>OU343222.1:295175760-295253221 GCA_910596185.1 Chrysanthemum makinoi
AAAGTACAAACACACAGCATGTCATGGGTATCTCATCATTTTGGAGATATTTGTTAAGGAAAGAGTGTTGTGTGGTTTGAACAATGGAGTAGAACACAATTTATAGATTAAAATGAGTAGGTACCAATTTAATCTCCATCCCATTATGGATTTCGTTAGGTTTACAAGATTGTATTTTTATTCGAATATCATTAAACTTTGTTGGGTGCGATGTTAACTTTTAATACTAAATCTATCACGGGTTCGTGCATATAACCAAATTTGGCCTGAAACATTGATCCTATAGCCCTATGGGTACGTAAAATTCGTTCTTTCACATATTAGCATACATACATACGGTTACATAGCTGTATTAATCATTACACTTTGGAAAGTTGTGACTTGTTAAATCATGACTATGACTGTGTAAATAATTCACCAATATATATGTAACTTTTATATGTAAGATAAAAGTATTGCTTGATCATTAGTATGAATCATTACGGGTGTATAAGCTTTAAAGTTCACATGTTAAATTAGACTTTTGTTGGTTTGGCAATAAATTTGAGCAATCACTTGATATGGTGGGAATCATTAATCATTAATATATGTAGTTTTCTTTAGTATCATGTTAATTTACTAAGTTACGTAGTATGATTTAATTAGCTTAACCCTACACAATAAAAAAGTATCTCGCGCTTTTTCGTTTTTAATTTGGACAACGTAAATTTACAAATAATAATTCTTTGTTATATGCACCACAACGTAATTCCTTTGCTTGACACAATGGACACGTGAACAAAACTAAGAAACTTATAAACGACTACCGGGCAATGCTTCTACAAATAATCATCAGAGAGATAGGGATAATAGTTTGGATGAAATGAAAGTTTTTGTTCATAAAATGAAATACGGAAATTATATTATATTCATCATAGTTTGGATTTGGAGGTACACTTTTGAACTTTGAATCATTTTTTAAGCGACAATTTATTCGTTACCTATACCACCTGTCACAAATAATATCTAGCATATGTCTCTCGAGATTTGAACCCACACCCATGGACCTCTCACATACCACTAGAGCAAAGAGATAAGGTAACTTAGAACCATATATATACTCATAGTTTAAATGGAAAGGGCATGACCGCAAGAGATGAGTATGTTAATGCGAGCATGTCGTGAAATGCCCTTCAACTAATTAGTTGTAAAACATTTGTAGATTACATGATATTATCATTCATTTTTAAAGCGAATCACAAAGTCAATTTTCTATGAAAGCAATGGGCCTCGTTATAGATATATAGTAATATTTGATTGAATACTTATAATATAACCAAAGTGGTTGCTCTTATTCTAAAAGACAATAACTAAAGTGGTTACTTAATCGTATACTCACATTTTCCTTTCATGTATATACAGTTTAAGTCTTTGCGGCTTTGTGTTAGTTTAGTTTGATAAAGTTCAATGAGTTGCAGTTTAATACCGTTGCCGAAGCTAGCTTGATGATTAATTAGTTTTCTTATATTATACAAAGTAGTTAGTTAAATGGTGTTTGGGCGTTGGGGCATATGCAAAAAGGTCTATAACTTTTTATTCTTGTATGTGTCATTTTCCTTTTCTGTCATTTCCGTTCAATCCAATCTCTACCGTCCTCCCACTTATCTCACCTCATTATCTACTCGATGTCTCAATTTATATTAATTTACTTTGCATGCATTTTTACATGTAATTTACAATATACACATATATATATATATATCAAAATTGATTATCATACTACGCAAAATACATTTTTTTATCAACTTTATAGCAAAAACTAACATAAAACAAAATTTTAATTATTAACTATTAGTGAGGATCAAATGAGAAATAAAGTTGAAATGAGAAGAATCAGAAGAAACCACAACCGCACATTTCAGACGCACTTACAAAAGTAGATGCATCTCCCCTTAAATTTCTTTTTTTCATTTGAAATGTGTGGCTCAGAATATTTCTCACTCTTCTCATTTTATTTTTTATTCTCACTAGATCTCTTCCCTATTAACCATACCCAAGGCTCTTATGTATAGCTTGATCGGATAACAATTTGGGAAGAAGTAACAACAAAGTAGAGCTTATAATTTTTAACAACAATAACTTCAAACATGAAAATCATTTTCTAGCAATTAGGAAGGTAATGCCATACCTTGTATAGCTTCGTCGTTAGCTTCCTAACGAGTGAAGTATGGGTGAAGTTGTGGGTTGCGTGGTACCTTGAAATAGCAAGGCTTTTGTTCCTTTACCCCTGAGCAACAGTCTGTCGAAGGTGGTTGAGGGGACGTGATAGCACCGGCACATGCCAAAAGCCCCAAGTAGTTTCAATTTGTGGCATCCATTACGGGGACTTGGCTCATGAGTACCACCAACAACGCAGAAACTAAAACCACAAACATAGCGCAAATAGCTTCATTTTTTCGTAATATTTAAATTTAAAGGAATAGTCTTGGAGGCTTGGCTATATTGTGTTTTCTCATTAGTAATATGCGGATAATATACTTCATGCTGTCTTCACTTTTATCAAGTAGAGGTGGCAATTTCGACCCATGTAAGTATGATGGGAAAATTTGTATTATTTCTGATCCTTAAGGTTCGAAATTCGTCCACGAGTTACTTTTAATGCATATAATTTAGAACAGTTTAGTAGTATGTAACATTTAGGTCCACAATGTACTTTGACCCCTTTAAGTATGATGGATTAATATTGTAACAATATAGTTTTTTGTAATCATATCTAACAAAAATATGTAAGTTTAAATTATGGACAAAAGTGTTTGAGGTCCATTCAACCATAGTTTGACCTTGACCCAAGTTGACCAATACCAAAATGTACGCATTTTGACCCGTTATCCACCCCGTTATTTGGCTATCTGTGGTAGCAAGTGATATGGACTTTGATTGCCTTGTGTCACTACATAAGAACTAAAGAACATGATGAATGATGGTTTGATATGATTCTGAATATGTTATACAGACGTACCAACAATCTACGTCAGCGAGACATGAAGAGTGCAGGGCCAAGAGAAGAGACACCGAGGAACGGATGAGGCATAGACAATTGCCTGCCGATTTACAACAAAAAATTCGTAGGTTTGTTCAATAGAAATGGCTTGCAATAAGAGGAGTTGACGAGGAACATATCCTTCATGCTTTACCTTTGGACCTAAGACGTCAAATTCAAAGGCATCTTCGCTTAGCCCTTGTTAAGCGTGAAATTTCTTTAATTTTCTTTTCCTTATTCACGTCCCATAGCTATATGAGACTTTGAGTGTCGTATCTTACAGGTTCAATTTTTTTCACAAATGGATGATGATCAACTCCGGGATGTGATATGTGAACACCTTGTTTAATCATTAAGCACGAAAGGTCAGTATTTGGCTCGTGAAGGGGATCCAGTGAACGAGATGACATTTGTAATAATGGGTCAACTAGAGATTCCTACAACCAATGGAGGACGCTCGGGATTCTTTAGCTCAATTACTCGCAAAGCTGGTGACTTTTGTGGTGAAGAATTCTTGACATGGGTTTTGACACTTGACTCAAATGTTAATCTTCCATCATCAACTCGAACTGTCAAAGCACTAAACGAAGTGGAAGCATTTCCACTAAAGCATTCATAATAGCGGTGTGGGTGAAATGGGTGGTGTGGCCCTTTTTATGAAGTTTACTCATAAATATCGTAACTTTTTTTGAACCTATGTAGTTAAACTCATTTAAACCATCAAGAATAAGCAATAACAAAAATGACTCCTTTTTATATAAGTAGCTCAAAATTACCGTTTTCAGGTACTAGTCATTCCAATGGAGGACATGGGGAGCATGTTTTATACAAGCTGCTTGGAGACGGCATAAAAGGAAGAAAATGGCTGAAGAACTCGCTAGGCAAGAAGGATTCTACCAATATTTTAAAGATGATGAGGATGGCGACCAAAACTTGCAGCATTTATGAGCTACTATATTAGCTTCAAGATTTAAAAAGAGCAAGGTTGGATCAAGTGGTTAACACCCTTGCCTCTGGAGACAGAGGTCAAAGGTTCGATCCTCACCCCTTGCAAGGCCGGAGGTCCTTTTCTACATCTGGTAGAACCGGAAGCAGCATCTCTACCTTAGGTAGGGGTAGGGCTGTCTACGTCTCAACCTCCCCATACACCGTGGAAGACGGTATTGGGACCCATAACCCGTGGAAGACGGTATTGGGAGTTACTTTACTTTACTTTTACTTTTATATTAGCTTCAAGATTTGCTAAAACACTAGAAGAGGGATTAGTCACAAAGAAAGTATTGTAGGTTCTACTGCAAGTTTAAAGATGATGAAACTGTTTAAACCAGATGAACCTGATTTCTCTAAAGGACGGATATCACTTACAGGGGTGGATCTTGAAGGGTTTATGGTATGCACATGCATAAGTCATTGTAGCTTAAAAATAATAGATGTGTGTGTACCTCATACATGTAGTTGGTATTTATAGAGTTTCAATGTGTCATGAAGTTGTTTAATGGCAAGGTAGAAGCTCATGTTTGTATGGCTCCATGGGGAGTTCGTATATGTCTCACCGTGACTTATCAAAGGGAAAAGTAGATGCTGGTTTGTACTTGGTTTCATGGGAAGCTTGCATGGGTCTTTCCATGCACACATTATGTTTTATTATCCATGCACATCTTTTCATCATAGCCATGTTGAAATTAGCATGTCATCTGTTATACATTGTAATGACTACGTTACTAACCTCATTACACATGAACCCTGGGAGTATGGGACATACAATGCCTAGGCGTGATGACAAAAAGTGTTGGAATCTAGTTGTAAAATATTTGTTGTTTAAGAATATTTGTTTACTACTAGCGTAAGAAAATGACGATGAGATAATTGAGACAACACAAACTTTATCAACTACGATTGATATAGAACATAACAACTAAATAAATGAAACCTGTTAAATGGGAACAAAACAACATACATACAGTATGATGACTCCAACAACCTTTAGCAATACAAAGATCCCTCTGTGACATATATCCACTTAGTAGCAAAACTACTAGAAGCAATCACTAAATCGATGTGTTGTCTTCTACATGCGACACAAACAAAACACCCGTTAAAGAGTCTAACACGGGAAGATATCCCTGTCCTTAAAGGTGTTTACGTGCTTGATTCACTGCAAGCCTCCTACGTAACGACCCGGGATTGATGCAGACCAGCGTTGTCTATTGTCGTGAGAACAATTACAACGCAATGTAAATGGCGGAGCAGAAAATCGTAATATGACAATATGAAGAGGCAAGATAGAGCAAGTTAGAAGCTCTTTGAAACTATGATTTGTGTGTATACATTTGTTTTATATATTTAAGAGGAGTTGCTATAACTCATTTATATAGGGTCATGATAAGCAAAACAAGGAGTTAACCCATGTTCTTAGTTGAAGGCAAAAAACTAGGGTCATGGGGAGATGGTTTACATTGAAGAATGCCTTCCAAATCTACCCCACTCTCACTTTCTTGTTTGACTTAGCCATACACACATATACACATGGGTAGTTTCTACTTGGTAAGCTTATACCGCAAAGGCATAATGTGTACAATAAGTCACCACATAGACAATTTGTACCTTTTGCTTCAACCATGCAAAAACTTGCAAACCTCAACATAAATGCCAACAAAAAGAGCATGAGGCAAAATTGTTATGTAATAGAATGCATAGTGAAATGGGACAAAGTAAGACTAGTGGTTATGGTGTGCATGACTACCTGCTGTAAAATGTTAATTCTTGTAGAATAATGTGATTGATATATTATTCAATGTAATTGCTTGCTTGATACAAGTCTCATACGAGAGACATATTAATATCAGAAACCCTATGAGATCATGGGCTTAAGCCCATAACATGATACAAGGCCTAAATATATACAATAATGCTAACACTCCCCATGGTTTGTTTGATGGGAGGGCCGAACACTCAAACTGTCACGAAATTCTTCAAATAGAGTGAGGGAAGTCCCCGGTGAAGATATCCATAACCGAAAGCGAGAAGGCACATGAAGGACTCTAACTTGACTGCGAGCTACCAAATCCCGAACAAAGTGAATGTCAATCTCAATGTGTTTGGTCCGTTGATGTTGAACCGGATTCGAGGACATGTAGACGGCACGGCGTTATCGCTATACAAGAGTTGCGAAAAGAAACTGGAGTATGAAGCTCGAAGAAGATTCCGCAACCAACATGTCTCGGCAACCGCATTGGCAACCCATGATATTAGCACCACTATAGGCGAGACAATGTCGGTTGGCGCTTGAGGACCATGATAGTAAATTGTTGCCAAGAAATACACTGAGCCGGAGGTGGATGCCGAGTAGATGGACACCCGGTGACCACATCGAGAATAAAAAGCAACTAATGAGGTAGTAGGCGATGAATCGGTTGCAACCCATAATCAAAGTACCACTGTATGTAGCATAAAACTCTGTTTGAGAGCGGAGAAGTGAGGCTCCGAGGATCATGCATATGAAGACCACCTGCTGTCTTCGCATAAGATATATCAGTTCGGGTGAAAGTGAGGTACTGAAGTGACCCTGCAAGACTCCTGTATAATGTGGGATCAGATACCAAAATGCCATCAGCCCCCAGTTTAGACTTCGGTGTCAACGAGTCCACTTCAATTACAATTAGTCATGTGAGCACGCTCGAGGATCTCTAGCATACTTGCGCTGTGATAGAAACATACCGGAAGAGTCACGTGTAACAGATATGCCTAAAAAATAGTTAAGAGTACCCAAGTCTGTCATAGAGAACTCCTGATGTAGAGATGTAATAATACGCTGTAGAAGTCTATATCGAGAAAAGCAGTCGTTACAATATCATCAACATATAGTAAAGATAAGCGATGGGTCCCATGATAGATAAGCAGAGAGGTGTCACAGCGACTATGTGTAAAGCCAATCCCAAGAACATATGTAGCGAAACGTTGAAACTGAGCGGGAGCTTGTTTCAACCCATACGATGATCTGCGTAACAAACAAACATAATCGGGTGCTGTTATCACGGAAACCAGTGGGTGATGCATGTATCAGATAAATCCCCATGGAGAAAGGCATTCTTAACATCAAGGCTGGTGAACCGTGTCTTCAGCGGCTAAACCGAGAACAGGTCGTAGTGCCAGGTTTAACAACCGGCTAAAGGTCTCATCAACATCAACCCCTCTATCGAGTGCTACCATTACGCACAAAGCGGGCCTTGTAGCGGCGAAGATACCGTCCCAAGTACTTGTATGAAATAACCACATACAAACGAACAATATTGGTGGCCTGAGGACGAGGTACAAGAATCCAAGTTTTGCTTTTAATCAGAGAATTAAATTCATCATACATAGCATTTAACCAATTGGGGTCATGGAAAGCGGCGGTATAGGAACGAGGTAAAGGGGAAACAGTGGACACATGACAAGCGTAACGAGGATTGGGACGGGTAGTCCCGACACGAGATCGTGTAACCATGGGATGAACCGACTGCGTGATTGGGTTAGGGTCAGCAATATGGGGGAGGTCATGGGTAATGGAGGTGGGGGCCGTTTGGGGTGTTGGAGAGGGGAGAGGGGTTGGTGAGGGAGGTACAACCGGTGATGCCATAATGGGGGTAGAGGGGGGGGTCTAGTATAGGAGGTTCTAGTATGGGGGAAGAGGGTGAGGTTGATTGTGTAGGCTCAGGTGGGGTTGGTTGTGTTGGGGAAGTTGGGGTTAGTTTTATAAGGTTGGAAATGATGTTAGGTGAATCATCTAAGAAGTCGTAGGATGGTTTCGAGGTGGGGGTGGTGGTGCCAAAAGGAAAAACGGTTTCGTCAAAAGTGACGTGGCGAGATATGATGATTGTATTGGTGGTTAGGTCTAAGCAACGATATCCACGATGATTGGTGGCATGTCCCAATATGCGGGGTGTGTGGCCGGTCCAAGTTTGTGGTTAGTGTCTATATGGGGAATCAGAGACACCGAATACGTAAAGGCGGTAGTCGAGGAGGTGCAAAATAAGTGTGTAAGAGGAATTTGTTATCAATGGCACGTGAGGGTAGAATATTTAGTTGGTAAACGACCATGTTGAGGGCCTCAACCCATGTAGTTTGGGGGTAGGTGAGCTTGAAAAGTAGGTGCGGATAAGGTTGTTAATGGTGCGAATCATGTGTTCAGATTTACCATTTTGTTGTGAGGTGCGGGGACAGGAGAAACGAAAATGGATCCCATTGTCGTTAAATAGTTTATGAAAAGCATGGTTATCAAATTCACCACCATGGTCACTGATGAGTGTCTAAATACTCATCATTTTTGTACCATTTAAACTGCAAAAACATCTGAAAACACTCAGAAATGCATCAAAATGATGAAAATATCACAAATAAGTGTTTTATGTGTTTTAAATGAAAAAATACCAAAATCAGATGAAAAACGTATTAAGTTTGCATATTTGGCAGTTTAGTCCCCCAAGTTTCAAAAGTTGTCAAAAACAGTCCCTGGTAATTCAAAACTTGTAAAATATCATTAAAGGTCCTTGGGGATTCACAAGTTGTTAGAAATAGTCCTTTGAAGTTAAAATTTCATATTTACAACTTTGGTCCCTAAAGTTTGAAAAATGTCATAAATAGTCCTTGGAAATTTAAAAAGTGAAAATAATCAAATATGGTCCTTGTACTATTAAAGATTGGAAAGTTTGGTCCTTGAGTTAATTTTGGAAAAGTGCGGGTTCGACCCCTCAAGTTTGCTAGAATTGCATAAATGGTCCTTGTGTATACAAATCCAAACCGGATCCTATATTAAACACAAACCCACTCAAGCGGTATTTAAACCAACACAAGCCCAAACCCATCAAACTTGACCCTTGACCCCTAGACCTTTGAGCGAGTTCATAATCCAACTTGACCTGCCAAATACCCATTTTGAACTCCCCACGTTATTAGTAGAAGCGGTCAACAAAAGTCAAAACCACTTTCCGCCACCATGACACCTCCCTCTCCTACACACGCAACTCAAAACCGGTGGTTTCACCACTGTTTTCCCCACCTCTCCACCTCACCATCACCTTAACACTGTTTAACAACCCCCTCCACCTCCATCTATCCAAAAGCATTAATTGAAGAAACACGCTATTCACCTTTTGGCTAAAATACCATTTGATGGCCAAGATGAATTTGACCCATCCAAAGGCTGAGATTATTGATGGGAAACATTCAGAGGAACCCAAGGAACTCCAAAAATATCTATAAAGAAGGAAAGAAGCAGAGGAGTTGGATAAGTAGTGTAGGTAGTGTAGTTTAGCATCGAAATAGTGTAATTTCAAGTTTCAGTTATGATTTTCATTTAAATCATGTTGTAATCAGTTTACTTAATGCAATTAAACCTTTCTTGAACCTTAAATTTCAATCTTGCTCTTTAAATTCAGATTTAGCAATTTTAGGTGAAATTGACAATTTCACTCAAGATTGTTGAAACTAGTTGTTTGTTGTTCCATTAAGCTTAATTCAGTGCATTTATAAGTTTTTAAAGCTTGGATATCATTTAGATACCTTTTAATCGGTTTACTTAAAAATCATAAAAATACATAAAAATGATGGAAAATCAAAATCCATGGAGATGGTTATCACAACTGGGCGAGGTTAATAATGGATTGCCCTTGGGTTTAGAGCTTCTTGAGAAGCTATAGGTTGTGGTCTTGTGCCTCAGTTCTCTGTTTTGTACTTGGACTCAAATTGTAAGCAATTTTCTCATAATTTGCAATTTTTAGTTTAAGTGTTTAAAGTATGTTAATTTTAGTTTAATGCTGTCTAATTATAGTTAATGTAAGTTAGTTAATAGCTTTCTTGGCTTAAACATCTGTTTTAGTACTTAAAACATCAAAAACAGTTAAGTTAAGGGTTGTTTGGTCTTGCTTAGTTAACTGTGCTAGAGAGTGCTCAAGTCTTTGTTCTTGGTTAATACATGTTACATTAGGTTAATATGGCTCAGTAAAACAAATAAAACTAGTGCTCATTTTATAAAAAGTCAAAAACTCCAAATCCAATCCCTTGACAGTTAACTGTCAAGGATTTTCAAGATCAAAACCTTTAGGTTGGTGCATAATTAGTAGACTTAGCTTAATCTAGTCTTAATTCATCTTAATATATCATAATTAGTGAGTAAATTTGATCACAAGTTCACTAAAGTCAACTTTCTAGTTTAAATTAAAAAGTCAAAATTCCTTAATAGCGGTTTTTGAATTAAATAGATAATTTTATATAGGGTTTAATATTGAGTTTCATGCTTTGTGCTTTTAGGATATTAATGTTCAGCTGCTCAACTTAATTAGAAAAATATTAGTTTACTTTTAATTAGCTTATAAAGTGCTTATTACTTAGCTTCTTTTGAACCCCTTTTAAAAAGTGCACATCGTGTGATTTGCTACCCTATTTCTGGCTTCCACAGCTGAGCTCATTAGACAAGTATAGCTTGTGTAATTTAGCTTTTTGAAAAGCTTAGCTGGTATACTTAATAGTTCCAGTGATCCTTTTCATTTCTTAGCTCATTTAAGTGCTTAAAAATAAGCTAGAAAGTAGCTAGAAAACCAAAAAAAATGTCCTGTTAAACAGTTAAGCTATTGCTTATTTGGATTTGTTTAATGCTTATTTCTAAAAAATTGTGCTTATTCAGTTGTAATTTTAGCTTATTATTAGTTGCTTAGCTTATTTTCAGCTTAATCCTGCTTATTCATTAGCTTATTAGTCACTTAGTTAATACTTGTGCTTATTTCCATTTCTTACACAACTGTTAGTAAACAATAGCTTATTCTGAGCTTATTAGTAGTTTTTATAAAAAGTTGTAGTTATAAAATTTGCTTATCTAATTGTGTTTAATAAGTTTGTAAAAGAAAAATCCAAAAATAAAATATTTTGCAAAAGGGAGTTCTTTGGGATTGAACCAGCCTTAGCTCACCACTCAGAGACCTTACCTTACCATTCGCCCTTGGGTCTTTGACTGGTTATGGTTTGCATTGTTTATTACTTAACTCCTTTTTGTCCATTTAGCTTATACGTACTTTTTAGCTTATTTACAGCTTATTAAATTAAGCTTTTACATCTTTTGTAATTTTCCTAGCTTTGTATTGTTAATAAGTATTTTACAAAAAAGTTTCAGAATTTTCTAAATAGTTTTAGTATTTTTAATCATTTAATTAGTTTAAAAGAGTATTTAATTCATAATAAAAATATAAAAGTCAAAAAAATATAAATCTTTTCTCTAAAATTTTCTTTTGTCATTTAGTAAGTAATAAAATTGTTTTTACACTCATAGGACTTTTATTTCACAAATTTTGCTTTTTCTTATGCACTTCGCGTAATTTTACACATATACGATTTCATTTTAGGTCACGCTTTTAGATAATTTAAGTTTACGTTTTAGTTAAAATAGTTTATTTAAGTTATTTTATTTTATAAATCAAGAAAACATCACTTTAAAAATAGTGATAGCGTTTATTTAATATATTTTAGCTTTTTAATTTTCATTAATTTGCATTTAAGCCCTCGTACAAACTTTTTCTTTAGGTATAATTATTCCAAATCCACAAACCTTTCCTGTTCAATATTCACCCGATCACGAATTCGTTCTACTACAGTGTTCACACCTCGTTGGGACTTAACGACCCGGGGATACACTATACTCCTCTGTTCTTAATTGTATTGGTTTTAGACAGTTTGAATTTTATTACGGTTGACCATTCACAAGTGGTTAGCTTGTGTGATAAAACCTGACTATCTGGACCCAATCAAATTGGCATGCTTGCCGGGGAGGTGTGCTGCGTTCTACGAATTTGAAGAATCAGTGATTGTTGAATATACACCCATTGTATATTTACCATCTTTGTCCATCTTTCCTTGTTTTCTTATAAAACCAAAATTATCGTGAAGTTAATTCGTTTGACGGATCGATTACCAAAACAATTTTATTCAAGTTTTCAACAAACAAAAACCCAAAAGATTTTCTTTCTTATTTTTACAACATGTTTTTCAAAAATCCAAAATATCCATCTTTACCCTCTTACCCTTTTGATTCTTCATTTCTTACCCTCTGTTACCCTTTGATTCTTTCTATGTCTCATCCTCACCCTCTTGGTTGTCAATGGTGCGGTGGTCCTTATAATGGTGGCAATTGCCCCGGTTGTAGCAGGTGGAATCAGAACCTGTGCATCTATAACCGGATCCCTATTCCTACCATAACACAATGATTTATTCCATCGGCTACCACACTGTGAGAGACTCAAGCTTTCTTGTTGTGTATGTGGTGGTTCACACTATTCTGATTGTCAATCGAAACACGCTTGTCTATGAGCAGGTTCGACAACAATTATGACTACAACACATATAACTCACGGCCACATCGGTTTTTGTTGTGAGTATTGTGGAGGTCCACACTTTAGCTCTGATTGTCAAACAAGGAATCCATTTCCTTGTAACAATTATGACTCTTCGTATCATGACCAACCTCTACAGTACCAAATGAATCAGGCACCACCTCGGCAGAGCCACCCTCAAAATCTTCTCCTTGATCTTTTGGATTTAGTGAAAGATTTGAAGGAAGGTAACCATTCCCAAGATAATCCAAATCAAAAATCCATGGAAGCGGGCTGCTAAATTAAATTCCCAAATTGCCTTTGAAAAATCTATTAGGGAATCAATTGCAAAAGAAAAAGCAGCCAAATCTAGCTCTCAATTTCGTTTTATTCCTGATGACAGTGATGATGAGGATACACTTGATATTCTACAATGCTATAAAGATTCATCAAGTTCATCAGTTGAAATTCCTTCCATGAAAATCGGGAGAAAAGACTATGATGGAATTACTAGCAGAAGAACAAATGGAAAGTATAAAACATATATATTCTAGTCCTTCTCACTCCCTCTGTTGTTCACACCCGATATTCCCACTCACTCTCTGAACATGGGATGAGCATCTTGACTGTTCTGAAAAGGAATGGACAATTCATAAAGTCTAGTGTTGAGAACCTTGTCCCAATCAATAGAGTCACAATTCTTGATCATGTGTGTGATATCCCTCCTCCTTTTGTCTTCCAAAATGATCATATTGAGATGTACTCGATTCATGAGGACTATTCTTTATCTTGTGGAGACATAAGTTATGTGGGGAATTACCTTCGAGCTTGTCACTTAGGAGAAGAGAATGATGAAGAAATAATCCAAGACGAAGCTCTTCGTCTTACATTATTGAATGTTAATCTTCTCATTTCTAGAATCGAGGCTTTTAATGAAAAGCCTACTTCATATCCTATCCCCTTTGAGGATAGTGAAATTTTGTTCAATGATTCTATTCCGGATTTGCAAACGTTCCATTTTGATCATATAGGAGAGAAGATTAGTGGTATTACCACTTCTCATTCTCATAATTCTCTCTCCGATTATGAATCATTCACTTTTGAGGAGTTCCCCAGGGAACTTTTGACCATATGTGTGATATCCCTTCCCCTCTTGAGTGTTCAAAAAATCATTTTGAGACTTTCTCTGATTTTAGCGATGATTGTAAATCTTATGGGGACATTGAGAATGTTGAGGCATCACTTTCACATTTTGATGTTGATCCTCTTCTTGAGGAGTTCACCGATGAACTCACTCACATCATTCCACTTTCATCGGAAAGTGATGATGATCTCTTTGATTTCAAAGTCAACCTAGGAGAAATTGAAAGTCTCCTTTGTAATGATCGTTCACTCACTTCTCACCCTAACAATCCAATAGAGAATGTTAATCACTTTGTTCCTGAAGCGTTCAAAACAACTCTCACTACTCCTCTATTTGAATTGACTCGAATTCACTTGAATTTCGAATCCACTCTTTGATACTCAGTTGAGGATAGTGATGAGTCTCTGATGAAACAAGAATTCATAGATTTACATCTTGTGAATGATTCTCTTTGAGGAGTTCTCCGTGAACTCACTCATATCATATCTCCACGGATATGATAATTTCTACTTTGATCTAGACACACCCATAATATGTCTTGATCAAGCGAATTAACGATGAGATTCATGAAACTATGAATTCTCCTATTGAGGATGAAGAGTTAGTCATGATTTTTATCATGACTTTTTTCTCTTCTTCACCTATCCCGTGGCTTCTCCTGTTCTTCAATCCTTCGGGAATGAGGACACTATTTTTTATCCCGGCATTTTCATTTATCATTTTGAGCGGTTCTATGTATACCTCATCGGTTGTGGAACTTTCATACTTCCAATGTTTGTCCAAACATCTTGAATGAAAGTCCGATGGAGATTGTCTCTTCCACTTACTTCCCCATGAACAAATTAATTGGGGTGAGTCAAGCTAGCGACTTCGGTAATCAAAAACAATAGTTAAACATGGGTTTTCACCCGCGTGTACCACCTTAGTGTGGGGGAGATGCCCCACATGTTGTATATAGATCTAAAAATGAATGAAAATTGTAAATATTAAAAATGAGAATAATTGTTGTGTTTCCACACTTGGCTAGTAATGTTATCTTTTTATGTTCAAGGATTCGGCATAATAGTTGGACTTTGAATATTGAGGACAATATTCATTTCTAAGTGTGGGGGAAATTGGCGAATTTGATCATAAATGTACCCTTTTAGTCCCTTTTTCCCCAAAATGGCCAAATTTTAAAATTTTTTAGTGGAAGTACTATGTACTAAACACAACAAATGGTAATCAGTCCACCATGTCTAACCCACATAAGGATTGGCTAATCCAGGAGCAAACGGCTCTTGGTAAAGATATCTCAAATCCGTTACGGCTTGCAATTTAAAATTGTATGGTGTTCAGCTCACCATATCTTTAATTAGTGAAGAGTTGGCTAGCCCACAAGTTTATGGCTTGTGGTAAAGGCAATTGGAAAACCATAATTGGTAATCGACTCACCAAAGATAATATTGATAATTTATCTATGAGTTGGCTAGTCCAAACAAACGGTTTCGGTAAAGACAAATCAAAACCGTTGAAAGGTGGTGATTTGCTCAAAATCATTTGGTTATCATTGTACCAAGGTTCTTACTTGGCTGAACATTTGGCTACTCCAGAAGTAATGGCTTTTGGTAAAGAGATGAAATCCATTAATTTTCTCAAAACATTGCTAGGGACTAGCAATAGTTTAGTGTGGGGATTGATGAGTGTCTAAATACTCATCATTTTTGTACCATTTAAACTGCAAAATCATCTGAAAACACTCAAAAATGCATCAAAATGATGAAAATATCACAAATAAGTGTTTTATGTGTTTTAAATGCAAAAATACCAAAATCAGATGAAAAACGTATTAAGTTGGCATATTTGGCGTTTTAGTCCCCAAGTTTCAAAAGTTGTCAAAACAGTCCACAGTAATTCAAAACTTGTAAAATATCATTAAGGTCCTTGGGATTCACAAGTTGTTAGAAATAGTCCTTTGAAGTTAAAATTTCATATTTACAACTTTGGTCCCTAAAGTTTGAAAAATGTCATAAATAGTCCTTGGAAATTTAAAAAGTGAAAATAATCAAATATGGTCCTTGTACTATTAAAGATTGGAAAGTTTGGTCCTTGAGTTAATTTTGGAAAAAGTGCAGGTTCAGCCCCTCAAGTTTGCTAGAATTGCATAAATGGTCCTTGTGTATACAAATCCAAACCGGATCCTATATTAAACACAAACCCACTCAAACGGTGGCCCAAACCCAACACAAGCCCAAACCCATCAAACTTGACCCTTGACCCCTACACCTTTGAGCCAGTTCATAATCCAACTTGACCTGCCAAATACCCATTTTGAACTCCCACGCTATTAAAAAGCGGTCAACAAAAGTCAAAACCACTTTCCCGCCACCACTGTACCTCCCTCTCCTACACGCAACTCAAAACCAGTGGTTTCACCACTGTTTTCCCCCTCTCCACCTCACCATCCCTACTTAATTTGTTTAACCCTCCTCCACACTCATCTCCAAAAGCATTAATTGAAGAAACACGCCCATTATTCACGGCAGGCAAAATACCATTTGATGGCCAAGATGAATTTGACCCATCCAAAGGCTGAGATTATTGATGGGAAAGATTCAGAGGAACCCAAGGAACTCCAAAATATCTATAAAGAAGGAAAGAAGCAGAGGAGTTGGATAAGTAGTGTAGGTAGTGTAGTTTAGCATCAAAATAGTGTAATTTCAAGTTTCAGTTATAATTTTCATTTAAATCATGTTGTAATCAGTTTACTTAATGCAATTAAACCTTTCTTGAACCTTAATTTTCAATCTTGCTCTTTAAATTCAGATTTAGCAATTTTAGGTGAAATTGACAATTTCACTCAAGATTGTTGAAACTAGTTGTTTCTTGTTCCATTAAGCTTAATTCAGTGCATTTATAAGTTTTTAAAGCTTGGATATCATTTAGATACCTTTTAATCCAGTTTACTTAAAAATCATAAAAATACATAAAAAATGATGGAAAATCAAAAATCCATGGAGATGGTTATCACAAAGGAGAGGTTAATAATGGATTGCCCTTGGGTTTAGAGCTTCTTGAGAAGCTATAGGTTGTGGTCTTGTGCCTCGGTTCTCTGTACTTGGACTCAAATTGTAAGCAATTTTCTCATAATTTGCAATTTTTAGTTTAAGTGTTTAAAGTATGTTAATTTTAGTTTAATACTGTCTAATTATAGTTAATGTAAGTTAGTTAATAGCTTTCTTGGCTTAAACATCTGTTTTAGTACTTAAAACATCAAAAACAGTTAAGTTAAGGGTTGTTTGGTCTTGCTTAGTTCTGTGCTAGAAGTGCTCAAGTCTTTGTTCTTAGTTAATACATGTTACATTAGGTTAATATGGCTCAGTAAAACAAATAAAACTAGTGCTCATTTTATAAAAAGTCAAAAACTCCAAATCCAATCCCTTGACAGTTAACTGTCAAGGATTTTCAAGATCAAAACCTTTAGGTTGGTGCATAATTAGTAGACTTAGCTTAATCTAGTCTTAATTCATCTTAATATATCATAATTAGTGAGTAAATTTGATCACAAGTTCACTAAAGTCAACTTTCTAGTTTAAATTAAAAAGTCAAAATTCCTTAATAGCGGTTTTTGAATTAAATAGATAATTTTATATAGGGTTTGATATTGAGTTTCATGCTTTGTGCTTTTAGGATATTAATGTTCAGCTGCTCAACTTAATTAGAAAAATATTAGTTTACTTTTAATTAGCTTATATAGTGCTTATTACTTAGCCTCTTTTGAACCCCTTTTCTGAAAAGTGCCACATTAACATAGTTTGCTACCCTATTTCACAAGCTCACACAGAGCTCATTAGACAAGTATAGCTTGTGTAATTTAGCTTTTTGAAAAGCTTAGCTGGTATACTTAATAGTTCCAGTGATCCTTTTCATTTCTTAGCTCATTTAAGTGCTTAAAAATAAGCTAGAAAGTAGCTAGAAAACCAAAAAAAATGTCCTGTTAAACAGTTAAGCTATTGCTTATTTGGATTTGTTTAATGCTTATTTCTAAATAATTGTGCTTATTCAGTTGTAATTTTAGCTTATTATTAGTTGCTTAGCTTATTTTCAGCTTAATCCTGCTTATTCATTAGCTTATTAGTCACTTAGTTAATACTTGTGCTTATTTCCATTTCTTACACAACTGTTAGTAAACAATAGCTTATTACGAGCTTATTAGTAGTTTTATAAAAGTTGTAGTTATAAAATTTGCTTATCTAATTGTGTTTAATAAGTTTGTAAAAGAAAAATCCAAAAATAAAATATTTTGCAAAAAAGGGAGTTGCTGGGATTAGAACCACACCCACCACTCAGCTCCACACATACCATTCGCCTTGGTCTTTGACTGGTTATGGTTTGCATTGTTTATTACTTAACTCCTTTTTGTCCATTTAGCTTATACGTACTTTTTAGCTTATTTACATTTATTAATTAAGCTTTTACATCTTTTGTAATTTTCTAGCTTTGTATTGTTAATAAGTATTTTACAAAAAGTTCAATTTTCTAAATAGTTTTAGTATTTTTAATCATTTAATTAGTTTAAAAGAGTATTTAATTCATAATAAAAATATAAAAGTCAAAAAAATATAAATCTTTTCTCTAAAATTTTCTTTTGTCATTTAGTAAGTAATAAAATTGTTTTTACACTCATAGGACTTTTATTTCACAAATTTTACGTTTTTTCTTGCGCACTCGCGTAATTTTTACACATAACGCACGTTTTCATTTTAGGTCACGTTTTTAGATAATTTAAGTTTACGTTTTAGTTAAAATAGTTTATTTAAGTTATTTTATTTTATAAATAAAAAAAACATCACTTTAAAAATAGTGATAGCGATTATTTAATATATTTTAGCTTTTAATTTTTTTTAATTTGCAATTAAGCCCCTGTAATTTACAAACTTTTTCTTTAGGTATAATTATTCCAAATCCACAAACCTTTCATGTTCAATATTCACCCGATAACGAATTCGTTCTACTACAGTGTTCACACCTCGTTGGGACTTAACGACCCGGGGATACACTATACTCCTCTGTTATTAATTGTATTGGTTTTAGACAGGTTGAATTTTATTACGGTTGACCATTCACAAGTGGTTAGCTTGTGTGATAAAACCTGACTGTCTGGACCCAATCAAATTTTGTCAAAATTTGATTGAGGCTGAACCGTCAAGTTTTATCACACAAGCTAACCACTTGTGAATGGTCAATCGTAATAAACTTCAAACAGCTCAGAAACAATACAATTAGGATCTGGAGAGTATAGTGTTTCCATGATCGTTAAGTCCCATGAGAATGGTGTTTAACACTTTCAGATGTCGAATAATCACTAAGGATAGTGATCAGTAAGGATTTTGATGGATAATTACACTACTGATTGATTGGAATTGATATATGAATACAGAATTGTAAAGCAAAACAATCAGATAAGACAAACGTAAATATGTACGTTTAATAAACTACAATGCGTCAAAATAAAAAGTGAGTTTAAAGAAATAAAAGACCTACAAATATGAAAATGATATTTTTGGAATCCTAAAAATAAAAGAAATTTATTAGAAAAAGAAAATTATTTTTAAAACTATTTATTTAATTATTATTAATTAAAAACTATTTTAACTATTTAATAATACCCTAAAATATAATAAAATATGAAATAAAGCTTAGAAAAATAAAATTATGACTTAGGAAAATCTAAAATATTATAAAACTTATTTTAAAATTGAAAATATATTTTTATACACTTTTTATCTATTTATTATTAATTAATTACTATTTAAAATACACTTAAATTCAAGAAAATATAAAATTAACCTGGAAAAATAAAATTTTAACTTAGAAAAATCTAGAATATTAAAAAACTAATTTTAAAACTGAAAAGATATTTTTTATGTTATTTATTTATTTATTATTAATTATTTAATACTTTTAACTATTTTTAATTTTAATAAATACTAAACAAACTAGGAAAATTATGAAATTTTTTATAAAATTATCCTATGGTGACAGAAAACTAATAAAAATATAAAAACTGAATTTTCTTAATAATAAGCTGAAAAGAAAAATTAAAAAGCTAATTTCTATTAAATAAACGCTATCACTATTTTAAAAATGATGTTTTTGTGATTTTTATTTTTGAAAACTATTTAACTACTGATATTAAGTAACTTTAATGAAAACAAAAATTTTACAACTTAAAAATAAGCTATTTGAATGCTTAAAAACTCAACAGTGAAGGTTTTGGCTTATTTTTTATTTTTAAGCTCAAATAAGCTTTCAAGCTGAAACCAAAACTGGAATAAGATAAAACAAGCTACAAGCTACTCAAATGAAGCTAAAAGACACAAAGAAGCATACTGAAAAGCTGGAAATAAGAAAATAAGCACTTATGTTAAACCAAACAATCAAACAGTCCTGCAAGGTTTCTCTAAGCCAAATTAAGCTAAAGAAATAAGCTCAAAAGCTTAAAACAAAGACTGAGTCAACAAGCTGGGTTGGTGAGCTTTCTAAAAAGCCAAAGCTCACCACCGGGGACAACGATAAGCTTGTGAAGAGCTTATTAAAATGGTACCAGTTCACTGGTTATCTATTTTTCACAGAAATGGGACAAAGTACAAGTTAATTGCAGCCCTAGTAAATAAGCTAAAAAGTAAAATATTAAGCTTGGATCTTCAAGTCAGCTAGGTTAGCTTTCCAAAGAACCAAATTACACAAGTTATGGCTAACTAATAAGCTCTATGTGAGCTTATCAAAATGGACTACTCAGCGTACACGAGCATTTTGAAAAGGTACTTGAAATAAGCTAAGAATTAAGCAGTTAAATAAGCTAATTGGAAATTATAAAAAAATACTATTATAAAGGCTGAGCGGTTGTATTTTACTATTCCAAAAGCTCAAATGTTGAAAACTAATATTAAGTCCTATATAAATTAATCTATTTTATTCAAAAAAGACCAAATTGAAATCTTTGACTTTTCTAATTACTCTATTAGGTTGACTATTATGAACTTTAAGTTGATTCTACTAACTGATTATGATATATTGAGCTAAAATAAGATGAGATTAAACTAAAGTAACAAGTTTTAAGCTACTATGGTGATTTTGATAAGTTATATCCTAACAGTTAAGTACTAAGGTGAGATTCAAGAAAATTTTGACTTTTACTCTAACAAGCACTGGTTATTACTGCTACTTTGAGTTCTTATGAACTAATAAGACATGAAACAAGTACAAGCAATAATGCAGACAAGCTCTACCACAGTTCACTAATCAAATCCAAACAGTCCTTTACTTAACTGTTTTGAAGCTTTTATCACTAAACAAATTTTCAAACCAATAAAGCTATAAATTAACTTGAACTAACTATGTTTAGACAAGATTAAACTAAGATTAACAAGAATTAACCACTAATACTAAGAAATACGAATTATGAGAAAATGGCTTACAAATGGTATCCATGAAAAACAGATAACAAGGACCAAGTATCCCCCTAATAGCTTACCACTAAGCTTCTAAACCCAAACAATCCACAATCACCGCTCCATCTTCTTGATCATCTCTTTGCTCATTTTTTTTATTTTTAACTAATTTTTTTGTATTTTTGGTATTTTTCTCTTTCTTATACTAAACTGAGTTTTATGGGTTTCTAATAGCTCACATAAGCTATATAGGAGCTTATGTGATCTTATAAGTCCACAGCAACAACTAATAACAACATTAGAACATATGAGAATTTTTGAACTTGAAATTGCATAAACTGAAATTGGAACTTAAACACTGAAATTTATTATTGAAAAAGATTGACAATACACTGAACTTGAGAAAAACAGTACTTTAAAAATGGAAATTACACTTGAAAGCTTAAACTAGTTAAAACGACTTAAGAAATTAAAAATTACTCTAGAGATCTCACTCCTCTGCTTCTCCTCTTTCTTTATCGCATTGAGATACTCCCCACATGTCTCTGAATATTTCCCATCAAGAATTTTGACCATTGGATGAGTCAAACAATCTTAGTTTCAAATCCACTTTTGGCCAAAAGTGGTTTATGTAACTTTAAATTGAAATATTTCAATCAATGCACTTTGGAAGCTTGTACATGTTGAGGAGACACAAAGGAAAAGGTATTTAGCCTACTTGGTACATTTGTGAAAGCAAGGAAGGTATGGTTTAGGGGTTAAAGTGGTGGAGATGCATTAACTGCGGTTGTGGGCTAGTATACAGGTGGAATGGGAGTGGGTGATGAGGTGGAGAGGTGGTGGTGAAACCACCTGGTTTTGGTTTAACAGGTGTGGGGGAGAAGGATGAACAGTACTTCTGGTTTGGCGGGTTTGACTATTTTTGACCTAATTGATATTAATAAAGGGGGGTCAAAATGGGAGGGGTCAAGTGGATAATGACAGGGGGTCAAAGGGTTTTGGACTAGATTAATAACAAAGAAAGGGTCCGTTTGGTTTGTTATTATCATAAGGACCAAGTTTGCAATTTCACGCAAACAGGGTAGCGTAATTTCTCCAAAGTTATCACAAGGACCAAACTTGACAAACTTTAATATTATAAGGACCATATTTGATTATTTTACATTTTTAAATATCCAAGGACCTTTTATGACAATTTTGAAAGTTGAGGGACCAAAGTTGTAATTTTGCAATTTTTAAACTTTGAAGGGTTTGTTTTGACAACTTTTGAATCCCATGGACCTTAAATGACATTTTTCTTTATTTTGATTTACCAAGGACTATTTTTGACAACTTTTGAAACTTGGGGGACTAAAACTGCCAATTATGCAAACTTGATACGTTTTTTTATCTGATTTTGATATTTTTGCATTTAAAACACATAAAACACTTATTTGTGATATTTTTATCATTTTGACGCATTTCTGAGTGTTTTCAGATGTTTTTGCAGTTTAAATGGTACAAAAATGATGAGTATTTAGACACTCATCAATCCCCCACACTAAGATATTGCTAGTCCCTAGCAATCTTTTAAGAAAACTTAATGGATTTCATCTCTTTACCAAAAGCCATTACTTCTGGAGTAGCCAATTGTTTTAGTTCAAGTAAGAACTTTGGTACAATGATAACCAAATGAGTTTGAGCAAATCATAAGTCATAACGGATTTGATTTGTCTTTACGAGAGCTTGTTTATCGGACTAGCCAACTCTTAGATAAATTATCAATATTATCTTTGGTGAGTCGATTACCAATTATGGCTTTCCAACTGCCTTTACCACAAGCCATAAACTTGCGGGCTAGCCAACTTTTCACTAATTAAAGATATGGTGAGCTGAACACCATACAATTTTGGGCAAATTGCAAGGCGTCAACGGATTTGAGATATCTTTACCAAGAGCCGTTTGCTCTTGTATTAGCCAATCCTTTTGTTTATTAGACATGGCGGATGATAATCGTAGTGAGTAAGTGCAAACACTTACTCCAAAAAAATTTGGCCAAAAATAGGGGAATTGGGTGGAATAATTACATGATAAAATTCGTGAGAATTCCCCCCCACACTTAGAAATGAATATTTCCCTCAATATTCAAAGTACCGGCGGTTATGCCGAAACATAGAACATAAAAGGGAAATACTACGGCCATTATTTTATTTTTGATATATACACATTTTTTTTTTTTTTTTTTTTTTTAACTTGAGGTTTATATACAATAGCGAGGGGCAACTCCCCCACACTAGGGTGGTACTCACGGGTGAAAACCCATGTGGTGTTTGCTACTGTTTTTGATTACCGAGTCACTAGCTTGACTCGACCCCGGATTAATTTGTTCATGGGGAAGTAAGTGGAAGACCAATCTCGATCGGACTTTCATTCACAGTGTTAATAAACATATGATCATCAGAAAGTTCCACTCCGACGAGATACAACCGGTATTTTTAATAGTAGAAACTATAAAGGATAATACTGGGGTCAAAGATGGTGTCCTCATTCCGAAAGAAAAGTGAAAGAGCAACCACGCCATCCGTGAAGAATGGAATAAAGATATGCATCACAATGCATGTCCATTCCTCATCGAAGAAAGCAAATCACCATTTTGACATTTTTAAGCTTAAACTTGAAGCTTGTATGGTGATTGTCAATAAGATGTCGGAGGGGAGGGTTGGAGGCAATTCTTCGTTTAATAAACTTTCAAGAAAAAGGATGTCCCTCGAATCCAAGTAATTATCATCAACCCCTGTTGGAATTGACTCATCACTTAGAAAAGCATCGACTTCCTTCCAAAAGTTGTCATCTTCCTCATCCGAAGTGAGAGAAGGAATGGAAACGTCGGAAACGATAAGACTTCGGAGATGATGGATCATTTTTGAGCAATTCTTCAAAGGGAAGAATGTCTTCCATTGGATCACAAACATCATCATCCAATCCAGATGAAACTGAAGAGAGTTTGGTTTCATCCTCAGAGTTAACAAACTCGTCGATAAAGCTGATTTCGGAGGTGGGACAAGTGGTGTGCTACTAGAGCTAGCAATTTCCACTACTTCCGATAAAGTCTCCGATTCTAGATCATCATCATCAAGAACAATCTTGACTTCCTTGGTACAACTTTCAAACCATTTGTTTGAACCAGGGTTGATTTTCATAGCTTTTAGCTCAACACGTTTTTTGTGACTCCTCTTAACCAGTGAAATTGAGAGTGTTGCATTGATTCTTTCTGATTTTTGATCAATTGTGGCAACACTATGTTTGGATAGAGGTTTGGAGTTCTGGTTGATCTTAAACGTGAGTTCTTCGTTGCCAACCCGTATGGTCATTCTTCACAAATACATCAATTAGAGCACGGCTTGTTCTCAAGAAAGCTCTCCCTAAGATGAGGGAAACTCTAGGATCTGCATCGAAGTCTACTACAACAAAATGGTAGGAAAATGAAACTTCCCTACTTTTACCACGACATCCTCGGCTATCCCAAGTGGGCGAGGTTATGGTACAGATCCGCTAGCTCGAGTGTCATACAAGTAGATGTAAGTTTAGGAAGACGGTTTCTTCCATACGAGAGTGGCATGAGGTTAATGCTTGCGCCAAGATCGACCAGAGCATTGAACCATCCCCAAGAAATCACACGGATTAAAACCTACGGGTCTTCAAGCTTTTTAGGAAGCTTCTTGAGAAGGACCATGAGCATTGCTCATTGAGAGGGTTTTAGCCATTTGGATAACTTATCTTTGTTGCTCAGTAAGCCTTTAAGCGTGGATGCAAATTTAGGCATTAGAACGAGAGCATCAACGAAGCTTATATCAAAGTGCGCTTCATTGAAAATTTGGAAAATTTTTCCATTTGCTCTTTGGTTTTGTCTTTGAGCTTCTCTTCATGCAATCTTGATGGGTAATGAAGCTGACTAGACTTTTGGCGGAAGAAGTCATTTCTGCTCAGAATTCTTGAGGGTTCCGGACTTAAAGCTTGACTACCGAAGGTGGGGCGTGTCTGATACCGTTGGCTTGAAATGAACCTTGTCCGTTGTATCCTTGGTAACTTGACTCATTGCTCCTGGTGGAGGAGGCATTGGAGTCGAAGGTCCATGGTGCGTCTTACCACTTCGGTTTGTGATCGCCTTTGCATCGCCCTCGGGTTAGCGATCGTGTTGCTCGGTAGAATACAGTGAGGGTCGATCATTTAAAGACTTCTTAATGTCAAATCGTAACCAACAGCTGTTCATTTCATCTTGGGATTTCATGAATTGCTTTAATAGCTCATGATGATGATGAATGCGGAGGAAGTGGAGGGAATTTTGAGGTCGTATGTTTTGATTATGACCTTGTTGTTGAAAATTCCCTTGGTTAGGATTCAAATTTTGCCTGAAATTGATTTCCTCGATTGAAATTGTTTTGATTAAGGTTTCCTTGATGTTGGAAACCTTGATTTGGTCCGGGATAGAAATTACCTTGGTTTTGATAACCTTGGCTCATTCTAGGTTGGTTCTGATTCCGGTTTTGAATGTTAGGATTCTGGCTAAAACCGGGTGGTCCCTGATAAGTATTAGCACGGTAGTTTGGTTCATTTTGAGGACGGTATTGATTACCTCCTTGCTGTGAAGTACCGGCTATAGCATTGCCTTCAAAAGGACTACCATCGGTGGCACTACAATTGTAGTATGCATGAGGGCCACCACAAGTAACCTGAGACCTCGACTTTCTTTACTTCACCATGTGATGGTGTCTGTGTGAAAGTGACTTTCTTTTGATTTGCAAGAACCATACTTTGAACAATATCTGTGAGTTTGTCAATCTTAGCATCGGTGCTAGATGTACTCACGGGAGTAGAAGTAGAAGGTTCAGACATTAGGCCGAGAATGATATGTCTTTGCTCGGAAAGGGACACAGGACTTGTTTTCTATGATTTTCAAGGCTTCTTTGGTGGTCTTGCTCAGGAAATTACCTCAGCGGAGGCATTTAAAGTCTTGGTCGCTGGCTCGGACCATTGTAGAAAGTATCCATTTGCATTAACTCGGTAAAACCATGATGTGGACACTTTTGGAGCAACTCTTTGTAACGATCCCATGCCTCCCCGAATGATTCCTCAAATCTTTGAGAGAATTTCATTATCTCATTCTTAAGACTTGTAGTTTGGGATGGAGGATAGAATTCGTTAACAAACTTGGTGACTAAATCTTCCCATGTCTCAATGGAGCGAGGGTTGTTTCTCAAGATTCGAGCTTGTCCTCTAGAGAGAATGGGAACAGCAGAAGCTTAATTGCTTCATGTGGGACATTCTTGTATTTGATGGTAGATGCAATCTTGTTAAACCATCGAATATGTGCATGAGGATCATCCCGCTCAAAACCATAAAATTGGCTTTGGGTTACCAGATTAAGCAACCCGGTTTTGAGTTCAAAGGTATCAACCCGCGATGGTTGGGACAATAATGGCATCTCCGTAACCCTCGATGGGTTAGAGAAGCTCATTCATCGTTGTCTTCGCCATTACGGACGGTGGGGTGGTATTAGGCGTTCCTTAGTCACGGCTAAAGGGCGAACGTCCTCGCTACGTGGAATACTTGCAAGCTCAGAAAGTGGACTTGTAGAGCTGGAAGAACGAGTGCGCATGCACAAAGTTTAAAAATCAATTTCCAAAACAAATGCGAGGCAAAACGACAAGTGAACTTAAACCAATAATCACAAATGAAATGGCTTCTTTGAAAAAGGTACACCAAATCACAAGGACACAAAGGTAAGTTTTAAATCTTTTGTTCGGGAACTTATTAATGGTCACACAGGTTGGTAGGTGTCTTTGCCTTGATTCTGTGGTTGATTTTTATTTATTTATTAAGTACCACTGAAAAGACGTAGGTATGGATATGTGCTAAGGGTTTAAAATCTTTTGGAAAATATTTTTGATATCGTCTCGTTTAACCAAATCGTATCTCTTTAAGAATCACCTTAAAGGAAACATAAGCTAGAAAAGCGTTGATTGTTTTGTTGTTTTATATATATTTTTTGGTGTTGTTAACACTTTAGGAAAAGTGTTAATGAACTTTTTGAAAATTTGATAACTTTACAACTGTTTACAAGCGGTGGTATATGTGCAAATGCAGTTCGAAAAGGTTTAAGACGCTAAAGCCTCCCGCAGCGTAAAAATTTGATTGAAATGAACCGTCATTTTATCACACAAGCTAACCACTTGTGAATGGTCCACCGTAATAAACTTCAAAACTGAAACAATACAATTAGGATCCGGAGAGTATAGTGTTTCCAATTGTCCGTTAAGTCCTGGAGACCGAATGGTGTTTAACACTTTCGGATGTCGAATAATCACTAAGGATAGTGATCATAAGGATTTTGATGGATAATTACACTCTTGATTGATTGGAATTGATATATGAATACAGAATTGTAAAGCAAAACAATCAGATAAGACAAACGTAAATACGTACGTTTAATAAACTACGTAAACGTACCAAATAAAAAGTGAGTTTAAAGAAATAAAAGACCTACAAATATGAAAATGATATTTTTGGAATCCTAAAAATAAAAGAAATTTATTAGAAAAAGAAAATTATTTTTAAAACTATTTATTTAATTATTATTAATTAAAAACTATTTTTTACTATTTAATAATACCCTAAAATATTATAAAATATGAAATAAAGCTTAGAAAAATAAAATTATGACTTAGGAAAATCTAAAATATTATAAAACTTATTTTAAAATTGAAAATATATTTTTTTACACTTTTTATCTATTTATTATTAATTAATTACTATTTAAAATACACTTAAATTCAAGAAAATATAAAATTAACCTGGAAAAATAAAATTTTAACTTAGAAAAATCTAGAATATTATAAAACTAATTTTAAAACTGAAAAGATATTTTTTATGTTATTTATTTATTTATTATTAATTATTTAATACTTTTAACTATTTTTAATTTTAATAAATACTAAACAAACTAGGAAAATTATGAAATTTTTTATAAAATTATCCTATGGTGACAGAAAACTAAGAAAAATATAAAAACTGAATTTTCTTAATAATAAGCTGAAAAGAAAAATTAAAAAGCTAATTTCTATTAAATAAACGCTATCACTATTTTAAAAATGATGTTTTTGTGGTTTTTATTTTTGAAAACTATTTAACTACTGATATTAAGTAACTTTAATGAAAACAAAAATTTTACAACTTAAAAATAAGCTATTTGAATGCTTAAAAACTCAACAGTGAAGGTTTTGGCTTATTTTTGATTTTTAAGCTCAAATAAGCTTTCAAGCTGAAACCAAAACTGGAATAAGATAAAACAAGCTACAAGCTACTCAAATGAAGCTAAAAGACACAAAGAAGCATCTTGAAAAGTGGAAATAAGAAAATAAGCACTTATGTTAAACCAAACAATCAACAGTCCTAAGGTTTCTCTAAGCCAAATTAAGCTAAAGAAATAAGCTCAAAAGCTTAAAACAAAGCTGAGTCAACAAGTTTGGGTTGGTGAGCTTTCTAAAAGCCAAAGCTCACACAGGGACAAGCGATAAGCTTGTGAAGAGCTTATTAAAATGGTACCAGTTCACTAGTTATCTATTTTTCACAGAAATGGGACAAAGTACAAGTTAATTGCTGACCCTAGTAAATAAGCTAAAAAGTAAAATATTAAGCTTGGATCTTCAAGTCAGCTAGGTTAGCTTTCCAAAGAACCAAATTACACAAGTTATGGCTAACTAATAAGCTCTGTGTGAGCTTATCAAAATGGACTACTCAACTGTGCACGAGGCACATTTTGAAAAGGTACTTGAAATAAGCTAAGAATTAAGCAGTTAAATAAGCTAATTGGAAATTATAAAAAAATACTATTATAAAAGGCGGTTGTATTTTACTATTCCAAAAGCTCAAATGTTGAAAACTAATATTAAGTCCTATATAAATTAATCTATTTTATTCAGCGACCAAATTGAAATCTTTGACTTTTCTAATTACTCTATTAGGTTGACTATTATGAACTTTAAGTTGATTCTACTAACTGATTATGATATATTGAGCTAAAATAAGATGAGATTAAACTAAAGTAACAAGTTTTAAGCTACTATGGTGATTTTGATAAGTTATATCCTAACAGTTAAGTACTAAGGTGAGATTCAAGAAAATTTTGACTTTTACTCTAACAAGCACTGGTTATTACTGCTACTTTGAGTTCTTATGAATTAATAAGACATGAAACAAGTACAAGCAATAATGCAGACAAGCTCTACCACAGTCACTAATCAAATCCAAACAGTCCTTTACTTAACTGTTTTGAAGCTTTTATCACTAAAATAGATTTTCAAACCAATAAAGCTATAAATTAACTTGAACTAACTATGTTTAGACAAGATTAAACTAAGATTAACAAGAATTAACCACTAATACTAAGAAATACGAATTATGAGAAAATGGCTTACAAATGGTATCCAGCTGAAAACAGATAACAAGGACCAAGTATCCACCCTAATAGCTTACCACTAAGCTTCTAAACCCAAGCAATCCACAATCAGCCCTGCTCCATCTTCTTGATCATCTCTTTGCTCATTTTTTTTTATTTTTAACTAATTTTTTTGTATTTTTGGTATTTTTCTCTTTCTTATACTAAAGCGAGTTTTATGGGTTTCTAATAGCTCACATAAGCTATATAGGGGCTTATGTGATCTTATAAGTCCACATGACAATAACTAATAACAACATTAGAACATATGAGAATTTTTGAACTTGAAATTGCATAAACTGAAATTGGAACTTAAACAAGAAATTTATTATTGAAAAGATTGACAATACAGAACTTGAGAAGCGATTACTTTAAAATGGAAATTACACTTGAAAGCTTAAACTAGTTAAAATGACTTAAGAAATTAAAAATTACTCTAGAGATCTCACTCCTCTGCTTCTCCTCTTTCTTTATCGCATTGAGATACTCCCCACATGTCTCTGAATATTTCCCATCAAGAATTTTGACCATTGGATGAGTCAAAACAATCTTAGCCTTCAAATCCACTTTTGGCGCCAAAAGTGGTTTATGTAACTTGCAGCCGAAATATTTCAATCAATGCACTTTGGAAGCTTGATGAGTGCTCAATTAATCATCATTTTTGTCGTATTTAAACTGCCAAAACATACAAAAACAATCAAAAAGATATCAAAATACTTAAAATATCCCAGGGATTGTGTTTTATGTGTTTTAAATGCAAAATGTGCAAAAACAAAGAAAAATCGATCAAAGTTGGCAATATTGGCAGTTTCAGCCCCCCAAGTTTCAAAACTTGTCAAAGCTTGTACATGTTGAGGAGACACAAAGGAAAAGGTATTTAGCCTAGTTGGTACATCTGTGAAGAAAAACAGGGGAAGGTATGGTTTAGGGGTTAAAGTGGTGGAGATGCATTAACTGCGGTTGTGGGCTAGTATACAGGTGGAAGGGGAGTGGGTGATGAGGTGGAGAGGTGGTGAGGTGGTGGTGAAACCACCTGGTTTTTGTTTAACAGGTGTGGGGAAGAAGGATGAACAGTACTTCTGGTTTGGCGGGTTTGACTATTTTTGACCTAATTGATATTAATAAAGGGGGGTCAAAATGGGAGGGGTCAAGTGGATAATGACAGGGGGTCAAAGGGTTTGAATGGATTAATAACAAAGAAATGGTCCGTTTGGTTTGTTATTATCATAAGGACCAAGTTTGCAATTTCTGCAAACTTCAAGGACTGAAACTGTAATTTCTCCAAAGTTATCACAAGGACCAAACTTGACAAACTTTAATAGTATAAGGACCATATTTGATTATTTTACATTTTTAAATATCCAAGGACCTTTTATGACAATTTTCAAAGTTGAGGGACCAAAGTTGTAATTTTGCAATTTTTAAACTTTGAAGGGTTTATTTTGACAACTTTTGAATCCCATGGACCTTAAATGACATTTTTCTTTATTTTGATTTACCAGGGACTATTTTTGACAACTTTTGAAACTTGGGGGACTAAAACTGCCAATTATGCAAACTTGATACGTTTTTTATTTGATTTTGATATTTTTGCATTTAAAACACATAAAACACTTATTTGTGATATTTTTATCATTTTGATGCATTTCTGAGTGTTTTCAGATGTTTTTGCAGTTTAAATGGTACAAAAATGATGAGTATTTAGACACTCATCAGTCACACTGAAAAGATTTTATTTCACGGTTGAATTGTGTTTTGACAAAGTTGCGAAATAATGTAAATTTGGACAGAACATCAGATTTATGAACTAACGGATAAACCCATACAAATTGAGAATAATGATCCAAAAAGATAACATAATATTTAGGGTGAAGGCTGAGAATACGTAACTAACTTTCTCAAATATACCGATGTACGTAACATACAAATTTTAATACTTTTGTACGTAAATAACTTTCAAATTATGATCAATATGCGTAATGTGACCGGTAACTAAAGTTACCCAGGGTCAAAAGTTTCAAATTATGATCAATATGCGTAATGTGACCGTTTTCTTACGTTTTGTCCGTTTTTGTTCGTTTTCGTCCCGTTTTCTTACGTTATTGTCCGTTTTCTTCGTTTTTCCGTTTTTCTTACGTTTTGTCCGCTTTTGTTCCGTTTTATCCGTTTTCTTACGTTTTGTCCGTTTCGTTTTCATCCGTTCTTACGTTTTGTCCGTTTTCTTATGTTCCATTCCGTTCCGTTTTCGTTTTTCCACGTTTTTTCCGTTCCATTCCTTCGTTTTATGCATTTTTTTTTTCTTTTTTGTCCAGTTTTCTTACGTTTTTCCATTTTTTCTTAAGTTTTTTTCTTATTTTCCGTTCCGTTTGTCATTCCATTTTTTCATTTTTTTTCCATTTCCATTTCCGTTAGTTTTCATTTTGTCCGTTCCGTTTTTCATTCCAGTTTCCTTCCATTTCTTACGTTTTGTTCGTTTTTCCATTCCGATTTTGTTCGTTTTGTTCCATTTCCATTCCATTCCATTCCGTTCCATTCCGTTTTTTTTCCAGTTCGTTTTGTCACGTTTTCCATACGTTTCATTTTTCCGTTCCATTCCATTCCTTCATTTCCATTTTGTTCCGTTTTCTTACGTGGTCCCTCGTTTCCACTAAAAACATGGTTGCTGGACAAACGGACAAATTGAAAAGCAGTCGTAAAAAAACGAACACGTGAAAAACGGACAAAGCGTAACTTTCACCGAAAGCGTGGACAAACGTAAGAAAAAAGCGGAACAAAAAGAAAAACGAAACAAACGGACAAAGCGTAAAAAAGCGGACAAAGCGTAAGAAAAACTGGTCATCCGGACTGGTCAGAACGGAGCCAGACCAACGTAAAACGTGGACATAAAACACGGATCAGCGACAAAACGAGTCCGCATTGTACATTGATCATAATTTGAAAGTTATTTCATTACATTGATCATAATTTGAAACTTTTTGACTGGTAACTTGTAGTTCTGGGTCACGATAAACCATTGACCATAATTTGAAAGTTATTTACGTACAAAAGTATTAAAATTTGTATGTTACGTACATCGGTATATTTGAGAAAGTTAGTTACGTATTCTCAGCCTTCACCCTAATATTTAAAACCAGATAAGCTCGGTATAGGGGAAGTCCACAAATCCGAGTGAATAATATCAAAAGAAGTTTGAACTAAAGTAGGAGAACTGACAAATGGAAGTCGCATGTGTTTGCCAAGTTGACAAGCATGACAAAGCACGGGGGATTTCTCTTTATTACAAGAAATTGAATTATTAGAAATAACATGACGCAACACTTCACTTCCTGGATGTCCAAGACGTTGATGCCACGTATATTGACTTGTGAGGTAGGCTTGCGGAATAGGAGATGGCTTGGTGACAGGGTAGAGATCGCCAGTGCTATCACAGTGGAGCAGCACCTGACGGGTTTGGAAGTCCTTAACAGAGAAACCAAAGGGATCAAATTCAACAGTGCAATAATTTTCACAAACAAACTAACGACGAGATTAAGTTTTTAACAATATTAGGAGTGATTAGAACATTATTTAGGTGTATCGGTCGATAAGGAGTTGGTAAAATGCTATGGCGAGTTGGTGGCAGAATAGTGTGATCGTCACCAACCCATGAATGAATAAATGCTAGAATTAAAAACATTACTAAGATTATTAACCGAGTCATTAAGGTGAGACGGCCTTTTGTATCCATGTTCCAATTACAGGGGCGGGTTCATGAAGGGTGGTTGTGGCAAAGGCATGTGGTAAAATAGTCTCACGACCCATAACGCTCCTAACGAACCCCTGCTGAGTTTGGTGACTGCGTGTGGCGAAGCGGTGCGAGATCCAAGGAGGCGGCGGTTTGACGTTGCGTGAGCCAAAACCATATTGAACTCCTTGGTTGAACTGGTGCATGGGCTGCGGTAGTTGGACTGTTTGGTGAACTTCTTTGTTGGACGGTGGAGGACCTTCTTCTTTGAACCGTTATAATTAAAGCGACACGTGGGATAATTTGACTGGGCAGGTATTGAGTATACCACGGACTGGCCTGGCATGCCATGAATGTGGGGGTTCACGAAGGTTAGGGGGGTCCAGACGAGGTAGCAGGGGGTCCAAAGAGTGGTGAACCCGTCATAAGGGCAATGGGAGGGTGCGTAGGGGTTGGTGTGGGTCCACTGTTGGTTCCTGTGCATCCAAGTTTGGCCAAAAGGTGTTGTAAAGTTGTTATATCATTGGATGATAATTGGTTTGTAGTTTGGGAAGCAATATTTGCATGTAAACCATGCGTCCCATTATGTAAAACCTACTGAAGCCCCAAATCGACCTGAGCCTTTGCTCCAATGAATACAAGGCTTCTGAACTTTGTCCATGGAAGTGGATGACCGGCGAGGGTTGGGAGCGGTGTTTGCTAGAATAACTGTAACGCCCCGACCCGACAAGGGTAAAGGAATCACAAATAATGGTGTCATATCAAAGCAAACATAAATATCCAAAAGAAGTCTTAACATAAAAGCGGAATAATTCAAGTCAACATGACTTCAATACATAGGTCCCAGCGGAAAATAACTCCAATAGAAATAATCTGAAATAGTAAAGTCTTAAATGGCATCATAAGATCAAAGCTAAATGTCTCTAAGGTAAGTCCACTCATGCACTCATCCCAAAGCAAAACCCAGCTACAAATGCTTAGATACGCCCGCGGAAGAAAAGAAATGCGAGCGGTGAGCTTCAAAAGCTTCGATGAACGGATATAAAAGCAAAGCAAATCTGAAACAATATCGAATCTAAATATAGTGAACGAAAGATAGCAAAATCATAATCATTTTCAAAGTATAAATTCAGAATTATCGAATAAAGTTTATAGTTAACTACCACGAGCGAAACAAATATCGGATCTTAATCACATTCACATAAGGCAACATTTGTAGGGGAGACCTACGGAGTTATGAAGGGCGTGCATGCGCTAGACATCAATCATCGGATAACAGATAACATATAACGAATAACGGATAACAGATCTAGGATGCATCCATACGCCCTGACGCAGATATTGGTCATATAACATAATTTGAGCTCATAACAGATAAGAGATAAGGGGCGTGTGAGAACATCACTCTGCGAGAGTCATGTCGAGGTGCATCAACACGGACATGGAACCCCATGACTAGTGAAATATTTGGCTCGGGTGTCAAACTATCTTAGGTCAAATCAGAATGTCAAACTGACACAGATCATACTTTATCATCAGGTTAATCATATTTCCAAAATCAAAGTTTTCATATCTTATGGTTCAAAATCAGATGTTTCATAATTCAAATCGAGTTGAGATAAGCAACATGCTCAAACAAAAGAATGGGGTTCATAGCAAAGGCTTAGGAAACCTTAATATAAAAGCTAACGAAAGAAAACGTTATAAGAAACATTTACTGAAAAGGTCGAATATCGTACCTTATTCCAAAGCAAATGACCACAAAGCAAATCGAAAAGCAAAGGATTACTCCTTCTTCACAGATCCTATACACATTAAGCGATTATTTACATGTTATTTATGATTCCATAATCGTTGAAATGATCTTTTAAATGTTTGGTGTTTATACTTAATGTATTCAGTGATCTTAATATTTTAGAGATTTATGATTAAATGAGACTTAAGTGTTTTATAACCAATATTGTAGATTAAGGTTCATTATGTCATTTATTAAAGTTTAGGGTTAAATGTGAAAATAGTTTATAAGTCATAACTCACACATGAAATAACAAATTAATATACCTAGCTTCAAACCTTAATCGACTCTCATTTATGTTCTAGGGTTTTCTCATTCTTTTAATATCATATTAATGCGCAATTACTTTACATATTACGTCATTTAATGACTCATTACTCTTGTTTATTTACTCAATACATTCATGACTTAACCATACATTACTTATCCACATATTATACGTCAACTTTTATATCCATGCACGTTATGATTTCATGTGACTACACAAGTTACTTATCATCCGGATTAGACACATCGACACACACATGCACTATAGCTTCGAATAGACATGACCACGTACTACGCTTACACATCAACAAGTTCACTTGACTCACAACACGCAGCATGTATACGGTTCACAATTCACTTAGGTTCGGTTCACACATCACTTAGGTTCTAGGTTTTACATGATCTTTACTTATTAAACACACATTCAAAACCCTCACATGGTTCGGCTTGCATGTAGGGTTTGGCCTCCATGTTTTTCGCCAAACCCTATCTCTTCTACGTATCTTACTTATTCACGTTTGCATGTTTTACCTTGTCCGATTCATGATCTATATGTGGTTCGGTTATATATATAGCCTCGACATGCCTATGATCCGATTCACAAAACACATTCAATACATGTTCTCAATTATTTATAAGGTCCGATTTGTTTACATGTGGTTCGATTTCTTTTATCTTGACATACTTAATAACCGGTTCAACCAATCATTATCACATAACATGCTCTTTAATATTTATAAGGTTCAAGTCATTATGTTGTTTTTGTTTCATACGGCTCGACCAAAAGAAAACGAAACACAAGCTCGGCTAAACAAAACAAGATACGTTATATATTAACGTAAGGTGTATTAAAGAAAGACAATAGAACACGTTATACCTTAGCTCGTTGGAACAAAACTCTCGACACCAAGGGTGTTAGGCTTCGACCGAATGAAAAAGAAAAAGGAAGAGGCAAAACTAGGGTTTCCAAATTGTGTTAATGTGTTGTATTTATAGTTAGCATAAATTGGTTCTAGGGCTTTTGAGGTATGTGGGCTTCGGCTTAAGTCCAACCGAACAAACAAACACATGGCCCAAGGGTTCTCTTGGACTCGGTGGCAAAAACGAGAGCATGGTTCACCATTAAACGAAAACAAGGCCCAAACGAATGGCCCAACTATTTCGCGAGACGTTTAACTTTCGTCGTACAAAGTCGATCACGTACACATATTCGTTAATTTTTAGTTATAGATAAGTTAGGTTTTAATTTTGTTAAATGAATATAAATGTCTTTTACGTATTTTATAAATTTCGATTCCAAGGGTATTTTAGTCTTTATTCATGTTTTAGATTTTCAGGTTTTACAAGAACCATGGGTGAAGAGGAGGTGGAATCGGATAAATTGTCGTTGGTACGAGCCTTTAACCGCATCTCTTCCGTGGTGAGCATGGAGCGAACGGTTTTGAGGTCGGGAAAGGGATCCCTATGAGCAATAATTGTCGCTACATTATCGAACCTTGCGGGTAACCCTTCCAAGGCAAAAGTCACTACGTCATTGTCATCTAAACTCGAACCAAGGCTATTCAAGATAGTTGCAATGGACTCAATCTTGCGAAAATAGGCATCAATGCCCATATCACCAAGTTTTAATGAACGTAGCTCTGCTTTCAAGGCAATGGAGCGAGTTCTTTTGTTGTCGGAAAAATGGCTACGGTTTCCCATGCTTCATGTGTGGTTTTTGGGTTTGCAACAACTAGTCGTTGTTGAAGGGTTTTGGATATTGTTACAAAGATCCAAGAAAGTAGAATGGAATCTATTTTGAGCCACTTCGCATCGGGCGGGGAAGAGGTGGTTGCAGCATCTGGACCACTCTTGGTTTCAAGGTGATCCATTAGAAGGTTCCTGCGACAAAAATGGGTAAAGAAGTAAACCCATGATGAGTATTTCATTCCATCGACGTCGAGTTTTACCGGGATTATGATGTTTAAGTTGGTGATTGCCATGAGTTTGTCGGAGAGAAGGATTATGGGATGAGAAGGGGGATCGATGACAGTCATGATGAGAGTAGGGGTGAGATAGATAGGAGAGATTTGAGGGGTGAGATGGAGATGAGAACCTGCGATAGTGAAGAGGAGAGGGAGGAAAGACAAGGCAGTGAATTTATTTAAGGGAAGGATTGCTCTGAAACCATGTAGAATAATGTGATTGATATATTATTCAATGTAATTGCTTGCTTGATACAAGTCTCATACGAGACATATTAATATCTGAGGAAACTCTATGAGATCATGGGCTTGAGCCCATAACATGATACAAGGCCTAAATATATACAATAATACTGCTAACAATTCTAACATAAACACAAACCAAGAAGTAAAAGAAGTCACTTTATTCAATTTCACCTTTTATTCTTTTTTTCATGTTATCATGGTCTGCATACATAAAAAGTAACCATAGACCAAGTAATTATGCAGTATAAATTATAATTTTTCTAAGATCACAGCGAAATCATTCTCTAGCATTTAGGAAGGGTAATCCCACATTGTCGTGCGAGCAACTGACCATCCTGTGGTTTGGTATCTTTGGGGAGTGAGGAGCGGCGTTCATACTCACAAAAGCAATTCTTTGTTCCTTTACCTTAGATCAAAATTAAACGATGGTTCTACAGGGACATGAATGTATCGCATATGCTAGAAGCTCCGGTGTAGAGGCGATTCACGCATCCATGCATGGAACTTGGCTCATGAACGCAACCAATAATGCAGAAAGTACAAACACACAACAAGTCATGGAGTATCTCATCATTTTGGAGTAATATTTGTTAAGAAAGAGTGTTGTGGTTTGAACAATGGAGCGGGACTCAATTTATAGATTGAAATGAGTAGGTACCAATTTAATGTCCATCTGACATTGGATTTCGTTTGGTTTACAAGATTGTATTTTTAATCGAAAATCATTAAACAGTGTTGTGGTGCGATGTTAACTTTTAATACTAAATCTATCACAGGTTACGTGCAAATAACCAAATTTGTACAAACAACGATCCTATAGCCCTATGGGTACGTAAAGTCGTTCTTTCACATATTAGCATACGTACATACGGTTACATAGCTGTATTAATCATTACACTTTGGAAAGTTGTGACTTGTTAAATCATGACTATAACTGTGTAAATAATTCACCAATATATACGTAACTTTTATATGTAAGATAAAAGTATTGCTTGATCAATAGTATGAATCATTACGGGTGTATAAGCTTTAAAGTTCACATGTTAAATTAGACTTTTGTTGGTTTGGCAATAAATTTGAGCAATCACTTGATATGGTGGGAATCGGTAATCATTAATATATGTAGTTTTCTTTACTATCATGTTAATTTACTATGTTACGTAGTATGATTTAATTAGCTTAACCCTACACAATAAAAAAAAGTATCTCGCTTTTTTCGTTTTTAATTTGGACAACGTAAATTTACAAATAATGATTCATTGTTATATGCACCACAACGTAATTCCTTTGCTTGACACAATGGACACTGAACAAAGCTCTGAAACATATAACCGATCAGGGCAATGTTTCTACAAATAATCACCAGGGATAAAGGATAATAGTTTTGGATGAAATGAATGTTTTTGTTCATAAAATGAAATACGGAAATTATATTATATTCATCATAGTTTGGATTTGGAGATATGATTTTGAACTTTGAATCATTTTTTTTAAACGGCAATTTATTACGTACATATACCGACATGTCACAAATAGTATCTCGCATATGTTTCCTACGAGATTTGAACCCACACCCATGGACCACTCATATACCACTAGAGCAAAGAGATAGGGTGACTTAGAGCCATATATATACTCATAGTTTAAATGGAAAGGGCATGACCACAAGTAGTACGAGTATGTCTGTGAAATGCCCTTCAACTAATTAGTTGTAAAACATTTGTAGATTACATGATATTATCATTCATTTTTTTTAAAACGCGAATCACAAAGTCAATTTTATATGATAGAAATGGGCCTCGTTATAGATATATAGTAATATTTGATTGAATACTTATAATTTAACCAAAGTGGTTGCTCTTATTCTAAAAGACAATAACTAAAGTTGTTACTTAATCGTATACTCACATTTTTCTTTCATGTATATATAGTTTAAGTCTTTGTGGCTTTGTGTTGGTTTAGTTTGATAAAGTTCATCATTCTTGAGTTTAATACCATTGTGAAGCTAAGCTTGATGATTAATTAGTTTTCTTATATTATACAAAGTAGTTAGTTAAATGGTGATTGGGCGTTGGGGCATATGCAACAAGGTCTATAACTTTTTATTCTTGTATGTGTCATTTTCCTTGTCTGTCATTTCCGTTCAATCCAATATGTACCGCTCCACTTATCTCACCTCATTATCTACTCGATGTCTCAATTTATATTAATTTACTTTGCATGCATTTTTACATGTAATTTACAATATACACACAGATATATCAAAATTGATTATCATACTATGAAAAATACTTTTTTTTATGAACATTATAGCAAAAAGTAACATAAAACATAAATTTAATTATTAACCATACCCAATGCTCTTATGTATAGGTTGATCGGATAACATTTTGGGGATCAAGTAACAACGAAGTAGAACTTATAATTTTTAACAACAATAACTTCAGAGATGAAAATCATTTTCTTGCATTTAGGAAGGGTAACGTCACACTGTATAGCAACTCGTCGTGCCTCCTAATGAGTGACGTACGGTTGAAGTTTTCGGTTGCGTAGGTACCAAAAAAAGCAAGGCTTTTGTTCCTTTACCCCTGAGCAACAGTCTGTCGATGGTGGTTGAGGAGACGTGATAGCACCGGCACATGACCACAAGCTCCAAAGTAGTTGCAATTTGTGGCATCCATTACGGGGACTTGGCTCATGAGTATCACCAACAACGCAGAAACTAAAACCACAAACATAGCGAAAATAGCTTCATTTTTTTGTAATATTTAAATTTAAATGAATAGTCTTGGAGGCTTGGCTATATTCATTTTCTCATTAGTAATATGCAGGTATGTGGATAATATACTTCATCTTGTCTTTACTTTTAACAAGTAGATGTGGCAATTTTGACCCATGTAAGTATGATGGGTAAATTTGGATTATTTCGATCCTTAAGGTTGAAATTTGTCCACAATGTACTTTTAATGCAGATAATCTAGAAAAACATTTAGTCTTGTAACATTTCGTCCAAATGTACTTTGACTCCTTTAAGTATGACGGGTTAATATTGTAACAATATAGCTTTTTGTAATCATATCTAAAAAAAATATGTAAGTTTAAATTCTGGACAAAAGTGTTCGAGGTCCATTCAACAATAGATTGACCTTGACCCAAGTCGTCCAATACCAAAATGTACGCATTTTGACCCGTTATCCACCCCGTTTATTTGGCTATCTGCGGTAGCAAGTGATATGGACTTTAATTGCCTTGTGGCACTATATAAGAACCAAAGAACATGACGAATGATGGTTTGATATGATTACGAATATGTTGTCTGAGGCGTACCTAGAATTTACGACAACGAGACATGAAGAGTGTAGGGTCGAGAAGAGGCAGAGGAACGGACGAGGCATAGACAATTAGCGCGTGCGATTTACATGAAAAATTATTAGGTTTGTTCAATACAAATTGCTTGAAACAAGAGGAGTTAGTGAGGAACATATCCTTCCTGCTTTACCTTTGGACTTAAGGTGCCAAATTTGTTGGACCTTAATGTTATAGAAGAAAATGTTAGGGGTACTTTAGTGTTTTATATAAGTATTTGTAATGTTTCGGTAAAACCGAAACTTAGTATTGGGTTGGGTCAAGAAATATAGCCGTTTAGAAAGGGTTATAACGTTTAGAAGTGTCGTTTACTTTTGTAGAATCGGTTTCCTCCTTGTGATGGCAGCGATTCATGTAGTATAAATAGGTTCAAGGTGCGAAACAATATTAGTTGTAAATCAATAACAATCGATCATTATAATCAATCAAGAAGCGATTCATTACATGTTTATGAGTTTCAGATACAAGCTCTTATCAGTGTTTATTATTGTTACTTTGTTTATTCGCCTGCAAGTTTATGTCCCAAATACTTGTACTATCATACCGATTCAAAGAAGTTGCGGATTGAAGAAAAAAGAGATAATCGAAGGCCATTAATCAACAATGGTATCAAAGCAAGAGTCAATCGACCCGAGGGGAAGAGCGTTATGCAAGTGGCCATCGATTGAAAAGCAAGGATAAAAGGTGATTGGTTGTTGTACAACTTTTGTAGCGACCACATGAAGAAAGAAGATTGTAAGTAATTGTTTTGAATAAGTGCTTCTCGCTTTCACTTTATAAATTTCAATATTAGAATTAGAATTATATAAATAGGTTAGAAAGTAAGAAAGTACGATTAAGTCTGTATATTTTTATTTTAAAAGAAACAAAAACATTTTTTAGATTAATAAACTACAAAACTATAAGTAAGAATCTGAAATCTTGTGGTTCACAAAATAAGAAGTAAGAAAGAAACCTATCGTTTTTTTAAGGAACCTAGTGTTTAACTAAACTTGGTGTTTTGAAGTAAATAAGAAAACTCTAGTATTTCCAAAGTAAGTAAAGAAAACGTTAGTGTTTCAAAGTAAGTAAGTGCAAACTCTAGTGTTTTCAAAGTAAGTAAGTTAGAAAAAATGCTAGTGTTTTAAAGTAAGTAAAAAGATCAATTTTTGGTCAAAGAGACACTTTAGTGTTTCATAGCAAGTAAGAAAGACCAAACTTGATCAAAGTAAGAGAAACCTTTGTGTTTCAAAGCAAGTACGAACTGATCATACGATCACAAGTAAGAAAGAAAGGAAGCAAGTAAGAAAGCTAGCGGGATGACAAGCGGGAACCATCCACAATTACACATGACCAAAACATAGCACTTCAATGTCCAAAACTAACCGAAACAAACTACACAACATGGGCAATTATGATGGAGACATTATTGAAGGCATATGGTAATTGGGGAACGATAGTTACAAAAGAAGGAGAAGCAACAAATGAGAAGAAGGAAAACACATCAATGGCAATGATCTTTCAAACATTGCCACAATATGTTTTAATGCAAGTTGCACAATACTTTCATTTGCAAAGGAAGTATGGGACTCGATCAAAGTTAAGTATTTGGGAGCCGATCTTGTCCAAAAAGCACGACTACAAACCTTGAGGACTGAACTAGAGATGCTAAGGATGAAACCAAAGCGAAAAGTAAGTGACTATAGAGGAAAGTTAAGTAGTATAAAGGCCAAGTTTAAAGGCCTTGGTGAAACGTTAGAAGATAAGGTGCTAGTAAGGAAAATACTTAACTCTGTTCCAAAGAAGTTTCTACCTATCGTGATGTATATTGAATAATGTCAAGATTTAGACAAAATGTTGTTTGAAGAAGCCATTGAAAAATTAAAGCGCTTTTGACGAATGCCTCAAAAGTCAAGACGAACATGAAGAAAATTATCAAGACAAACTTTTGATAGAAAGTTCAAGCAATCAAGGAAGAGGAAGAAACTTTAACAAAGTAGGAAAAGGATGAGAAAGAGATACAAGGCAAGGAGAACAAAGCAAGAATAAAATGAGATACTATGAATATGGTGACTTAAGTCATTTTGCACGTGAATGCACCAAATGGAAGAAGAAAGTCAAGTAAAGAAGACTCGATTGCAGTCTATAATAATAGGGGGTGAATGTTGGACCTTAATATTATAGAAGGAAATGTTAGGGGTACTTTAGTGTTTTATATAAGTATTTGTAAAGTTTCGGTAAAACCGAAACTTAGTATTGGGCTGGGTCAATAAATATAACCGTTTAAAAGGGTTGTAACATTTAGAAGTGTCGTTTACTTTTGTAGAATCATTTCCTCTTTATGATGGCAGCGATTCATGTAGTATAAATAGGTACAATAGTCTGTAGACAATATCAGTTGTAAATCAATAACAATCGAGCATTATAATCAATCCAATAATGATTCATTACATGTTTTTGAGTTTCAGATACAAGTTCTTATCGATGTTTATTATTGTTTCTTTGTTTATTCGCCTACAAGTTTCTATCCTAAACACTTGTTCATTCATACCGATTCAAAGAAGTTGCATATTGAAGAAACAAGAGATAATCAAAGGCCATTAATCAACAAAATTCAAAGGCATCTTTGCTTAGCCCTTGTTAAATGTGAAAGTTCTTTAATTATCTTTTCCTTATTCACGTCCCTTAGCTATATGAGACTTTTATTGTCATATCTTGCAGGTTCAATTTTTTTCACAAGTGGATGATGATCAACTCCTGGATGTGATATGTGAACACCTTGTTTAATCATTAAGCACGAAAGGTCAGTATTTGGCTTGTGAAGGGGATCTAGTGAAGCGAGATGACATTAAGTAATAAGATGTCAACTCGAGATTCCTACAACCAATGGAGGACGCTCGGGATTCTTTAGCTCAATTACTCGCAAAGCTGGTGACTTTTGTGGTGAAGAATTGTTGACTTGGGTTTTGACACCAACTCAAATGTTAATCTTCCATCATCAACTCGAACTATCCAAGCACTAAATGAAGTCGAATCATTTGCACTTAAAACGCATTCATGTACTGGTGTGGGTCAAAATGGATTGGTGCAAAAACATTTTTATGAAGTTTATATTAGATGACAAATAAAGCCCAAGCCTCGTATGTGGGGTTGGGTCCATTAGGGTTTTATTATGTGTTGGCTCTATATATATCATATCAATAAAAGATATTACCCACTGGGTTTTAATGTTCTAACATGGTATCGAGAGGGTCGATCCTCGGGCCCGCTCTCAGAGCCGCCTCCTCTAGGCCACCCCGCCAAACCTACCTATCATCAACAACAAAAAAAGTCTCCAAAATAGGGGTGTCCATGGTACTGGAACCGTCCCGAACCGGAACCGAAAGAATCGAGAACCGAAAATAAGGAAAAAGTAGAACCAAGAACCGTCCCAAGTTTTTCGGTTCGGTTCAGTCTGAATTTTCGGTAATTCCCATGAGTACCGAAGTGTTAAAAAATATGTTTGGATGGATGTGAAATTATGGTACTCGGTTCGTAGAACTTCGAAAGAAGTTGGCAACCTTAATAATATTCCACAACTTGACTTACAAACAAACAAAAAATATATATCCGATATAGCAAACTCATTATCCACAAAAATAATTGCAAACTCATTGAGAATATTATATATCAATCATGGTGACTAGCTTACAATAACTTACATGGTGACCATATAGTCGCCATAATCGTTAATTGTTTCTCGAATTTTATCATTACATTTGATGAACAATAAATACCAACAGTTAACTACAACTTCTTGTTAGTTGTTATTGAGCAACATAAAATTGTTCAATATGCGGCTATGCGCATACTCGATATTCCAGTTTAGAAAAACTTGCTTTCATGTTGATAAGTGATGTTTGAATATTTGAATGGAATCAATGGATTAAAGGTTAAGGTTTATGGGTTTTTAGGTTTATGTAGGGTTTTTCTATTTTCTTTAAAGGCCAAATACTTGCATGTACCCAATGTCTCAAACAAAGCCTATAAAATTACATATTTTCATAAAAGTCGGTTCTTTCGGGAAAGTACCGAGGCAGACGGTTCCGACCGAACCGTCCCAAGAACCGAAAATTTGGAATTTTAGGAACCAAGAACCGTACCATGGTTCTAATATACGGTCCCATTCCCGGTCGGTACCGATACGGTTCTTCGGTTCTTTTGGTTCCTCGGTTTTTGGACACCCTACTTTAAAACCCTATTTTTTTCTCTGTTTGATACATCTCGTTGGGTCAAAAATGCGGAAAGCGAGAATGATATCAAGTATCCTAATGATCATTAGTCGTTGGTGAGTATCGAGATGAGGGAGTCGGTGGCTAGTCAAAAGATAATGTAAATCATTATAATATTATGGTTGTTTAGGATGATGTGGACACGTATTATGTATGAGATCAGTTACTAATATTTTATCTTATTGTTATTAATATACGATGTGACCATGGGTTGAAAAAAAAGCGAAGAAAAAATAATAATTTTTAGTTATTTAGTTGTTTGTTTTGTTTTATGTCGAATCCGGGGTATCAATTTTGAGACAATTTTGTTGGTGTCGAATCTAGGGTTATTATTCCGGAGATGACTTTTATTGGTGTTGAATCTAAGGTTCGTATTCCCGAGACGACTTTTTTTGTGTCGAATCTAAGGTTTCTTATTCCCGAAACGACTGTTTGGGATACTTTGGTTTATCCTTCGGATACTTTGGTTATCCGTAAACAAAAAATTAGAATAAGGGATATTTTGGGTTATCCCGTTTTAATTTTGGTTATTGTTTTATTTTACTTTCTTAGTTTACTACTCCAGTTCGAGCTTTCGTGATTTCGCCGCTCGAACTGCGAGGGGGTATTAAATGACAAATAAAGCCCAAGCCCGGTATGTGGGGTGGGTCCATTAGGGTTTTATTAGGTATTGCCTCTATATATATAGTATAAGTAAAAGATATTACCCACGGGGTTTTAATGTTCTTACAATTTACTCATAAATATTGTAAATGTTTTTTAACCTACCCCATAGTTAAACTCATTTAAACCATCAAGAATAAGCAATAAAAAAAATGACTCCCTTTTATATAAGTAGTTCAAAATTACCGTTTTCAGGTACTAGTCATTCCAACGGAGGACATGGGGAGCAGGTTTTAAACAAGCTGCTTGGAGACGGCATAAAAGGAAGAAAATGGCTGAAGAACTCGCTAGGCAAGAAGGCTTGTACCAATATTTTAAAGATGATGAGGATGACGACAAAAACTTGCAGCATTTGGGAGCTACTATATTAGCTTCAAGATTTGCTAAAACATTAGAAGAGGGATTAGTCACAAAGAAAGTATTGTAGGTTCTGCTGCAAGTTTAAAGATGCCGAAACTGTTTAAACCAGATGAACCTGATTTCTCTAAAGGACCGGAATCACTTACAGGGGTGGATCTTGAAGGGTTTATGGTATGCACATGCATAAGTCATTGTAGCTTAAAAATAATAGATGTGTGTGTACCTCATACATGTAGTTGGTATTTATAGAGTTTCAATGTGTCATGAAGTTGTTTAATGGCAAGGTAGAAGCTCATGTTTGTATGGCTCCATGGGGAGTTCGTATATGTCTAACCGTGACTTATCAAAGGGAAAAGTAGATCTTTGGTTTGTACTTGGTTTCATGGGAAGTTTGCTTGGGTCTTTCCATGCACATTATGTTTTATTATCCATGTACATCTTTTCATCATAGCCATGTTGAAATTACCATGTCATCTGATGTTATCCATGGTAACAACTACGTTACTAACCTCATTACACATGAACCCTGGGAGTATGGGACATACAACGCCTAGGTGTGATGACAAAAAGAGCACGAGGAAAAATTGTTATGCAATAGAATGCATAGTGAAACGGGACAAAGTAAGACCAGTCATTATGGTGCGCATGACCACCTGCTGTGAAGTGTTAATTCTAAGATAAACACAAACCAAGAAGTAAAACAAGTCACTTTATTCAATTTCACCTTTTATTCTTTTTCTCATGTTATCATGGTCTGCATACATAAAAAGTGACCATAGACCAAGTAATTATGCAGTATAAATTATAATTGTTCTAAGATCACAACGAAATCATTCTCTAGCATTTAGGAAGGGTAATACCACATTGTCGTGTGAGCCGCTGAGCATCCTGTGGTTTGGTATGCTGGGGGAGTGAGGGGTCGGCGCGTTCATACTCACAAAAGCAATTCTTTTGTTCCTTTACCTTAGAGCAACATTCGCTTGATGGTGCTACAGGGGACATGAATGTATCTGCACATGCTAGAAGCTCGTGTAGGGGCGAGTTCACGCATCCATGCATGGAACTTGGCTCATGAATGCAACCAATAATGCAGAAAGTACAAACACACAACATGTCATGGAGTATCTCATCATTTTGGAGTAATATTTGTTAAGAAAGAGTGTTGTGGTTTGAACAATGGAGCGGGACACAATTTATAGATTGAAATGAGTAGGTACCAATTTAATGTTCATCCGACATTGGATTTCGTTCGGTTTGCAAGATTGTATTTTTAATCGAAAATCATTAAACACTGTTGTGGTGCGATGTTAACTCATAATACTAAATCTATCAAAGGTTACGTGCAAATAACCAAATTTGTACAAACAACGATCCTATAGCCCTATTGGTACGTAAATTCGTTCTTTCACATATTAGCATACGTACATACGGTTACATAGCTGTATTAACGATTACACTTTGGAAAGTTGTGACTTGTTAAATCATGACTATAACTGTGTGCATAATTCACCAATATATATGTAACTTTTATATATAAGATAAAAGTATTTCTTGATCATTAGTATGAATCATTACGGGTGTATAAGCTTTAAAGTTCACATGTTAAATTAGACTTTTGTTAGTTTGGCAATAAATTTGAGTAGTCACTTGATATGGTGGGAATCATTAATCATTAAGATATGTAGTTTTCTAGAGTATCATGTTAATTTACTATGTTACGTAGTATGATTTAATTAGCTTAACCCTACACAATAAAAAAAGTATCTCACGCTTTTTCGTTTTTAATTTGGACAACGTAAATTTACAAATAATAATTCATTGTTATATGCACCACAACGTAATTCCTTTGCTTGACACAACGGACACCTGAACAAAGCAACGAAACATATAAACGACTGTCGGGCAATGTTTCTACAAATAATCATCAGGGATAAAGGATAATAGTTTTGGATGAAATGAATGTTTTTGTTCATAAAATGAAATACGGAAATTATATTATATTCATCATAGTTTGGATTTGGAGGTATGATTTTGAACTTTGGATCTTTTTTTAAATGGCAATTTATTAGGTACATATGGACCACTCACGTACCACTAGAGCATATGTCTCCTACGAGATTTGAACCCACACTCATGGACCACTCACATACCACTAGAGCAAAGAGATAGAGTAACTTAGAACCATATATATACTTATAGTTTAAATGGAAAGGGTAAGACCGCAAGATATGAGTATATTAATCGAGATTGTCGTGAGGTATCTTCAACTAATTAGTTGTAAAATATTTGTAGATTACATGATATTATCATTCATTGTTTTAAGCCGAAGCACAAAGTCATTTTATATGAAAAGCAATGGGTCTCGTTATAAATGATAGTAATATTTGATTGAATACATATAAGTTAATGAAAGTGGTTGCTCTTTTTCTAAAAGGAAATAACTAAAGTGACTACTTAATCGTATACTTACATTTGCCTTTTATGTATTTATAGTTTAAGTCTTTATGGCTTTTGTTGGTTTTATGGATATAAATTAGTAGTCGTGAGTTAGGATCGAACTCGAAACCACGGGATTACACACTAGTATGAGAATTAAAGTTAATAATTAAATATTAAATGTTATATTTATTTATTATTTACACGAAATACATAACGAATGTTAAGTTAATTAAACGTAATGGACTAACGGTCGTTAAATGTAAAAGGAAGGACTAGATGTGAAATTAGAGGTCAAGATGGTTCTAGAACACCTTGGGGATGCATGTAACGATCGGCCAAGATTTTTCATAACCCATTCCTAAGCTAACTTGGACTCTAAGTTTCTTTGGGTATATATACAAGGCCTAAGGTCTTTGTATCATAACTCTTGTACTCCTAAGCTAAAACCTAAAATTGTTTTGTGTGTGTTTTGTTCCAAAACGATCGTACAACCTATCAAGGGTGTCAATCCCTTTGTTTTTCCAAAATTTTTTTTTTCGTGTTCTTAAAACTAGCATTACTTTAATTTGTTATAGTACGTGTGTACAAAACCTGGTACTAACACACTATTGTTAGTATATTAGATTGAATTACAAAACGGTAAGGGGTAATTCATATAATCCTTATAAACCTTAATTAGGGTTCCTCCACTTGCTAGTTTAAGGAATTGATTCTTGTTGGGCTAGAATCAAAATGTACGGATACTATATGTTTATGTTAATTAGTTATTCGTTATTCGTTCATATACGCTTCCGCATGTATCTTTGATGTTTTATGTGTTTTATATATGATAGTCATGTTATATAATTCTAACATTGGCATCACGAGCTTTGTTTAATGAGTAATTAATTACTAAACACCTAAAAACCCGATATTGTATGGTGTTTGATATGATTATTCTAGAGTTTTGGTTTTGATTATGTAAACCCTAATTTTAGGGTTAGGGCTTTTGCCCTAATTTGTTTTAAAATAATTTAACAGTCGACCCCTAAAAAAAATTTTAGGTCGATCCTAAAAAAAAACTTTAGTCGAATTGTTTAAAATTTTTGTTAGGGTTTATAGTAATTGTTATGTTATCGATATCTAAACCTAGAATTATATATATGTTACGTGAATTAATTCATGAATAATTATTATGTGACATGGAATTGTTTGCGATCTTGTGACTTACTTGAATAAATATTATGTTATATCCATGATGATACATGCATGTTCGTCATGGATGTTGAATTATTAATTGTTAAGTTATTTTGTCACATGTATGGTTTGATAATTCTTGAATTGGGGAAGACTCCAATATATATATTAATGAATCAATTATGTGCAATTTGATATATGTTTGATTATGGCTTACGCAATCGATTTACCGATGTATGTGGTTCACTTGCCATAGTGAGCGAAAGCCCTAGTTGACATATACATAATTTAACCTAGATATTGATTATTAAAAAGTTTTATCAAATAAGTTGCATGTGGCTACTTGTTTACGCATATTAATTGTTAGTTATGTGTGCATTGTTTTAGTTATTTATTTTTTATTGTTACTTGTTTGTTTATTATGTTTGACAAGTTTTAAGCAAAGGGTAATTTCTTGAATAGAAAAATAAATTGGACTAAACAATGATTAAATTTGATTTGTTTTTGAAGAGTTAAATTTTCATTAAATTTAATTGAGTGATGATTTTTTGTACAAATAGTGAGAACGGCGCATCCAATTTTGATAAACTATAAAAGAGGTATAGAGAGGGGAGCGCATTAAATTGTAACCCGAAAGAAGGAGGTTAATTGCTTCGCACTGACCAAATTTTCGGCTTCTTTGTACGTCAAAATTGGAGTTACCAAGTAGGCTATTTTATGTACAAAACCATCTTAAGAGCAAATTAGCTTTGATTCCATGCGCCACTTTGTGGTAATTATCCAAAACACTAAGTCTTTAGACTTATGCAAAAGTACGATATAATGGACGATAATTAAAGGTAAATTCTTTGATTGGCGAAATCAGTACCTAAATCAAAACTTTGTTAATTTAATCTTTATGAATTGGTTAATAAAAGTATTTTTTATTAGAATTTATGCTACAAGATGAATTCATGACATCTCTGTACATATTTGATTTGACACCATAAATCAAAACTAGTACCTTTTAAAATTAAGTTAGTGCCATCTAGTTAAAGGAATACTTGAAGTTGCAATTTACGTCATGTGGGAACTTGGCGAGATTGTGATGGAAATGTAAATCTTCATGTTGAGTCAGACCTCACATGGACACATTTGCAGTTCTTTAAATTAGATGACTTAAATTAAGTAGTAAGAGAGAACTGGACTCAAGGCACGAGATGGGGATAAAACATGTTTACATTTGCAATGTTGTTGGTAATTTAAATCCCATAATGATCTAGAAATTGGAAATTGTTTGCCAATTATTATTCGACAGATTACCTTATTATGTGCTTTCATTACTAGCAAATCAACTGATGTAATGAACCTATGATAATTTGGATCCTAGTTTTTGTGAAAATTCTATAGTTATATGTTTATAATAACTTGGGTATTTTTATTTTTTTGAAAAATTGTATTATCGAAAATACTAATATTTGAACTTTTTCTGTAGAAATGGCTCCAAACAATAACAATACACTAAGTTCCGTGTTCAAAACCTTTTTGAACGAGAAAAGTTGAGTGGCTCACAAAATTTCAATGATTGGTATCGTTCTCTGAGAATTGTTTGTAGAGTGGCTGATAGAATAGATTATTTGTATAAGGCACTGCCTCTTGAACCTACTCGAAACTGTGATGAGGCGTGGAAAGTTGAATACAAGCGTCATAATGAAGTGCCTTGTTTGATGTTAGGAGTGATGACACCTGCTCTCCAAAAGCAGTTTGAAATTGACATGCTCAACGAACTCAGAAAAAAAAATTGAGAAACCACAAGCTGTTGAAATCTATGATTTGATTGATGCACTTCACATCTGTAAGCAGGGAGAAGGTAAACTCGTAAGTTCGCATGCGTTGGAAATGAAAGGTTACATGGACCAACTACAAGCACTTGGCAAAGTTTATGAACAAGACATTGCTGTGAACTTGATCAATAGGTCCCTTAACAAGGATTTTAATGGTTTTGTTCGGAATTTCAATATGCATTCGGGGACAAGGCGATGGCGAGTTACGCATTGCTTATTGATTCTGAAAAATGGTTACCTCAAAGGCCCCTACTCCCAGGTACTTGCTATTGAGGTGGTTGGATTAACAAGCCAAAACCGCGTACGAACAACAAGAAGGGTAAAGCAAAGGGTAAGTGATAAGGATTTAAAAGGTACACTTTTGAGGGGTCATTTAAGCACTTAATCGACCACTTTATATACATTCTTGCTTAATTTCGTTACTTTTCACTTTTAGGTCTCTTGAAGGCAAAATGCTGGAATGATGCTTATTTGGACGAAAAGGCGTGAATATGTGAAGAAAATGGCTAAAGTCCATATCAAGACACTCAAGCGCTGGAAGTGCACGACGGCATCCGAGAAAAAGAGGCGAAGCCGTCCTATTTGCGACGGCTCGGGAGTGAAATTGCTAATTTTACTGGCCAATCGAGGCTTTAAGAGTAGGGTGTCACGAAGATTTCTCTAACCGGAGGCGGCCTAGATCCGACTTCAGAGCGTCGAAGCTGAAGTTGGCGGCGTCACAACCCAAGCGTGGCGCCGTCCCAAAGTTGACTTGGCCAAGATGAAACCTAATGGCGTGATCTGGCGGCGTCACAATTAAAAGGTGACACCGTCGGAGCTTGTAACTCTATATATAGAATTGATTTTGGACTTTTAGGGAGGTAGATTTGTGGAGTAAAAACCTAAAACTATTTTGGTTTGTCTTGGGTAGTATCTTAGGGTTCTCATACCCTATTTTACATCAAGATAAGTTATTTACTTCATTGATTTCATTATGTCTTCGATTGTATGTGTGTATGCTTGCATGTTCACCATGTCCGACTAATTTACTTGTGTGTTTTCTTAGATCTATGAAATCTAGTTAGTGAATATTGATTGGTTGTCTCTTATCTTAATTGTAATTGGCTTAGGATTGCAATAGGCCATCGTTGTGTTTTTAATGCTTGAGTAATCTTTGTGAACCTTAGTTTATGATCACCTAGAGTAATTGTAGGCTAAAAATCCAAAGATAACCTTAGAGTTAGTTTATGAATCCTAGAGATTTTGTAGGCAATAACCTTAAGGTATTATCAAAGAGTTAGGGAGAAAAGCATACCCTACGACCTTAGAAGACACAACGCGTTAAGGATAAGGACGTGACAATTCAACCATCAATAAAAGAAAACTAGGGAGTAATAGCATCTAGGTAGACACATTTTTAATCATCATACGAGCACACATCAATAGACATAGACTACCCCTTAGCATAGTTAATTAGATAATTAGAATAGTAGAGTAATTGGTAGAAGCACCACCCCCCAAATCCAATACCCCGAGATCGTACCTTTAATTTTCTAAAAAATATAAAAAAGATAAAAAATAATCTTCCTCAACCCCAACCTTAGCGTAGTAATTTCTCACTAGCATTCCTATTCCCCTAGAGAACGATATCAATCCACGAGGCTTACCCTAATACTACACTACAACGATTAGGTTCACTGCCTAGGTGGTTGAAAAACTTGCCCGAAGAAAAGGAAGTTTCCTTTGACCCGAAACGCGCATTGTACGCATATCAGTAAGGCTGATAAGGGTAAACAAGTTATGGCCTATCAACCTGAACCAAAGAAGTACCCTCCTCAGAAGAAAGAGAATCATAAAAGAGATCTGGCTTGCCACTACTGCAAAGTAATTGGTCATTGAAAGAGAAATTATGCTCTCTATCTTGATGAATTGCGAAAAAAATAAGTTGAAGCATTACGGGTCCTCGGGTGCCGGTCCTTCAGGTAACTTATTTATGATTGAATTATTTACTCTATATCATAAAATTAATTCCTTGGTATATGATACTGGATGTGGTATTCACATTTGTAGTACACTACAGGGGTTTAGAGTGGAAAAGAATATGTCTTATGGAGAGAAATATCTGCATGTGGGCAATGGGGCACCTACAGCTGTTGAAGCCATAGGAGTGTTTAGTTTAGTATTGCCCGGGCTTAGTAATCTTGTTATTAAACAATTGTTATTATGCACCTTCTATAATTAGAGGTGTTGTTTCCTTTTCTGTTTTGTTGGATCTTGGTTTTACTCATACTATCAGAAGTAATGGAATTTCAGTTTCTTTAAATAGTGTATTTATTTTAATGCTATTACTGTGAATGGTGTGTTTGAGATTGATATGATTGGGAATGTATCCAAAAATAATAATTCGATATTTAGCATCAATAAGAAAATGAAGTTAGACTGGAATTCTTATTATATATGGCATTGTAGACTTGCTCAAAAGCTTTGTTAAGAGAATAATCTCATCCTCTTTCTCGGCAACGCCATGCTATCCTTTGCTATACATGAGTCAACTGATTGATAGCATCTTCTAACGATTAGTGACTTCGTTATTACCCATTAAACTTTTTTTTGTAGGGTCACTACAACCGAGTCGGGTTTCCATCGCTAACCAATTCGGATATGGTTTCAGACTCATGTCTCTTAGCAAGTCTCAAGAAGTCTCTCGTCAGAGCCTTAATGAGGGTTTCCAATAAGCTACTACAATGCTTACCGGTCTCATCACAAACACTCACTAAGTCTATCGTCAGAAAATTAGTAGTGTCGAAACTCAAGTTTCTAGTTTACTTGACAAACATGTCATAAATGGCCATTCTCAAGTATCTCATTAAACTTTCCATCACATATGGAGTTCTTGAGGTATTTAATCTCTAATTTACATAACCTCTTCCAAAAGTCACAATTAGGTAATAAGACAACTTCCTTCACGAAGTAATATTAAACACGAAATTTGTGCCTTCAAACAAAAATCAATGTGAGTATATGTATTCACCTACTTGTGAAGATGTATCACCACAATGATTAACCGGAAATATATACTAGTGACATCTCAGGCTCAATGTGTCATGATGAGTGTGTAAATACTCATCATTTTTGGTCAAATCTGAACTGCAAAACATTTAAAAACGCTCAGAAATGCATCAAAATACTGAAAATATCCCAAAATTGTATTTTATATGTTTCAGATGCAAAATGTTTAAAATCAGATGAAAAATGAGCTAAGTTTGCATAATTGGCAGTTTTAGTCCCCCAAGTTTCAAAAGTTGTCAGAAATAGTCCCTGAGCACTTATTTTATAAGAAAAGTCACCAAAGGTCCTTTTGAAATCATAAGTTGTCATAATTAGTCCTTTGGTGAAAAATGTCATAAGTTTTGAGAAATTACAAGTTTAGTCCTTTGAGTTTCAAAATTGGCAAAAATAGTCCTTGGAAGTTTGAAAATGTCCTTTATGGTCCTTGTACTATTGAAACTTGTCATTTTTGGTCCCTTGGAACAACTTTGAAAAAATGGCAGATTTGATCCTTGGTTTTTGAGAAATTGCAAAAAGGGTCCTTGTTTATTTAATATCAAATCTTTGAACCTTGGCCCTTGCCAAAACCACCTTTGGACCCTGCCATATCTTGGTGACCCCCACTGTTTTGACCTCTGCCTAATAATACTCCCAAGTCAAACACCCAGTCAACCCCACTCCTTCAAAGTCCTCCTCCTTCACCAAATCCTCTGCAACACTAAAACCCTCACCTCCACTCACACACTCCACACCATGTCCCTCCACCTCACCAAACGACCAAAAGCATTAAATGCTTCCCCCCCCTTTGCACTCAAAACCCCCAGTTGCTATATTAGCTTTCCCTCCAAAAATCTCATCAATGGCCAATATGACCTCAAGTGATCCAATGGTCGCAAATGCAAGTGGGATTTGCTCGAGAATACAAGTTGGAGGCAGTTTTGGTGTATAAAAAAGAAGAAAGAGAAGCAAGAGAAAGTAGTACTTAGTTTTTAATTTCATATGTATGTCGTTTTAAACTTTCCATGTCTTAAATAGGTTATAAGTTGTAATTTCAAGTTTTATTGTATCAAACTAAGTTGTTCCAGTGTATTGAAACTATTTTCAAGTATCAATTCAAGGTTATATCAGTATTTCATGTTTTCATGTTCCTTGTTAAAAAATGGGTTTCAAGCTCTTATAATCAATGCTCTAAGTAGCTTATTTTTAACTCAAATAAGCTTATTTAAGCTACTCATAGCTGTTGGTAAGTTTATAATTGGTTTCAAGCAACTTTGGTATTTGGTCAACAAAAGTCAACTGTGAAGAGATTTTGGTTAGCGGTCATGGAAGTGGATATGGGTTGATCAGGTGATTTGGGGTTGGATTGGATTAGAATAGTGTAGGTTGGTTCGGTTTAAAAATTGCAAAAATAAGTTTGGGGCACTTGTGAGTTTTATCTTCTTTCCATTTCTAATTAGTTTGCATAATCGCTTGTGTTTGAATATGTGGTTAGGATTAGCTGCTATCTGTCCATTAAAATTTGTTGATAGATTACATTGATTGATTTGATGTTAGCTTAAGCTAATTGATTAGGTAGACTAGTTAAAAGTTCAAAAGCAGTTAGTATAAGTTGTGTTTGGTTTACGTTAATTAATTTGAGTTAGGGTGTTAGTTATTGGTTGAAATCTGTTGCTTCAGTCTAATGTAGGTTAAACACAACCATTTAAGTCATCACTTGTCACCAAAACTCACTCAAAGTCAAAATCCTTCTAAACCTGTCCTAATTTCATATCTGATAGAAATTTGTAAAATCAAAAGCTTACATTGTGTTCATAATTCATAAGAGCAGCTTAATCAAGTTTCATAATAGCTCATATCATCAATATCAGTTCACAAATTAAGCTCAAATCTCATTAAAGTCAATTTTCCATTTTGGTTAAAAGTCAAAAACCATAAAAACCAGTTTTCCCAAAACTTTGTAGATTTATCATTTGTTAATCCTTGGTTAAGAGATTTTGGTATTTTGGATTTAACAACTTGAACTGGTCTAGTGTTGAAAAATGATTTTTGGGGAATTTTTGGAATTTTTCTTAAGCTCTAAATAAGGCTGTTTTATAAGCCTCATATGCCTGTGACAGGGGCATAAGTCCTGAGCAGTTTTCACAAGTTCTTGCAGAGCTTGTCAAAAGCTCATTTGAGCTTCTCTCAGGCTCATTTTTGGTTTTTAAGTAGCTAGCGGGTCTTCTTGAGAGTCCAATATCTGGTTTCAATTTCCAGCTTATTTGAGTAGCTTATTTTCAAGCTACAAAGTAGTAGCTAAAAACTGTTTTTGGTACTTAAGTTTAAGTCACCAAATCTTTGTAGTTTGCATTTCAGTAGTATAGATTAGTTGAATTTAGCTCATTTCTAGTAGTTTTAGCTTATTATAGATTCTGTGATAAGTTGGTGCTCATTTGGTACCTCTAGCTTATTTGGAGTGCTTATTTATAAGAACTTGTCACTGCAGTTCCATATTCTCACACATAAGCTATTGTTTTTATATTTTCATAGACTTAGAATATTATTTTAGACTTTTCCTGAATTTTTCATAATTTTCAGCACTTTGTTTGCTATTTTTCCTCATTTAAATGGGTTTTAGGACTTTTAAATTAGCTTTTATTGCAAATAAATCGAGAAAAGTTTCAAAAAATAAGTTTTATTTTTCCTAGGTTAAGATAAATATAAAAAGCAAAAAAGTAATTTTTCCAAATTTTTCTTAGTTAAATTTGTAATTTTTAGCAATTTAATTAGCTTTAAATAGTTTTTAATTCATAGAAAATAGAAAAATAATCAGAAAAATACAAAATTAGTTTTGAAAAATCTCTTTAGTTATTTTAGATTTTTCTAAGTCATAATTTCATTTTTCTAGCTTTATTTCATATTTTCTTGTATTTTAGGGTATTATTAAATAAGTAAAAATAGTTTTTAATTAATAATAATTAAATAAATAGTCATAAAAATAATTTTCTTTTTCTCAAAATTTTCTCTTATCATTAGGTTTGTAAAAATGTCATTTTATATTTTTAGGATTAATATTGTTTCAGTTTCACATTTTCTTTATGCGTTACGTAGTTTTTAAATTTTTAAATCAAAACATCGATTTTAAAAATAGTGATAGCATTTATTTAATATAATTTAGCTTTTTAATTTTCTTTAATTTGAATTTAAGCCCCTGTAATTTATAAACTTTCTCTTTAGGTAAAATTATTCATAATCATAACCCATTTCCGTTCAAATTCTCCCGATCACTATTCGTTTGATTATTCAGTGCACAGCTCTTTGGGACTTAACGACACGGGAAACACTAAACTCTCCCGGACTTCATTGCATTGGTTACGAACTGTTTGAAGTTTATTACGGTTGACCATTCACAAGTGGTTAGCTTGTGTGATAAAACTTGGCGGTTGGAGGCGATCAAATTTGGCGTGCGAGCTGTGCTAATTATCTTACGCTTAGCAGATTAGTGATTTGAATATTCACTCCTTGTTTATACCATCTATATCTATATATATTTTCTTATAAAAAATCCAAAACCCAAAAACATCTTAAAACGTATAAAACACAAAAAATATTTTTCTTTTGTTTCTATATATATATTAAAGATAAAAATACAAAAAGATTTGTCTTTTTCTTTGTTTAATAATAACAACATAAAAATTACCCATAAACCAAGGTAGTGTACTACCTAAGCGGGGAATACGACCATAATAAGTTCCCGAACCAAAGATTTAAAACTTGCCTTTGTGTCCTTGATAGTGGTGTACCTTTTCAAAGCCATTAGTCTTGTGATTATTGGTTTAAGTTCACTGTCGTTTTTCCTCGATATTGTTTTAATTGGATTTGTTGTTATATCTACTTTTCAAAACCATAAAACCCAAAAGATTCTTCTTTCCCCATTTTCATAATTCTCTTGTTTCCTCAAGTTACGTCTAGTGCATGCTTTTCGTTCTTCTAGATCATTGAGTCCTTTGCGTGATCTAGCAGAAATTCCTAGAATACGTTCTCGTAGGCGTCTTTGCCCAAATAGTCGAACCGAGATTAGTACTATTTCAAACAACAATATGGCAGACGAACGAACTATGGCGGAAATGCTCCAAGCACCCATCGAGGGTTATAGAGATGCCATCATTTACCGTAATCAGTTCGATCACTTTGAATTGAAGACACATTTGATCCAACTTGTGTCTACAAATCAATTCAGCAGTTTGATCGAGAAGACCCGTATGCACACATCCGTTGGTTTAACAAGTTGACTTCAACTATCAATTTCAAGGATGTGCCACAAAAAGTAATCAAGTTGATGCTTTTTCCATTCTCACTGAGGGGGCAGCCGGTTTGGCTGGAAAAAGAACCCCCTCGATCCATCGAAACTTGGGAGGATCTTGTTCAAAAGTTTTTCAATTATTTCTTTCCTCCATAAAAAACGACTAATCTTAAAAATGAAATTTCCGGATTTCGTCAAAATTTCGATGAAAACTTTGGAGAGGCATGGGAGAGATTCAAAGATCTCCTCAGGAAATGCCCCATCATGAATTCACGGAGCTTCAACAAGTTAATATCTTTTATAATGGGTTGAGCGGTAACGATCAAGATTCTTTGAGCAGCGCGGTGGCAATATCTTGAATCGTAAGCCTAAAGATGTGATTGAGATTTGTGAAATAAAATCAAAAGTTCCTATTTCTCAAACAAAGTCAATATTCGAACACTCCTGCTTCTTCATCCGGTAACTCTTCCGAGTTAGCCGCTCCAATAGCCGAGCTAACGGACGTCATCCGTTGTATGATGAAAGAGGTAAAGGAAATCAAAAGCGAAATTCATAAGTCGGAACCAATCAAAGCCGTAAACAAGGTGTGTGAAACTTGTAGTGGTCCACACGCGTATTATGATTGTCAAGCAACCGATGCTTTCTTTTACCAAGCTCCCGTAGCTTCGGTAAACCACAATCAATACCGACCACAAGCTGATCCTCACTACCGTGCACCTAGCGGTATGACACCACCTGGTTTTCCTCCTGTGCAAAACCATGGCAATCAAAATCGCTTTGTTTCGAATCAAGGACACAACTTCAATAACTCTCAAAATTTCAATCAAAACCGGAACAATTTCAACCAACCTTATCAAGCTCCAAATCTGCAGAGTTATCAACAACCTTCTCAAGCTCCCCTACCAAATGACTTCATGAAAATTACGGAGTCAAGCATACGTTCAATGCAAACTCAGATCAATAACATGAGATTTGAGCTAAAAAGGGAAATTGATACCACATTGTCTCGGAGACAAATGAGTTGAAGAATATGATGGCGGTTTCATGAACATGAATATGAACAAAGCTTCGTCATCTTCTGGAGGACTCCCAAGCAATACAGTTCCAAATCCAAATGCCGAGTTGACAGCCGTCACCACTTTCGTAGTGGTAAGACGCACAATGGACCTTCGTCTCCAATGCCTCCTCCACCAGGAGCAATGAGTCAAGTTACCAAGGATACAACGGACAAGGTGCGTTTTTCAAGCCCACGAGTACCGTACCGTCCCACCTTGGTAGTCAAGCTTTAAGTCCGGAACCGAAGTTCGAAGACAAATTCGAGCGAAATGACTTCCGTCGGCTCAAAGTCTAGTCGGCTTCCTTACCCATCAAGAATGCATGATGAGAAGCTCAAAGACAAAAACAAATAGCAAATGGAAAATTTTTTCCAAATTTTCAATGAACTACACTTTGATATAAGCTCCGTTGATGCTCTCGTTCTAATGCCTAAATTTGCATCCACGCTTAAAGGCTTCTTGAGCAACAAAGATAAGCTATCTGAGATGGCTAAAACCCCTCTCAATGAGCAATGCTCGGCGGTCCTTCTCAAGAAGCTTCCCAAAAAGCTTGAAGACCCGGCAGGTTTTAATCCCATGTGATTTCTTGGGGATGGTTCAATGCTCCGCCTTGGCCGATCTTGGCGCAAGCATTAACCTCATGCCACTCTCGGTATGGAAGAAAAGCTGTCTCTTCCTAAACTTACATCCACTTGTATGACACTCGAGCTAGCGGACCGTACCATAACTCGTCCACTTGGGATAGCCGAGGATGTCGTGATGAAAGTGAGAAAGTTTCACTTTCCTCTTGACTTTGTTGTAGTAGACTTTGATGCAGATCCTAGAGTTCCCCTCATCTTAGGTAGAGCTTTCTTGAGAAAGAGCGTGCTCTAATTGATGTATTTCTTTGAAGAGTTGACCATACGGGTTGACAACGAAGAACTCACGTTTAATATCAACGAAAACTCCAAACCTCTATCCAGCAGAGTGTTGCCACAATTGATCAAAAATCTGAAAGAATCAATGCAACACTCTCAAATTTCACAGTTAAGAGGAGTCACCAAAAGCGTCTTGAGCTAAAAGCTTTGAAAATCAACCCTGGTTCAAACAAATGGTTTGAAAGTTATACCAAGGAAGTCAAGAGTGTTCTTGATGATGATGATCTAGATTCGAGACTTTATCGGAAGTGGTGGAAATTGCTAGCTCTAAGAGCACACCACTTGTCCCACCTCCGGAATCAGTTTATCGTGTCGAGTTTGTTAACTCTGTGGATGAAACCAAACTCTCTTCAGTTTCATCCGGATTGGATGATGATGTTTGTGATCCAATGGGAGACATTCTTCCCATTGAAGAATTGCTCAAAAATGATCCATCATCTCCTAGTCATATTAATCCCGACTCTTCCATCCCTTCTCTCAATCCGGATGAGGAAGATGACAACTTTTGGAATGAAGTCGATGCCTTTCTTAGTGATGAGTCGATTCCAATGGGAATTGATAATACTTACTTTGATTGAGAGGGGACACCCTTTTTGGAAAATCTGTTGATTGAAGAACCGTTTCCAACCCTCCCTACCGGAAATTTTGTTGACAATCACCATACAAGCTTCAAGTTTAAGCTTAAAAATGTCAAAAATGGTGATTTGCTTCTTATTGATGAGGAATGGACATGCATTCTCATCTTTATTCCATTCTTCAGAGATGGTGTGGTTGCTCTTTCCCTTTTCTCTTTCGGGAATGAGGACACCATCTTTGACCCGGTATCATCCTTTATAGTTTCTTCTATTAACAATACCGCGGTTGTATCTCGTCGGTGTGGAACTTTCCGATGTTCATATGTTTATTAACATTGTGAACGAAAGTCCGATCGAGATTGGTTTTCCACGTTGCTTCCCCAAGAACCAATGAATGCGGGGTCGAGTCAAGCTAGCGACTCGGGAATCAAAAAGATAGCACACTATATGGGTTTTCACCCATATTTCTGACTTCTTTCTATTTTCTACCACCCTAGTGTGGGGAAGTTACCCCCCGCTGTTGTATATAAAGTTTCTTGTTCTATAAAAAAATTTCAAAATAATGGTCGTAGTATTTCCCTTTTACGTTCTATGTTTCGGCATAACCGCCGGTACTTTGAATATTGAGGGCAATATTCATTTCTAGTGTGGGGGGTAATTCTCACGAATTTTATCATATAATTATACCACCCAATTCCCCCATTTTTGGCCAAATTGTTTTTGGAGTAAGTGTTTTCACTTATTAAGCATATGGTTATCGATCCGCCATGTCTAACACACATAAGGATTGGCTAATCAGGAGCAAAGCGGCTCTTGGTAAAGATTTATCAAATTAGTTGCTTGCAATTTGCCCAAAATTGTATGGTATTCGACTCACCATATCTTTAATTAGTGAAGAGTTGGCTAGCCCGCAAGTTTATGGCTTGTGGTAAAGGCAGAGGAAAAACCATAATTGGTGTCGACTCACCAAGATATTTTATCTAAGAGTTGGCTAGTCCCGAAGCAAACGGCTTCTGGTAAAGACAAATCAAAACCGTTGAAAGCTGGTGATTTGCTCAAAATCATTTGGTTATTAGTGTACCAAGGTTCTTACTTGAACTGAAACATTTTGGCTACTCCAGAAGTAATGGCTTTTGGTAAAGAGACTCAAACCCATTAAGTTTTTCTCAAAAGATTGCTAGGGACTAGCAATAGTTTAGTGTGGGGGATTGATGAGTGTGTAAATACTCATCATTTTTGTCAAATCTGACGCAAAACATTTAAAAGCTCGAAATGCATCAAAATCTTGAAAATATCCCAAAATTGTATTTTATATGTTTCGGATGCAAAATGTTTAAAATCAGATGAAAAATGAGCTAAGTTTGCATAATTGGCAGTTTTAGTCCCCCCAAGTTTCAAAAGTTGTCAGAAATAGTCCCTGAGCAGTTATTTTATAAGAAAAGTCACCAAAGGTCCTTTTGAAATCATAAGTTGTCATAATTAGTCCTTTGGTGAAAAATGTCAAAAGTTTTGAGAAATTACAAGTTTAGTCCTTTGAGTTTCAAAATTGGCAAAAATAGTCCTTGGAAGTTTGAAAATGTCCTTTATGGTCCTTGTACTATTGAAACTTGTCATTTTTGGTCCCTTGGAACAACTTTGAAAAAATGGCAGATTTGATCCTTGGTTTTTGAGAAATTGCAAAAGGGTCCTTGTTTATTTAATATCAAATCTTTGAACCTTGGCCCTTGCCAAAACCACCTTTGGACCCCTGCCATATCTTGGTGACCCCCTGTTTTGACCCTGCCTAATAATACTCCCAAGTCAAACACGGTCAACCCCACTCCGCCAAAGTCCTCCTCCTTCACCAAATCCCTCTGCAACACTCAAACCCCTCCCTCCGCTCACACACTCCACACCATGTCCCCTCCACCTCACCAAACAGCCAAAAAGCATTAAATGCTTCCCCCCCTTTGCACTCAAAACTCCCGGTTGCTATATTAGCTTTCCCGCCAAAAATCTCATCAATGGCCAATATGACCTCAAGTGATCCAATGGCTGCAAATGCAAGTGGGATTTGCTCAGAATACAAGTGGGAGCAGTTTTGGTGTATAAAAAGAAGAAAGAGAAGCAAGAGAAAGTATTACTTAGTTTTTAATTTCATATGTATGTCGTTTTAAACTTTCCATGTCTTAAATAGGTTCTAAGTTGTCATTTCAAGTTTTATTGTATCAAACTAAGTTATTCCAGTGTATTGAAACTATTTTCAAGTATCAATTCAAGGTTATATCAACATTTCATGTTTTCATGTTCACTGTTAAAAAAATCAGTTTCAAGCTCTTATAATCAATGCTCTAAGTAGCTTATTTTTAACTCAAATAAGCTTATTTAAGCTACTCATAGCTGTTGGTAAGTTTATAATTCAGTTTCAAGCAACTTTGGTATTTGGTCAACAAAAGTCAACCTGTGAAGAGATTTTGGTTAAGCAGTCATGGAAGTGGATATGGGTTGATGCAGAGCTGATTTGGGGTTGGATTGGATTAGAATAGTGTAGGTTGGTTCGGTTTAAGCGCAAAATAATTTGCAGGGACACTTGTGAGTTTTATCTTCTTTCCATTTCTAATTCAGTTTGCATAATCTGCTTGTGTTTGAATCTATGGTTAGGATTAGCTGCTATCTGTCCATTAAGCTGTTGATAGATTACATTGATTCAGTTTCAGTGTTAGCTTAAGCTAATTCAGTAGGTAGACTAGTTAAAAGTTCAAAACAGTTAGTATAAGTTGTGTTTGGTTCTGTTAATTAATTTGAGTTAGGGTGTTAGTTATTGGTTGAAATCTGTTGCTTCAGTCTAATGTAGGTTAAACACAACCATTTAAGTCATCACTTGTCACCAAAACTCACTCAAAGTCAAAATCCTTCTAAACCTGTCCTAATTTCATATCTAATAGAAATTTGTAAAATCAAAAGCTTACATTGTGTTCATAATTCATAAGAGCAGCTTAATCAAGTTTCATAATAGCTCATATCATCAATATCAGTTCACAAATTAAGCTCAAATCTCATTAAAGTCAATTTTCCATTTCTGAGTTAAAAGTCAAAAACCATAAAAACCAGTTTTCCCAAAACTTTGTAGATTTATCATTTGTTAATCCTTGGTTAAGAGATTTTGGTATTTTGGATTTAACAACTTGAACTGGTCTAGTGTTGAAAAATGATTTTTGGGGAATTTTTGGAATTTTTCTTAAGCTCTAAATAAGCTGTTTTATAAGCCCTCATATGCCCTGTGACAGGGCATAAGTCACCAGAGCAGTTTTCACAAGTTCTTGCAGAGCTTGTCAAAAGCTCATTTGAGCTTCTCTCAGGCTCATTCTTGGTTTTTAAGTAGCTAGCCATGTCTTCTTGAGAGTCCAATATCTGGTTTCAATTTCCAGCTTATTTGAGTAGCTTATTTTCAAGCTACAAAGTAGTAGCTAAAACTGTTTTGGTACTTAAGTTTAAGTCACCAAATCTTTGTAGTTTGCATTTCAGTAGTATAGATTAGTTGAATTTAGCTCATTTCTAGTAGTTTTAGCTTATTATAGCTTCTGTGGTAAGTTGGTGCTCATTTGGTTCCTCTAGCTTATTTGGAGTGCTTATTTATAAGCACTTGTCACTGCAGTTCCATATTCTCACACATAAGCTATTGTTTTATATTTTTTCATAGACTTAGAATATTATTTTAGACTTTTCCTGAATTTTTCATAATTTTCCAGCTTTGTTTGCTATTTTTCCTCATTTAAATCAGTTTTTAGGACTTTTAAATTAGCTTTTATTGCAAATAAATCAGAAAAGTTTCAAAAAAATAAGTTTTTATTTTTCCTAGGTTAAGATAAATATAAAAAGCAAAAAAGTAATTTTTCCAAATTTTTCTTAGTTAAATTTGTAATTTTTAGCAATTTAATTAGCTTTAAATAGTTTTTAATTCATAGAAAATAGGAAAATAATCAGAAAAATACAAAATCAGTTTTGAAAAATCTCTTTAGTTATTTTAGATTTTTCTAAGTCGTAATTTCATTTTTCTAGCTTTATTTCATATTTTCTTGTATTTTAGGGTATTATTAAATAAGTAAAAATAGTTTTTAATTAATAATAATTAAATAAATAGTCATAAAAATAATTTTCTTTTTCTCAAAATTTTCTCTTATCATTAGGTTTGTAAAAATGTCATTTTATATTTTTAGGATTAATATTGTTTCAGTTTCACATTTTCTTTTTTTGTATGCGTTCGTAGTTTTTAAATTTTTAAATCAAAACATCGATTTTAAAAATAGTGATAGCATTTATTTAATATAATTTAGCTTTTTAATTTTCTTTAATTTGCATTTAAGCCCCTGTAATTTATAAACTTTCTCTTTAGGTAAAATTATTCATAATCATAACCCATTTCTCGTTCAAATTCTCCCGATCACTATTCGTTTGATTATTGATTACTGCTTCGTTGGGACTTAACGACACGGGAAACACTAAACTCTCACGGACTTCATTGCATTGGTTCTGAATTGTTTGAAGTTTATTACGGTTGACCATTCACAAGTGGTCAGCTTGTGTGATAAAACTTGATGGTTCGGGAGCGATCATGTCACATTCGAGATGCTAATGTATACACTTAACTTATCTTAAAAACAAAAGGACGTCTTAAAAGATTAACCAAAGCAATTACATAAACATGTACTACATGGCTTAACTTAAAATTTCTTAAAATATTGTATTACAAACCAAGGAAAACACAAAACAAGGACCATTATTATGCATTTAGTTTCTCTTCTTGGAATACAATGAACAACACTTAGAACCTCTTTTGGGAGCTGGTTCATTTAACTTTGCTCTTAGGCCAAGGATGCAGCCAGTTACACTCAGAGGCATTGCCTTCCTCTGCTCACCGGTACCCTCATCTGGCCTTGCCTTCCTCCGTTTATCATCAGCTTCCAAATCAGTGCTGAAAGTACCAAAATCCAAAACTGCAAAGGTTATCCAACAAAAGGAAAATCGTAAAACAAGCTGTAATATTCACTTCTAATAGCAATATTTAAATCAATAACATCTATAAGATGTAATATTCACTTCCAAACACCCCTTTAAGAGCTTGAATATATTTACCTTCTAGCGTTTCCTTCTTTCTACTGATAAACGGCTCATCAAGAAGCTCTACAATCACTTTTGCCTTTTCTTTGTCATCTAAAAAGATGGCCAAAATGAAATGAATAAGACTTATTTGCTTTTTCAAACACCCTTTTAAGAGGTTGAATACTTTTACCTATAATTTCAACCTTTTTCCTCATAAACTGTTCATCAAGAAATTCATCTAAATTTTCCTTTGTGATGGTTTTGTATGGCCCATATCTTGCTTTCTTCTAATCCAATAATTCATCATTAAAGTTATTGCCCTGGTTCCACCATACTTCTTCATTATCAGCCAAACATTCAATCAGTTTAAGTCTAACCTTGTATCTGATATCTGCAAAGATTAATCAAGATACCCAAACTGTAATACAAACTCAAATTATAGTATTTACATTACACCATAAGAGGTTGAAAAAATTAACCTTTTTAGGATTTTTGTCCTCTATAACACATGTTCAAGTTTTGCAATCTTGTTTTCCAGACCATCACAAACGCTATCCACATTTTCCTTGTCATCTATAAAGATACCCAACAAGACTAGATTTGATCACCTATATAGAATGAAACATGAAACAAGACTATACTTCTTAACCATTCACCAAGACTAGATGTGGTCACTTAACATAAACAACTACACATTACTGTTGACCATTCACTTAATGCTCAACAAGACTAGATATACTCATGAAAAAATTAGTTACTTGAAGGCATTACACTAGATAACTAATGATTACCAGTGCACTACCAACAAAAATGACTTGAAAGTACTATGAAATAAAAATTATAAACTCAGTCAATACTACTTTTTGGCATCACTCACAGTCAATACTAGCCTCACTGACTGTCAAAACTACTTGAAGGCAATATTGAAGAAGCATAACCAGTGCATTACCAAAAGATATTGAACAAGTATTTACACACACCGAACACCCACTTTTTGGCAACACTCATAGTTAATACTAGCCCATGAATACTTCCAATGTATGCTACAATTACCAAAATCAAAGTAAGGCAATTTTAAACACATAAAGGAACTAAACAACAGAAACTTACCAACATCCAATACCCGTTGCATACTTCCACTACCAACATGGCTTCTCCTCTTCTGTTGTGACGTGGGCGTACTCGGGTTAGGGGATGCAACCGAAGGTGCAAATAGGGGACCGTATTTTCTAGGCCTCCCTTTCTTTCTGTTTTTATTTACCACAACCCCATTCCAGCTTCGAGTACGACCACCAATCATGTTTAAAAAAATTAGGGATTATGTTTGTATGTGTTCGACGAATAGACAATGTGTTTATGATTGTGTCAGTTATTAGACGAACAAACAACCCCAAATGATGCAGTTTGATATGAAAGTTTTATCGCGAATTTTGTCCCTCAAGGATTGGAGGGTGAATAAGTCATTTTGCATAGTTGGGGGAAAGAAGGCAAAGGGGTCAACTGAGATTATTGAAGAAAAGGAGGGTAAAATAGTCATTTCACATGACCACTAGAGGAAAAAGTTAACGAGCGTTAGCCAAAAACGTGAATTTGCAACTACGATAGCGGTTCAAAGGCAAAACTCGCAAAAAAAGCGTTAGGGACATTTCTCGCAAATCTTTTTTTTTTCGAGGACATTTCTCGCATAAACTGAAAATTTTAGGGACATTTTTTGCAGTTTACTCTAAATTAAATTATGGGCCACCCAAATATATGTTTGTTTTCGTTTATACCAAATCTTGTTCAAATTTTTGCCGAACATTTATACATTTTCAAGAATAAAGCGAACTTTAACATATCAAAATAATAAATTAAAAAATTTAAACGTAAAACATTAGTTATACTTCATCCCATTTCTTTAATTGAATTCAATAGGCTTAACATCATTTATCCAATACCCAGGGACGGAACTACATGGGTGCCGTGTGTTGCACGGCCTTCACCCAATTTTTTTGTCATAAAGTGCAAATGTTTTAAAAAACCGATGTTTTTTTTGGTATATACGACATCTGATTAATTTTTTTGCAGTTTTTTTTGTATAACTTTAATTAGCCTAACAATTAATTTGTGCAACACTCTGTTGTAAATCTTGGGTCCGTCACCACGATCATGATAATTTAAATAGTTGAGATTATTTATCATATGATATGCAAATAAGTTATAAGAAAATAAAACATACATTTAGCAGCCAAAAAAGCTTGAATATTTTGATAATAAATTTTATTAAAATTTGTGAAACTATGAAGAATTTATGTCATTGAAACACATTTAAATGATTATTTAGGATCTTAAGCATCGACAATGGGCAAATCACACATCACACATTTAAATACAAAGTAAATTTTATTGACTTTCTCAACAGATAAGTTCAACTATTAGTCTATATGAACAATTTTTGCCCGTAGATTTGTGTGTATGTTATAAGTAATGGGTACGTGTTATACTTATGGTCAAGGTTTATGCATTCCTTATAAAACAAACCATAGTGGGTAAGTTTGGCAAACATAGATTGTGCTGATGCTGATGCTATTGCTATTGCTGGTGCTGTTGCTTAAAAAGATTATAAAAATAGATTATTTTTATAAGCTACATGAAGTAACCTTTTATTTTCAGAGATTATGGGGATCAAGTTACAACGAAGTAGAGCTTATAATTTTTAACAACAATAACTTCAAAGATGAAAATCATTTTCTAGCATTTAGGAAGGGTAACGCCAAATTGTATAGAAACTCGTCGTGCCTCCTAATGATTGACGTGTGGGTGAAGTTGTGGGTTGCGTAGGTACCTGAAAAAGTAAGGCTTTTGTTGCTTCACCCCTTAGCAACAGTCTATCGATGGTGGTTGAGGGGACGTGATAGCACCGGCACATGCCACAAGCTCCAAGTATTTGCAATTTGTGGCATCCATTACGGGGACTTGGCTCATGAGTACCACCAACAACGCGGAAACTAAAACCACAAACATAGCGCAAATAGCTTCATTTTTTTGGTAATACTTAAATTAAAGGAATAAATGTTTCTTTGGTTGTGATGTTTGTTTTGAAGGCTTGGCTATATTGTGTTTGCTCATTAGTAATATGTAGGTACGTGGATAATATACTTCATGTTGTCTTTGTTGGAAAATTTAGTGCATTTGTGAGATTAGTTCACACCTATTAGAGCTATTCTTGCTAAAACTGCTATTTGAAATCCAATTCCAAGAGCCAAACACCTTATCAGAGACAGTAGGTTTTATGTGAGTTTCTAGAATAGCACACATCTCTTCATGAATTAAATTCCTCACCTCTGATAAATTTGTTTTGTCTTAAAGTCGTGTATTTATTGGTTTTAGATACTTGTGTAATCAAATGTTCAGGTTGAATATTGTTAATGATTCTGATAATTCAGCCTTTATGACCACCTTTGACCTGACTGACTCTACCCTCTAGCATGCTAGACTTGGCCATGTACACTATAAAAGGATGCAAGATATGTCTAAGGATCGGTTAATCCCAGTATTTGACATGGACACTGAAAAATAAAAAACTTGCATGCTGACCAAAATAACTAAGAAACCTTTTCAGGGTGTTAATCATGAAACTAAGCTCTTGGAGCTGATACACAATGCATGTCACTCCCTCTTTGGGGAATAAGAAGTACTTTGTAACATTTATTGATGATGCTTATAGGTTAGGTTATGTCTATTTGTTACATACTAAGGACGAAGCAATAGATAAATTCAAAGTGTTTAAAACTAAATTTGAATTGCAACTTGGGTCCCTGATCAAAAGATTAAGGACTCATAGGGGAGGTTAGTACATGGATACTCTGTATTTCCAGAATGTTGGTATTATCCATGAAACGACTGCTCACTATACTCCTAAAAAAAATGGTATTTCTAAAAGGAAAAACAGGATACTAAAGGAGATGGTTAATTCCATGTTGTCCTATTCAAAACTGAGTCAAGGGTTCTAGGGTAACTTTTATATAAGATAAAAGTAATGCTTGCTCAATAGTGCGAATCATTAGGGAAGCTTAAAAGTTCACATGTTAAATTAGACTTTTGTTGGTTTGGCAATAAATTTTAGCAATCACTTGATATGGTGGGAATCATTAATCATTAATATACATAGTTTTCTTTAGTATCATGTTCATTTACTATGTTACGTAATATGATTTAATTAGCTTAACCCTACACAATAAAAAAAGTATCTCGCGCTTTTTCATTTTTAATTTGGACAAAATAAATTTACACATAATAATTCTTTGTTATATGCACCACAACGTAATTCCTTTGCTTGGCACAATGGACACCTAAACAAAACTACGAAACATATAAACGACTACCCGGCAATGCTTCTACAAATAATCATTAGGGATAGAGGATAATAGTTTGGATGAAATGAAAGTTTTTGTTCATAAAATGAAATGCCGAAATTATATTATATTCATCACAGTTTGGATTTGGAGGTACACTTTTGAACTTTAAATCATTTTTTTAATCGGCAATTTATTACGTACCTATACCACCATGTCTCGTTATAGATATATAGTAATATCATGAATACATGTAAGTTAACGAAAGTGGTTGCTCTTTTTCTCAAAGACAATAGCTAAAGTGGTTACTTAATTGTATACTTACATTTTCCTTTCATGTATATATAGTTTAGGTCTTTGTGGCTTTGTGTTAGTTTTTTTGGATAAAGTTCATCAGTTGCAGTTTAATACCGTTGCCGAAGCTAGCTTGATGATTATTTTTCTTAAATAATACAGAGTAGTTAGTTAAATGGTGTCTGGGCGTTAGAGCATATGCAACAAGGGATATAACTTTGTATTTTTGTATGTGTCATTGTCCTTGTCTGTCATTTCCGTTCAATCCAATCTCGACCGTGCTCCCATTTATCTCACCTCATTATCTACTCGATGTCTCAATCTGTATTAATTTACTTTGCATGCATTTTTACATGTAATTTAAAATATACACATAGATATATCAAAATTGATTATCATACTATGAAAAATATATTTTGTTTTATCAACTTTATAGAAAAAAGTAACATAAAACATAAATTTAATTATGAACCATACCCAAGACTCTTATGTATAGCTTGATCGGATAACAATTTGGGGATCAAGTTACAACGAAGTAGAGCTTATAATTTTTAACAACAATAACTTCAAAGATGAAAATCATTTTCTAGCATTTAGGAAGGGTAACGCCACATTGTATAGAAACTCGTCGTGCCTCCTAATGATTGACGTATGGGTGAAGTTGTTGGTTGCTTAGGTACCTGAAAAAGTAAGGCTTTTGTTGCTTCACCCCTTAGCAACAGTCTATCGATGGTGGTTGAGGGGACGTGATAGCACCGGCACATGCCACAAGCTCCAAGTATTTGCAATTTTTGGCATCCATTACGGGGACTTGGCTCATGAGTACCACCAACAACGCGGAAACTAAAACCACAAACATAGCACAAATAGCTTCATTTTTTTGGTAATACTTAAATTAAAGGAATAAATTTTTCTTTGGTTGTGATGTTTGTTTTGAAGGCTTGGCTATATTGTGTTTTCTCATTAGTAATATGCAGGTACGTGGATAATATACTTCATGTTGTCTTTGTTGGAAAATTTAGTGCATTTGTGAGATTAGTTCACACCTATTAGAGCTATTCTTGCTAAAACTGCTATTTGAAATCCAATTCCAAGAGCCAAACATCTTATCAGAGACAGTAGGTTTTATGTGAGTTTCTAGAATAGCACACATCTCTTCATGAATTAAATTCCTCACCTCTGATAAATTTGTTTTGTCTAAAAGTGGTGTATTTATTGGTTTTAGATACTTGTGTAATCAAATGTTCAGGTTGAATATTGTTAATGATTGTGATAATTCAGCCTTTATGACCACCTTTGACCTGACTGACTCTACCCTCTAGCATGCTAGACTTGGCTATGTACACTATAAAAGGATGCAAGATATGTCTAAGGATGGGTTAATCCCAGTATTTGACATGGACACTGAAAAATAAAAAACTTGCATGCTGACCAAAATAACTAAGAAACCTTTTCAGGGTGTTAATCATGAAACTAAGCTCTTGGAGCTGATACACAATGCATGTCACTCCCTCTTTGGGGAATAAGAAGTACTTTGTAACATTTATTGATGATGCTTATAGGTTAGGTTATGTCTATTTGTTACATACTAAGGACGAATCATTAGATAAATTCAAAGTGTTTAAAACTAAATTTGAATTGCAACTTGGGTCCCTGATCAAAAGATTAAGGACTCATAGGGGAGGTTAGTACATGGATACTCTGTATTTCCAGAATGTTGGTATTATCCATGAAACGACTGCTCACTATACTCCTAAAAAAATGGTATTTCTAAAAGGAAAAACAGGGTACTAAAGGAGATGGTTAATTCCTTGTTGTCCTATTCAAGACTGAGTCAAGGGTTCTAGGGTAACTTTTATATAAGATAAAAGTAATGCTTGCTCAATAGTGCGAATCATTAGGGAAGCTTAAAAGTTCACATGTTAAATTAGACTTTTGTTGGTTTGGCAATAAATTTGAGCAATCACTTGATATGGTGGGAATCATTAATCATTAATATATATAGTTTTCTTTAGTATCATGTTCATTTACTATGTTACGTAATATGATTTAATTAGCTTAACCCTACACAATAAAAAAAGTATCTCGTGCTTTTTCATTTTTAATTTGGACAAAATAAATTTACACATAATAATTCTTTGTTATATGCACCACAACGTAATTCCTTTGCTTGGCACAATGGACACCTAAACAAAACTACGAAACATATAAACGACTACCCGGCAATGCTTCTACAAATAATCATCAGGGATAGAGGATAATAGTTTGGATGAAATGAAAGTTTTTGTTCATAAAATGAAATGCCGAAATTATATTATATTCATCACAGTTTGGATTTGGAGGTACACTTTTGAACTTTAAATCATTTTTTTAATCGGCAATTTATTACGTACCTATACCACCATGTCTCGTTATAGATATATAGTAATATCTGACTGAATACATGTAAGTTAACGAAAGTGGTTGCTCTTTTTCTCAAAGACAATAGCTAAAGTGGTTACTTAATTGTATACTTACATTTTCCTTTCATGTATATATAGTTTAGGTCTTTGTGGCTTTGTGTTAGTTTTTTTGGATAAAGTTCATCAGTTGCAGTTTAATACCGTTGCCGAAGCTAGCTTGATGATTATTTTTCTTAAATAATACAGAGTAGTTAGTTAAATGGTGTCTGGGCGTTAGAGCATATGCAACAAGGGATATAACTTTGTATTTTTGTATGTGTCATTGTCCTTGTCTGTCATTTCCGTTCAATCCAATCTCCACCGTGCTCCCATTTATCTCACCTCATTATCTACTCGATGTCTCAATGTGTATTAATTTACTTTGCATGCATTTTTACATGTAATTTAAAATATACACATAGATATATCAAAATTGATTATCATACTATGAAAAATATATTTTGTTTTATCAACTTTATAGAAAAAAGTAACATAAAACATAAATTTAATTATGAACCATACCCAAGACTCTTATGTATAGCTTGATCGGATAACAATTTGGGGATCAAGTTACAACGAAGTAGAGCTTATAATTTTTAACAACAATAACTTCAAAGATGAAAATCATTTTCTAGCATTTAGGAAGGGTAACGCCACATTGTATAGAAACTCGTCGTGCCTCCTAATGATTGACGTATGGGTGAAGTTGTTGGTTGCTTAGGTACCTGAAAAAGTAAGGCTTTTGTTGCTTCACCCCTTAGCAACATCTATCGATGGTGGTTGAGGGGACGTGATAGCACCGGCACATGCCACAAGCTCCAAGTATTTGCAATTTTTGGCATCCATTACGGGGACTTGGCTCATGAGTACCACCAACAACGCGGAAACTAAAACCACAAACATAGCACAAATAGCTTCATTTTTTTGGTAATACTTAAATTAAAGGAATAAATTTTTCTTTGGTTGTGATGTTTGTTTTGAAGGCTTGGCTATATTGTGTTTTCTCATTAGTAATATGCAGGTACGTGGATAATATACTTCATGTTGTCTTTGTTGGAAAATTTAGTGCATTTGTGAGATTAGTTCACACCTATTAGAGCTATTCTTGCTAAAACTGCTATTTGAAATCCAATTCCAAGAGCCAAACATCTTATCAGAGACAGTAGGTTTTATGTGAGTTTCTAGAATAGCACACATCTCTTCATGAATTAAATTCCTCACCTCTGATAAATTTGTTTTGTCTAAAAGTGGTGTATTTATTGGTTTTAGATACTTGTGTAATCAAATGTTCAGGTTGAATATTGTTAATGATTGTGATAATTCAGCCTTTATGACCACCATTGACCTGACTGACTCTACCCTCTAGCATGCTAGACTTGGCTATGTACACTATAAAAGGATGCAAGATATGTCTAAGGATGGGTTAATCCCAGTATTTGACATGGACACTGAAAAATAAAAAACTTGCATGCTGACCAAAATAACTAAGAAACCTTTTCAGGGTGTTAATCATGAAACTAAGCTCTTGGAGCTGATACACAATGCATGTCACTCCCTCTTTGGGGAATAAGAAGTACTTTGTAACATTTATTGATGATGCTTATAGGTTAGGTTATGTCTATTTGTTACATACTAAGGACGAATCATTAGATAAATTCAAAGTGTTTAAAACTAAATTTGAATTGCAACTTGGGTCCCTGATCAAAAGATTAAGGACTCATAGGGGAGGTTAGTACATGGATACTCTGTATTTCCAGAATGTTGGTATTATCCATGAAACGACTGCTCACTATACTCCTAAAAAAATGGTATTTCTAAAAGGAAAAACAGGGTACTAAAGGAGATGGTTAATTCCTTGTTGTCCTATTCAGGACTGAGTCAAGGGTTCTAGGGTAACTTTTATATAAGATAAAAGTAATGCTTGCTCAATAGTGCGAATCATTAGGGAAGCTTAAAAGTTCACATGTTAAATTAGACTTTTGTTGGTTTGGCAATAAATTTGAGCAATCACTTGATATGGTGGGAATCATTAATCATTAATATATATAGTTTTCTTTAGTATCATGTTCATTTACTATGTTACGTAATATGATTTAATTAGCTTAACCCTACACAATAAAAAAAGTATCTCGTGCTTTTTCATTTTTAATTTGGACAAAATAAATTTACACATAATAATTCTTTGTTATATGCACCACAACGTAATTCCTTTGCTTGGCACAATGGACACCTAAACAAAACTACGAAACATATAAACGACTACCCGGCAATGCTTCTACAAATAATCATCAGGGATAGAGGATAATAGTTTGGATGAAATGAAAGTTTTTGTTCATAAAATGAAATACCGAAATTATATTATATTCATCACAGTTTGGATTTGGAGGTACACTTTTGAACTTTGAATCATTTTTTTTAATCGGAAATTTATTACGTACCTATACCACCATGTCTCGTTATAGATATATAGTAATATCTGACTGAATACATGTAAGTTAACGAAAGTGGTTGCTCTTTTTCTCAAAGACAATAGCTAAAGTGGTTACTTAATCATATACTTACATTTTCCTTTCATGTATATATAGTTTAGGTCTTTGTGGCTTTGTTTTAGTTTTTTGGATAAAGTTCATCAGTTGCAGTTTAATACCGTTGCCGAAGCTAGCTTGATGATTATTTTTCTTAAATAATACAGAGTAGTTAGTTAAATGGTGTCTGGGCGTTAGAGCATATGCAACAAGGGATATAACTTTGTATTTTTGTATGTGTCATTGTCCTTGTCTGTCATTTCCGTTCAATCCAATCTCCACCGTGCTCCCATTTATCTCACCTCATTATCTACTCGATGTCTCAATGTGTATTAATTTACTTTGCATGCATTTTTACATGTAATTTAAAATATACACATAGATATATCAAAATTGATTATCATACTATGAAAAATATATTTTGTTTTATCAACTTTATAGAAAAAAGTAACATAAAACATAAATTTAATTATGAACCATACCCAAGACTCTTATGTATAGCTTGATCGGATAACAATTTGGGGATCAAGTTACAACGAAGTAGAGCTTATAATTTTTAACAACAATAACTTCAAAGATGAAAATCATTTTCTAGCATTTAGGAAGGGTAACGCCACATTGTATAGAAACTCGTCGTGCCTCCTAATGATTGACGTATGGGTGAAGTTGTTGGTTGCGTAGGTACCTGAAAAAGTAAGGCTTTTGTTGCTTCACCCCTTAGCAACAGTCTATCGATGGTGGTTGAGGGGACGTGATAGCACCGGCACATGCCACAAGCTCCAAGTATTTGCAATTTGTGGCATCCATTACGGGGACTTGGCTCATGAGTACCACCAACAACGCGGAAACTAAAACCACAAACATAGCGCAAATAGCTTCATTTTTTTGGTAATACTTAAATTAAAGGAATAAATGTTTCTTTGGTTGTGATGTTTGTCTTGAAGGCTTGGCTATATTGTGTTTGCTCATTAGTAATATGCAGGTACGTGGATAATATACTTCATGTTGTCTTTGTTGGAAAATTTAGTGCATTTGTGAGATTAGTTCACACCTATTAGAGCTATTCTTGCTAAAACTGCTATTTGAAATCCAATTCCAAGAGCCAAACACCTTATCAGAGACAGTAGGTTTTATGTGAGTTTCTAGAATAGCACACATCTCTTCATGAATTAAATTCCTCACCTCTTTTTGCTTTTTCTTTTGATTCAAACTCCTAATGTTCCATGAAGCTACTTTATTTACAATCCATGGAAACAATAGGTACCAACAAAAACTACAGATTAACTGGCCTAATTCCCTCAGTTACATCAACAGTCATGACATGCATTGAAAGCATCACCTAGTACATCTTTCTCTATCTCCTCCATTCCAATCTTAGCATCTTCCACTTCTTTTCTTCTATCAATATCCCACTGTACTTTGAAGTATCTCACCATATCAATTGACCAACACCTA
>OU343222.1:295253321-295316148 GCA_910596185.1 Chrysanthemum makinoi
TGAACAGGCTTAACAATCTCATTCTTAGAAACACAATCATCATGAATATTAGTTAAAGATTTCTCGCAAGTTAAACAAACAGATTCAATAGATTCATTAAACTTAGCAGAGTTCATAGGTTTAGTACATTAATGATGAAATGTCTTTCTTATTACAAAGTAGTAAATTCCTAGGGTGTTCTTCTACTGTCTTCTTTTTATTCAAGCTACTTCTCTTAGAGGCATGCGAGACTCTATTGTTCCTTGTATTGCTCTTAGGCTTTAGTCTGCTGCCCCTAGAGGTGCTTTCTAGTCCTGTAGAAGGTAAGGCACACGCATTAGGATTCACTGTGTTATCAAGAGAAGTGGTTTTGGCTATCCTAGTCTCTGTAGAGTGCTTGTTTAAACTTATGTCGTTTGTTCCATATGGTTTAGATGTGGAGGCAGACTCATTAGTGGTACTCAGCTTAAAAAGGTCAGGTGCTAAAACTTTTGGTTTCTCTATAACCGCTTTTCCTTTTTCAACATTTTGTTTTGGCAAGGCAGATGGAGTGACTGGTTTTGATAAATCATTTTTCTCATTGACGTTTGGAGGAGGCATAGAAACACACATTTTTGGTTTGACAACCGGTTTGGGAACATTTGCTTTCTCCTCAGTCAATGGTTTTATAATCTTAGTATCCACTCTTTTCCTTTTTGACTTTCCAAATGAGCCCTCAAAAGATCATTTTCCGCTTTCATTTCATTGAAGGCACGCTCATACGACAATTTGTCATACTTGCATTCCTTAGTTTTTCGATCAAGTTGTTTAAAATATGAGACATTTTCTTTTTCAAGTTTTTCAAGAGCTTTTTCATATTTTGAAAAAATTTTGGAGGTCTCTGATCGAGTCGTTCATGATCTTCAAATGTAATATGTTTGCAAAATAATGGACATAATATCGATAGTCGTAACATCTTCAAGAGAGAGTCATTTAAAGTTTCCAAAACTTTGATTTGTTCAACACTCATTAGCTTGTTTTACCAGTGGATTGTGGTCCTTGACAAAGTCACTGCTTTTTCAAAAATGCTTGTTCAAAATGAATTACCCTTGAGTTGATGTTATTCAACTGAGGGGAAATTTGAGTTTCAAAACTTCTTTCTTTTGTTCATCAAAACTAGAGAACTAGTTATTAGGTGTAATAGTGGTTTTAGTTTTAACAGTGTCTTGAAGATCCGCAATTCTCGTTTTCACATTTTCTAAAAATACTCTCGCATCACTTGTGTTAAAAGGAATGTTTGAAGACATTTGTTCCATGTTTGAAAATGATTTTGAGACAACGACCGTTTTGAAACCGGTTTTGAAACAGTGTTGACTCTTTGTTTGAAACACATGGTGTGATGGAGAACTTTGACTTTTCTTTTTGATTAACAAAAGTGATTAAAAAGTTTGTTCCATTTATTATAATCAATAGGTTTGATTTCCGGACCTTTTAGTTTCATTCTTTTCTCTACCGTAGATAGTTCTAAAGTTTCAAGAGAGTCACTAACAATAATGGGTTCATGTAAAGCGTTCCATTATTAACACATTCTCGAGGTTGTCGAGCTTGAAGAACGGAAGGGTCGCTACCAAGTGCCATTTTATGATTAGTATGAAAGCGCGGATTTACTTGGTTAGAAAGCATCTTGTTTGTTTTAGCTGAATGACCCGTTGTAAGAAGCAAATTTTCCAAATATTTGATTTTCTCATTTTTATCAAGAATTTCATCAAGAAGAGAATCTTCTCGTTTTGAAAAGTTAGTAATCAACTGCTTCTTCTCTTTTTCAAGATCAGAAAACATTGTTTTTTGTTTGGAAAGTTGGTTATTTAGATCAGAAATTTCCTTGTTTAAAGATTTAATTTTCAAGTGCAAATTCACATCAAGTGTGTCATACTTGAGTTGTAATTCTTTTTCTCTTAAAACAGAATTTCGGTAACCAATTTCTAATTCCGATTCTTTGTTTTTATGAAATTCAAAGGCTTTTGCATTCTCCTTGTAACTCTCAAGCTCACGTCAATTTTGCATTCAAGGCCTTAACATCGCTTGACACCTTTTAACTTTCTCAATTTCAATGCCACGCTTGTTGATTAACGATTCAAAATAAGCACGGTTTCCTCATCAGCCTAAGATTTTGTGCCACATAGTCTCCACTAGGATCCACATCCGAGTTTCATAGTTAGTATTGCTACAACTCGTATTGTCCATGTATGTATCATAAGTAGGTGCCGGCGTGCACGTCTGCGTCATGAGTAAACACATCAAATATGACATTGTTATAGCATGGATCAATGATTGGTACCTCGATAATCGCGTTGGCGCCATACGTGGAGGTGCGCCGTGAGTCGTTGTCGCACTTAGTCTCCAAGATTTGCCATGAAGATGCAGTTTGCATTGAGTTCCTCGAGGTCTTCCAAATCATCCATAATAGCCATAAAGTCATGTACCTTAGCACTCAACTGAAGTCCAGCTTGTTCCTTTTGTACCAACATGATAGCTTTCAAGGTACTAAGATCTTTCTTTTTCGCTTAGTAGGACAATTCCTTGCCATGTGACCCAACTTGACAGCTATAACACTTAACCTCGATACCCTCGATTCACATTTCCATATTTCCTAACGATCGGAGCTGCAACATTCCCATTCGATTACCCACGCTCTATTCCCAACATTCGCCATTCTCGATTTCCAACATTCTCGACCCAACCGACATCCCCGATACGGAACCACCTGATACCCATACGATATCCAGAGTATATATCCTCACGATTCCCAATAACTCCAACCATTTGACCTTGATTACCCATATTTTCACCCTACTGCAATTTTCTCATGCGTAGTGTTTGATGAAATCCTTTGGTTGTTTTTAGTTGGTGGAATAGCGACTTTAATGCTTTACCCAAAATGCAAATGCATTTGACAAAGCCTCTTCTTGTTCTATTTCAAGATCAGTGATTCCTTGTTCCTGGTATTGTTGATACTGTTGTTGTTGATTGACTTGTTGTTCTGGTGGATAGAATTGTTGTTGAGGAATAACAGCTTGTTGTTGTGGAATGTATCGCTGCAAGTTGTTGTTAGTGTGTTAGGTCACAAGGTTTACCACACAAGCTTCCTATAAAGATAGAGAGGCGATTGAACAATATTAAACACACACACACGATATACTAAGACCGGTTACGCGTAGGTGATAGTGAAAGAGAAATATTGAACAACCAACCCTCAAGTGAGGGTTTACATAAGGTATTTATAGGAGGGAAGCTAGGGCAACACTCCTAGTTCCCTTCCTTTCTCCTATGGGCTTGAGCCTAAGCTCATGGGCCTTCTACATAAGCTTAAGGCTAATAACAAACATAAAGGCCATAATAAGCTAACTATTACATATGAGTAACTAACACTTGAATAAGGTTTAGGAGAGATTCCAACAATCTCCCCGTGTTATTACATATGAGTAACAAACACTCAAGTGTTGGTGATGAAAAACATTGAAGGCGTTGATGTAATAGTAGCTTTGACGCCTTCTCGACATCCTTCTTTCTTGTGAGAAGAATTGCCTTGATTTGAACAATCTCCCCAGTGTAGGGAGATAGTTAACTTTGAACAGTTATGCTTTGACGTCATATTTAACTTTTTTCTTTGATCATTGTTCTTTGTGATGAAAGTGATAGTATGTTGTTATCTCAGACAAGTTCTCAGTTCAGCCGCCGCTACAGTTGTCTCCACATCATTCTTCAACATGCTCACACGCTCTTTTGACGCTGGAATTCAGTACTGATGGAGTTCTTTAAGTCTTTAACTTTGTAGATTCTCTGTATTGATCTAAGAATCATTTCGATCGTTGTGTTGCTTTTGGATAGAACTTCCATTAGTGATGATGTTGGCTTGAGCATAAGAAGAATCTGCACGCATCATTCCGGCCCGAGCTTCCATAAGAAGAAAACATTAAAACGGTTAGTAATAAGCGGATTCCCAAGATTACAAGTTTGAACTTCGAGAGTGCACAGCATAGTGTGAAACACAACTCTAATTTACAAAGGCTTCCTGAATCGGAGTCCCACAGTGAGATAACACGATGTAATCAAGTACACCTACGATTCAGATGAGTCACTGAGGTACACCAAGCATCACCTCACGACCATCGTAGACCGCTTGAGACCACTAAGCCCAATCCACGGGAGTTGCCGGAGCGACCTGCCGTCAGGTCGTTTGATGTTGACCCCGCATGAGTTTCCATTCAATCACCGAGGATCACAAATGTGAACCTCTCATAAATGTTCTCGACATATTGCTAAGATCTGTGAAGGACTCGATAATGTACCACTGAAATTCTTATTGTTGAATATAAAGTGATGAAATGTCAAGTGTTCCTAAGAGATCTTTTGATGAATCTCGTGGCTCTAGACTCAATAGTGCATTTTGGTTTTCCTGAGCGGAGACTAGGGAGAGGGTCTCCTTCTTCAATATCAGCAATCTCTAAGAGAATGCCGATAGATTATGTAGGGTTCCCTGTGAGAATGAAACAAGCTTCTGCTGAGAGAAACTTGAGTGGTTAAGAAGGTTTAGTGCATGCGTCACTGGGTCCATGACGACTTTTAATATTCAATACCGGCGTCATCTAGTGACAACCAAGAGTATTTGAATTGAACCCGGTTCCCGCCTAAGTTGAATAACTGAGGGCTATTTCTTTTCACCCCTTTCTTTGCATTTCTTTTTATTCTTCAACTCTTCTTTCTCCGATTCTCTTCTCCTTTATAATCATACCTAAGGACTTCTAAATACTAACTATTTGTGGTGTCCTTGGGTAGATCCTCCTGCTCTCGGGGATCATAGGACGGTTATTCCTAACCTTAGTCACCTTATAACTCCATGACTAACCTATGTTGCCATTAAAACCATTGTTGTGAAAAATCTCTCAAAGTGTTTGTGAATTAAAAACATTTTAGTACCTTTCGCTGAGAGATAAGATTTTGCATAAATACTCCACATGTGCTTAAGAGTTTTAACGGTTAAAATGCACAAAGGAAAGAGCGCACATTTTGAATTGATCAACTCAAGATAGACATTCCCGCTGAGACACGGTTACGTAGCATAGTTAAAGAGTTGCATTGTCAGCTTTTAGGTGACAACTAGCTCTAATAACTACCTTGAAGGTGTAGACAATCCTCGAATGGTTGTCAAACCCGTCAGAGTTCATGTCTACCAAGAGTTTCTAATGGTACATTCTCACTCGACAAGTCCTTTCATGAGAACACGTTTACATCACTAGCTTAAACTAGCTTGAAATTATTACCCGTCCCCTGACAAGTCTTTTCGAGTTACTACAGCTTAAGATCTCTCAATTCATGGGTTAAGTCTATAGCACAAAGATTCATTTGCATTGACACAACATATTTCTTATCACGTATTTTCTCCCCTCAAAAATGGCATATGTGATGTTATTTTTGAAAAGTTGAGAATAAATATGACCATTTCGAAAGTAAGCTGGGAAGAATGACCAATTTGTGAACAATTTTTGAACAAAGTTTTAATTCAAGTACTCCCCCTCAGCGAGTGATATAGCGGTTGAGGTTTTGAAAATCATAAGGGAAAGTACTTGTTCTTTTGAGCAAAACCTTGAAAAAATGAAAGGTTTGATAGGTTTTACTCAAAAGTAAGAAGCTTTCACTCCTAATATAAGGATTGTGGCATCAAGCGCACTACACGGGGTCCTTTATTTACATAAGTGCGGGTTGTACATGTAATGTGTGCACAAGCCATTGACATAATAAATCATACATCAAATTGATAATGAGAGAAGGCATTCAATGGGGGTACCGTGTAGTCCGAGATGTCGCCAGGAGTGTGAGTCGGGCGTTGAAAGCCGATGATGTTTCTCCCGGGTCGACCACCAACATAGCTTTCCAGTCTTCTAAACTGATCCCTTCGATACAACCGTTCATCAATCATTGTGATGATCCTCTTCACGTCCCTTCGATCATGAGAATTCCATCGCTTAGGAGACCCAATCTTCTGATGTATATCCTTCAACCGATAAGCTAATCCATCCCTAACCATCTTCAAAGTGTGATCTCCAAACTTATGAAGATCTCTGCACGCCATCAAGCAATTTATTTGAAGTTCACTTCGCAAACCCCGCAAAGGTTTGCGATGATCGTATATTGTGGCAGCTGGTTGATATCGGGTAGATCAAGCTGCGGTGGAGTGAAGTTGACACGGTTCTGATAAGATTCAACCGCCACCTGGATATCTTCTACACGTTCTTTGATAACTATGCGTCTGATGAATATGAGCACTGACTTGATGAATGAACGTTGTACTCGCAGTGGAGAATTGTCTTGTACGACCCTGTCAGACTTTGGCAAGGTACATGTCTTCGGATGTCGTTGATAATAAATTCTCAAAGTCACTCGTGAGAATGCATAATCCCTTCATCTTGTCGTTTGACCACGATATTCTTTAGGAAGGTGTTAATCAGCCGATGAAAGATCGACGCGTGTTTGATGGTAACGATACTTTTAGAACCCTGAATACGCATGTTGAGACTACGAACCGCGCAGCTGTAGTAGATTCTTCGGCGTTCGTAGGCCAATGATGTTGGATGGCGTGCTTCCACTTTGTTGGAGAACAAGTGATGTGAGCTTTTCAGGAAATTATATAGCTGCGGGAATGGAAGTGTCCGATGTAGCATATTTCCTTGAACCATCGCCACCATGTAGATGAAAATCCAAGACTCTGTTGAAGAAATATCGGAATGGAATCCTTGGTTCATCTGATTAGCCAATTGTTGGTAGAGGTTTTGACCAAATGTAGTATGGAGGATTGTCCCGGTTGGTGAAGTCGATGTTTGCTTCTGGGTTGAGCCAATCCATGTTGTTAGACATAGCTCGAGCAATGTCTTCAAGGTGATATTCGACCTCGATGGCACTTTACGAAATTTGCTTTCCACGTTGAAAAGCATCATTCTTGATTCGCCTCAACTCGGATTTCGTCATCTTCTTCACATGGAACTTTTCTTGCATAATCTTAGCATGTTCCAATGTATTACCGCTACACCGATCTTGACCTTCTTTAGGGTAGGAGGTGGAATTGACAAGTGTATAAAACCATTCAAATTCCTCAGTGGTGTCTTCATCTAGCCATGATAGGACGCCCGCCTTGGGCCTTTTCTTCTGTCGCTTCTTAGGCCTAGATGAGGGTTCTGGTTTCGTTTTTGTTTGGGAGAGGTGGGTTGTTGTAGGGGCTCATGGTGTTCTTCATCTTCACCACCCGTATACTCAAAGTAATCACCGTTTTTGAGTCAGGGTGGTGTCTCGAATCATGAGGTTTATCGGTAGAAGAACGAGGAGGAGACCTTTGTTGAGCGAGGCCGTTGGGAGGTGGTGGCATGGAAGATGATTCACTAGACTTCTTTTGTCGTTTAGCTTCGACATTCTTATCCGATCCTTATCTTCATCGTCTCTAGGACTTTTAGACTTTTCAGCTTCGAATCTGCATGCTTCTTGAAGTTGGTAGTCCAACAATGCTTGAAAAAGCTTTCCTTCATCGGAGAATTAAATGTCCTGATCGCAAGCACATTTGTGTGACAAGCTTGGCCACCAATTCATTATCCGAGAAAACTACTAGGATCGATGGATTGATTGTGACGGTTAAGGGTGTTGATCTTATAGTTTGCTTGGCTATCTGCATAAGATTCGGTTGTAGTTGTCTAGTAAACATCTCCTTTGTGACTTTAGGAACGATATCCAGAAGGTACTTGTGAGTGTAGCCTTCGATCATTCTCATCCATCTTCCCTTGTAGATCATCCTGCATGAGCTTCGTGATATATTCCCTTTCATTCTGCATCTTGTCATTCTCATCATGTAGATAGTGCATTTGGTCAGCAAACCAATTCAGTTTTCTGTAGAGCATGTCCTTCTTTCTGACTTGTTGGACAACTTTTATGTCACACCCCCAAATTACCTGTTTTGCGGCGGAATGGAATTCCTGGGGATTGACTGTCATAGCATCACAATCACAGTTATATTGAACGACCAAAAGTGTCGTTTTAGAAACACATCGTTTGATATTTATATAAAACATACAGAGTTACAAGATAGGTCCCAAAAGTTGATAAAGTTTGCGGAAATATAAGGTTATTACAAGTCCAAACCATGTTTTGAAAAGAAAACCATAATGTACAATGATATGTCTCGACGCTGCGACACTATGAGGGTTCCTTACTCGTGCCATGATGCGAATGTCTAAATACCTGAAAATACATTGCTAAAACGGTCAACAATAATGTTGGTGAGAAATCATAGGTTTATGAAAAAAATGTTTGATACGACCACACAAGTATAGACCATATATGACAAACATGCCACACAAAAATGTTACAATTGCTATAAGTCCATGACACCGAAACTAGACTGATAATGATGTTAAGCCCCAACGAGTGTTTGCCAAACAACTCAAATAATGATATTAAATGAAATGCATCCGTTTAACCAGTTGGAATCCACCAACCCGGATGGAGGAGTCACCCTCGATAGATCTATCCACTCACCCTCGCTTCTATGAAATTAACGGTTCATGTTATATAATGGGGACATTCAATTGGCATGAGGTAACTTAAGCAATGTAATGAATTTGATATACTTGGTATCGTAATAAAAATGATGTGCAATGTATTCTCTCCCGTAGGTTTGAAAATAAGTATAAACGTATACAACGGGGCTATGAAAACTCACTTGATGAATTGATGCGATGACAAAAGTGTGTACACCGAAATGTAGCGTGAATCTCAAAACTCGACCTATTATGAATGATATGATACGTAATAAGTTATGATGTAATGTTATGCATGCAATTCGGATGATATCTATACCACTTATGAATTTTTGAAAATAATACTTTTCGTCAAAATATAATATTTTAACGTCTTGACCATTTTTAAACTACTCCACTTGTATTTACGTTGAAATGATATCCGACGATAATCATTTAGTGATTTATTAAGAAATTATAACTTTTCGTCGTAAAATAATGTCGTTGAAATATTCATGAAAGTGACAAAACGGCCTCTAAAAGCTAGTCGTAAAATGGTGCACATCGAGTATTAGGAAATGTACTCAATGGTTTTGGGAAGCTTGTATCATTATCTCAAAGTTTTAGTACATCAGTTTCCATCCTAAAGGTCTCGAACATAAAGAAAAATATAGGTTAAGTATGGTACTTGTGTCCCAAATTATAGTTTAAGGATGGTTTTCGGCAAAGTTTGAGTTAACGTAATTAATTCATTACAACTCCGCTAGTCAAACGGTCGGACATTTTGGAAAATATACTTGGTAAACTCACTTTTACTAGAAGACATTATTTTATAAAAATTTCTACATCATTGTTAAAAACGCTCTCCAACTTGTTGCCGTAATACTTGCCTATTAGAAAATTTAATAGTTTTCCTTATATATTAAAGTTACGACAACTTTTTGTAAACATGCATAAATTAATCATTACAAATCCGTTTTCTACGTTTTATAGGTCCTTAGCTTTGTATCAAAGTATACTAATATATTTTTGATAAGTCGACATAATTTATAACGCCTAAGTTTCATTTTTGACTCGTACAAAATAAACAATACATGCTGAAATTTCCAGAAAATTATAGTTTTCGTCGCCAACTTGAAAAATTCATAACTTCTTCGTTATAGCTCCGTTTTAATCCGTTCAAGCGACCACGTTTTCGTTTTAAAGTGTATTTTCTAAATATCTAGGCCAAAAATTTTTACCTACTGTCGGATTTTCCAGATTTCGAAAATAAGGACAGACCCTTTTGCAAACTTGTCGAAATGAGTTTTTCTCGCGCCAAACCTATTCTAACCCATTCAAAACAACTCCGAAGCTATTCTAATCCTACCATACACCTTCTTAGGGTGTCATGGGTTCCTAGACATCACCAAGAGTGATTTATAACAAGGAGTAATTATAGGATGTCAAATATATATATATATATATAACTCTTAAAATTAAAGAAAAAGTGGTATAAACCTTATGAGACTTGCATGTTTTCTCAAATGAAATGAAATGACCATAACAATGAATATGAAATAAAAACATGAATATGGATGCTTACTAGTAACTTGATGAGGTTTATGGACAATGGATTTTTCCTAATCACTCAAGGTTTTTATTGCAAAACCTTAATAACAAGTGATACTAGAGTGTAAAAAAACCTTGTCTTGAAAATTTTGATGAAATCCTTCTTGGTCTATGTGGTTGCCGGTTTTGGAGAGGAAGAGAGGAAGCAAGAGAGTTTTGATCTTTTTACTTGTGAAATAATGAAGTGAAAGAGTTAAGTTGAATTGTATAATACATTAACTAAAGAGATATTTGCAAAATCCTCTCATGACTCACCCCTTGTGTCGACAAGGGGTGTTAGTCACCTCTTTGTTATATATATATATATTTTTAATTATGTACAAGAGTAGTTTAGTGTAAGTAAATTGAGGATATGTGGTAAGTTAAATACACATTTGAGTATTTAGGATAGCGTTAGATAAAAATAACTTTTAACGGGTCAAGATAAAATATTTTGAGGTCATAAAAATTATAAAAATACATTTCTTGCAAAAATTTGAGTGAAATAATAATTATCGTGTAGTATTTAAGAAAACCGCCGTAATTATATAAATATAACAATTTAGATACAAAATAAATTTAAAACACTGGGTAAACTCATAATATTATTTTTATAAACTTAATATGAGTATAAAAATATATTGGAATAATTTTTGAAAGTAATGGATCAATTTTCCAAAATAATTAATTACGCGATAACGTTTATTTAATATGAAATTATACGTTTAAGGTAAAATGCAAAACCATGAATGAACTAATATGATGAAAATGATGCTAATGATATGTAGACTAAACTTAGTCCATATGGAATGTCCTTTATGATTATATATGAATTCACAGCTAAACCATTACGGTTACGTGAATTTGATGCTCGTAAACCTAATTTACGATAAATGATAAATGATGAAGCATGAGTAATGTTTTGAAATAATGACCTGAAAATACGAATTGTCATATTCGCCCATCCAAAAAGGAATTCGTCCACGAATTCAGTCCTTGTTGGGTCCTGTGTTGTCGGTGAAAAGATGAGGATATTTGAGCATCGGTCTTCCGTTCCCAAGTAAACTCGGGACCTCTTCGAGAATTCCAAATAACCTTCACGATAGGAATACGACTTTGTTTCAACTGCTTGACCTCGCGGTCCATGATTTCTACAAGTTCCTCCACGAAATTGAGTTTATCGTCGAGTTGAATTTCTTCCAATGGTATAACGAGTGATTCGTCTGAAAGACATTTCTTCGAGTTTGAAAGCGTGAAACGTGTTGTGTACGTGACCAAGTTACGTCGGAAGATCAAGTCGATAAGCTCTGGGGACTCGCTCAAAATTTTGAATGGCCCAATGTACCTCGGGTTCAACTTTCCGCGTTTTCCAAATCGTACCACGCCTTTCCAAGGCGATACTTTCAACATCACTTTGTCACCGACTTGAAATTCTAACGGTTTGCGTCTAACATCTGCGTAACTTTTACGTCGACTCTGGCAGTTCGAGTCTATCTCGGATTTGGACTATCTTTTTCGTTGTTTCCCGTACCATTTCTGGACCGTGAGTTGTGCATCTCCAACCTCGGCCCAACAAAAGGTGATCGGCATTTTCGACCATAAAGTGCCTCGAATGGTGCCGCTTTTATATTGGTGTGATAACTATTGTTGTACGAGAATTCGATTAATGGCAAATGATTAGCCCAACCATTTCCAAAATCAATCACACATGCTCTCAACATATCTTCTAATGTTTGAATTGTCCTTTCACTTCGACCATCGGTTTGTGGATGATATCTTGTGCTCATCTCTAATTTGGTTCCAAATGAATCTTGTAATGATTTCCAGCAGTTTGAAGTGAATCGACTATCTCTCACGAAATGATGGAAATTGGTGCTCCATGCCTTGAGACTATTTCCTTGACATATAGTCTAGTAATTTGTTCCATGGAATAAGTCTCTCTAATTGGTATGAAATGAGCTGATTTTGTAAGACGATCGACGATTACCCATATAGCATCGTAACCTCCCGATGTCTTTGGAAGTTTCGTGACAAAGTCCATTGTAATGCGTTCCCATTTCCATTGGGGAATTTCTGGTTGTTGGAGTAACCTGAAGGTTTCGATATTCGACTTTTACTTTAGAACAAGTAAGACATTTACTAAGCGTACATGGCAATCTCCGCTTTCATGTTCGCCACCAATAAAGTTTCTTGAGATCGATACATCTTATCGATCCGGGTGAATAGAATACTTTGACTTATGCGACTCATGCATAATCAATTCTCGTATCCCGCCATAAAATGGTACCCACATTCTTTCCTTGATGCATAATACTCCATCTGCTCTCTTTACAAAGCCATTTGCATTCTCAGGCATACCATAAAGCTTTTCACTTGGTCGATTTTCCTCCTTAAGTGCCTCGATTTGTGCCTCGAGTATTCTTGATGGTAAAGGTGAACTGATCGTCATTCCTAATGATCGAACTCTTAAAGGTTTGGGTCTTTCTTTCCGGCTAAGAGCATCAACCACAACATTGGCTTTTCCCGGATGATACTTGATTTCACAATCATAATCGCTGAGTAATTCCAACCAACGACGTTGCCTCATGTTAAGTTCCTTCTGATCAAGAACATATTTCAAACTCTTGTGGTCCGTAAACATCGTGCACTTTGTACCGTAAAGGTAGTGTCTCCAAATCTTGAGTGCAAAAACTACGGCCCCCAACTCAAGATCATGAGTGGTGTAATTCTTCTCATGAACCTTAAGTTGTCGAGAAGCATAAGCTATCACCTTCTCGTTTTGCATTAAAACAGCTCCAAGCCCTTTATGTGAAGCATCGCAGTATACAACGAAGTTCTCAATTCCTTCGGGTAATGCCAAAATTGGCGCACTGCAAAGCTTTTGCTTCAACAACTGAACAGCATCTTCTTGTTTCTTTCCCCATTCATACCTCTTGTTTTTCTCAGGTCAACTTAGTCAAAGCCTTAGCTATCTTTGAAAAACCTTTGATGAATCTTCGGTAATACCCGACAAGTCCTAGAAATTGTCGGATTTCCGTAGGATTTGTTGGAGTAGCCCAATCTTTACGGCTTCAATCTTTGCAGGGTCTACTTGTAATCCTTGACTATCAATGACATGACCAAGAAATTGTACTTTGCGATTCCAAAAATCACACTTCGAAAATTTGGCATACAACTTCTCATTCTTGAGTAGTCCTAAAATCGTTCTCAAATGCCCTTCGTGCTCTTCCTTGCTCTTTGAGTAAATCAATATGTCGTCGATGAATACTCTAACAAACTTGTCCAAATACGGTTTGCATACCCTATTCATGAGATCCATGAATCCAGCAGGTGCATTAGTTAATCCGAACGGCATTACTTGAAACTCATAATGTCCATAACGTGTTCTAAACGCTGTTTTCGGAATATCCTCCTCCCGCACTCTAAGTTGATGATAACCTGATCTTAGGTCAATCTTTGAATAGATACTAGAGCCTTGCAACTGATCGAACAAGTCGTCGATTCTGGGGAGTGGGTAACGATTCTTCACCGTTAACTTGTTCAGCTCTTTATAATCTATACACATTCTGAAAGATCCATCTTTCTTCTTCACAAACAAGACCGGTGCTCCCCAAGGCAAGGAACTTGGCCTAATGAATCCTTTGTCTAAAAGTTCTTGCAACTGATTAGACAACTCTTGCATCTCCGATGGTGCTAAACGGTAAGGTGCTCGCAATTGGTGCACTCCCAGGGCACTAAGTCAATATGAAATTCTACTTGACGCGTGCGGTGGGAGTCCCTGGCAAGTCTTCGGAAAGACTTCGAAATTCTCGAGCAATCGGTACATCCTCAAGTCGCTTTTCCTCCGACTTCTTCTCGGTTATATGTGCTAAGAAAGCAAAACAACCTTTCTTTATGTACTTCCCGTTTGATGCATGATATATCTTGAGTCTAGTTCCACTTCGTTCCCCACGAATGATCAAAGTTTCGCTGTTATAAGGAAGATGAACAACTTTTTCATCACAAATGATTCTTGCACGATGTTTGGATAACCAATCCATACCAATGATGACGTCGAAACTACCTAGTTCTACGGGCATAAGGTCTATATTGAAGGGATGATTTAGAAAATTGAGTGTACAACCACGGACAATGGTGTCGGTGCTAATTAAGTTACCATTAGCTAATTCAATGTTGTATGATGTGTCTAATGTGGTTGGTTTGATATTGAGTAAAGGTGCAAATATAGTGGACACAAAACTCTTATCGGCTCCCGAATCAAATAAAGCTGATGCATAACGATTATTGATGAGGAACGTACCCGTAACGACATCTCCGGGTCCTCCTAGCTTCTCCACCTCCAATGACATAGGCTCTTCCTTGTGCCATTCCTCCTTTATTCTTGTTTCCTTGGTTCCTTCCCTTTGGACACTCACTCTTGTAGTGTCCCCTTCTCGCAACCAAAACATGTCATTGGTGGTTTCGATTTTCCCCGTAGCTTGCATCTTGCATTCCCTAGTTTGATGTCCCACTTTCTTACAATTCCCATGGTTCAGACAGCGTCCGGCTTGTGATGACTAGAACACATCTCACACTTAGGCAAAATTCTCGTGTACCCCTTTCTCTCCTTTGGACCTGCAACATAGGCCTTTGCCACCTCTTGTCTCTTAGGTGGTTGTTGAGTGACATTTCCACCTCTGTTGTTGTCTCACTTCTGTTTGTTGTTGTTATTGTTATAGTTGGTGTAATTTTTTCGGTTATTGTTGAAATTGGAGCGATTGTTGGTATTGTTGTTTCGGTTGGTGTTGGCGATGTTGCTTCTCTTCACTACTTGTGCCATGAGCTTTTGAGTCACTCGAATAGATTCCTCGATCGTTTGCGGATCAAAAGAAATCACGTCTCCTTGAACAACCTGGGGAAGTCCCCCAATGAAAGCCTCTAGTAGCTTCTCATTATCCGAAACCATAGATGGGCATAACGCGGCCAATTCTTGGAACCTTCGAATGTAAGTATCAATTTCATACCCAATAGTTACCAGTTCATAGAATTCGGTCTCCAACTTCTTCACCTCGTGCACGCGGACAATACTTCCTCGTTAGCAACCTTTTGAATTGCTCCCAGGTGAGCTTGTACGCATTTTCAATTCCCATTGGCTGAGCATACGAATTCCACCACGACATTGCCCCATCAAGTAGTGTACTCGTAGCAAACTTAACCTTGCTATCCCCCGGGCAATTACATAGCGTAAAACACGGATTCCATTTTCTCGAACCATCTAACCATGGCAGTTGCCCCTTCAATACCCTTGAACTTAGTAGGATCTCCACTTTTGAAATCCTTATACACACAACTTCTAACTCCGGACCCTCTCGCAATACCTGCAGCAAAGATGTCTAGCGGCCTCGGATTGCTGCGCAGCCTCTTAGCAGCCGCCACCGATGCTCTCTCTAGGTCCTTAATGCCTCGGCTATGCTATCATTCACATACTTCTGCATAGCAGCTTGTGTCAATTCAGGTGTGGCTTTCTTTGGCGCCATTGCTCTTCATAACCATAAGATGAAACAATTATGAGAACTCGTAAGTAGAAACAAACATTACACATATATATCCACAACCACAACATGCATAATATAAATGAAATCACAACGGAACAACCACGAAATATCACAAATATAATCACAACACACGTGGATAATATACATGAAAATTTCGGCCTTCATGGACCGATATCATAGATAATAAAACCATTGCTACATAGTTGAGTCAATACTTGATATTTTGTTTGTACAACAACCAAAAGACAACAAGTTCTTTAAACTATGTCACACACCTTGTGACTAGGATAATAGTAAATAAAAACTATACATGATAAAAGTATACACTAGGCACCTCCCCGGTGCTCACCGACTCGATCCTGTAGATCTCGAACCTGCAACCAAACTAGCAACCAAACCCCTCAACTCGCTAATCGACCTGTGCGGTAACCATGCTCTCTCGCTAATGTCAACTCGAGCCCTGACGCGAAGTTCGCCCCTGTGCCATCTCGCTCGTCATATAACTCAGGCATCTCTTGCCTCAACTCAACAATATGCCCCCGGTTCTCTAACTGTCTAGACTCTAAACCCTGGTGAGCCAAATCAATCGAAACTCTACCTATCACGATGCCTTCAACCTCCTCCTCAATGGTCTCCACTCGATCCAACGATAGTTCCTCCAACTGTCCTAACATCCTACCTATCTGAACCTGTTGGCTATCAATACGTGCCCCTAGTGTCTCAGTGGAAGGCTGTCTAGCAGCAGCAGCCTTTGAGCTCTCACCTATCTCGATCCTAGCTGGTGGTTCGGCTCTATAGAGGTGATGCAGGATGTCAAAAGCGCGCGCTTTTGGTGGCAAGTCCAACGTAGGTATAGGCTCCCTAAGATAGTATGATGAAGATGATGATGATAACAGTGGTGATGGTGGGTGAATCAGACCATGTGTAGGGCTAACAGGTGGTGTAGGTGCGACTTCGCCCTCCTCAAAGGATTCGGTCTCCGTGTCAGTCACTATGAGTGGTAAATCTGAAGTAGAGCCAATAGAAGATAAAACTACAGTGTGTGATAAGGCATCGTTCATGTTGGTGTCGGATGAGACATCCTCCATGTTCGTGGCAGATGATATAGGGATCGTGGTCGGAATCGAAGACATCTCTGTGACAACCGATGTAAAATAAAGTAAATAACTTGAATAAAATGTATATGAATCGCATGTAAAGTGAACATGCACTTATGATGAAATGATGAGATGCTATGATGATGTAGTTATAGTCTAGGGTCAAAGATGCAACCTAGTTCTCTATAATCGAAGCTCTGATGCCAATCTGTCACCCCCAAATTACATTTTTTTTGCAGCGGAATGGAATTCCGGGGATTGACTGTCATAGCATCACAATCACAGTTATATTGAACGACCAAAAGTGTCGTTTTAGAAACACATCGTTTGATATTTATATAAAACATACAGAGTTACAAGATAGGTCCCAAAAGTTGATAAAGTTTGCGGAAATATAAGGTTATTACAAGTCCAAACGATGTTTTGAAAAGAAAACCATAATGTACAATGATATGTGTCGACTCCGCGACACTATGAGGGTTCCTTACTCGTGCCATGATGCGAATGTCTAAATACCTGAAAATACATTGCTAAAACGGTCAACAATAATGTTGGTGAGAAATCATAGGTTTATGAAAAAAATGTTTGATACGACCACACAAGTATAGACCATATATGACAAACATGCCACACAAAAATGTTACAATTGCTATAAGTCCATGACACCGAAACTAGACTGATTATGATGTTAAGCCCAATGAGTGTTTGCCAAACAACTCAAATAATGATATTAAATGAAATGCATCCGTTTAAACAGTTGGAATCCACCAACCCGGATGGAGGAGTCACCCTCGATAGATCTATCCACTCACCCTCGCTTCTATGAAATTAGCGGTTCATGTTATATAATGGGGACATTCAATTGGCATGAGGTAACTTAAGCAATGTAATGAATTTGATATACTTGGTATCGTAATAAAAATGATGTGCAATGTATTCTCCCCGTAGGTTTGAAAATAAGTATAAACGTATACAACGGGGCTATGAAAACTCACTTGATGAATTGATGCGATGACAAAAGTGTGTACACCGAAATGTAGCGTGAATCTCAAAACTCGACCTATTATGAATGATATGATACGTAATAAGTTATGATGTAATGTTATGCATGCAATTCGGATGATATCTATACCACTTATGAATTTTTGAAAATAATACTTTTCGTCAAAATATAATATTTTAACGTCTTGACCATTTTTAAACTACTCCACTTGTATTTACGTTGAAATGATATCCGACGATAATCATTTAGTGATTTTTTATGAAATTATAACTTTAGTCGTAAAAATAATGTCGTTGAAATATTCATGAAAGTGACAAAACGGCCTCTAAAAGCTAGTCGTAAAATGGTGCACATCGAGTATTAGGAAACGTACTCAATGGTTTTGGGAAGCTTGTATCATTATCTCAAAGTTTTAGTACATCAGTTTACATCCTAAAGGTCTCGAACATAAAAGAAAAATATAGGTTAAGTATGGTACTTGTGTCCCAAATTATAGTTTAAGGATGGTTTTCGGCAAAGTTTGAGTTAACGTAATTAATTCATTACAACTCCGCTAGTCAAACGGTCGGACATTTTGGAAAATATACTTGGTAAACTCTCTTTTACTAGAAGACATTAGTTTATAAAAAGTTCTACATCATTGTTAAAAACGCTCTCCAACTTGTTGCCGTAATACTTGCCTATTAGAAAATTTAATAGTTTTCCTTATATATTAAAGTTACGACAACTTTTTGTAAACATGCATAAATTAATCATTACAAATCCGTTTTCTACGTTTTATAGGTCCTTAGCTTTGTATCAAAGTATACTAATATATTTTTGATAAGTCGACATAATTTATAACGCCTAAGTTTCATTTTTGACTCGTACAAAATAAACAATACATGCTGAAATTTCCAGAAAATTATAGTTTTCGTCGCCAACTTGAAAAATTCATAACTTCTTCGTTATAGCTCCGTTTTAATCCGTTCAAGCGACCACGTTTTCGTTTTAAAGTGTATTTTCTAAATATCTAGGCAAAAAATTTTTACCTACTGTCGGATTTTCCAGATTTCGAAAATAAGGACAGACCCTTTTGCAAACTTGTCGAAATGAGTTTTTCTCGCGCCAAACCTATTCTAACCCATTCAAAACAACTCCGAAGCTATTCTAATCCTACCATACACCTTATTATGGTGTCATGGGTTCCTAGACATCACCAAGAGTGATTTATAACAAGGAGTAATTATAGGATGTCAAATATATATATAACTCTTAAAATTAAAGAAAAAGTGGTATAAACCTCATGAGACTTGCATGTTTTCTCAAATGAAATGAAATGACCATAACAATGAATATGAAATAAAAACATGAATATGGATGCTTACTAGTAACTTGATGAGGTTTATGGACAATGGATTTTTCCTAATCACTCAAGGTTTTTATTGCAAAACCTTAATAACAAGTGATACTAGAGTGTAAAAAAACCTTGTCTTGAAAATTTTGATGAAATCCTTCTTGGTCTATGTGGTTGCCGGTTTTGGAGAGAAAGAGAGGAAGCAAGAGAGTTTTGATCTTTTTACTTGTGAAATAATGAAGTGAAAGAGTTAAGTTGAATTGTATAATACATTGACTAAAGAGATATTTGCAAAATCATCTCATGACTCACCCCTTGTGTCGACAAGGGGTGTTAGTCACCTCTTTGTTATATATATATTTTTTTAATTATGTACAAGAGTAGTTTAGTGTAAGTAAATTGAGGATATGTGGTAAGTTAAATACACATTTGAGTATTTAGGATAGCGTTAGATAAAAATAACTTTTAACGGGTCAAGATAAAATATTTTGAGGTCATAAAAATTATAAAAATACATTTCTTGCAAAAATTTGAGTGAAATAATAATTATCGTGTAGTATTTAAGAAAACCGTCGTAATTATATAAATATAACAATTTAGATACAAAATAAATTTAAAACACTGGGTAAACTCATAATATTATTTTTATAAACTTAATATGAGTATAAAAATATATTGGAATAATTTTTGAAAGTAATGGATCAATTTTCCAAAATAATTAATTACGCGATAACGTTTATTTAATATGAAATTATACGTTTAAGGTAAAATGCAAAACCATGAATGAACTAATATGATGAAAATGATGCTAATGATATGTAGACTAAACTTAGTCCATATGGAATGTCCTTTATGATTATATATGAATTCACAGCTAAACCATTACGGTTACGTGAATTTGATGCTCGTAAACCTAATTTACGGTAAATGATAAATGATGAAGCATGAGTAATGTTTTGAAATAATGACCTGATAATACGAATTGTCACATTTTACAATTCTTTTATGAGTATGAGAAATCCAAGATCGAGGTGGCTTCTTCACTGATCTGGATGATGATTTGGTTGATCTTTTTGATGGTGGTGGTGAAGAGTGAGAAGAAGAATCTGATGATGATGAGAGGGTCCTTTGGTGGTTCAAAAGTTTCTTCCTTTGATCGTGCAGGACTATCTAGAAGAAACGTATCATACTCAACATCTTCTTCATTGCCAGTCTTAGCTTGTTCATCAGCATTGGCTTTGACTGCAGACTTCTTCATCGCTTTAACTTTCTCCGGCTTCTCAGTTCGGTTCTTCAAAATCAAACTCAAGAGTATCTTCGACACGTGTCTGTTGTTGTACCAAAGTGGTGGCACCAGATCCCTTATTGGGTCGATTAACCGCATCGATGGTGAAGGTTGAGCTGCACCACTTGACCCTCCGGGGCCACCCATTTGTTCTTTGGAAATTCTTTGCCACGTGTTGGAGTCTAAGAAATTTGAACTTCTTCCTGTATGATGTATCCAGTTGCTCTTCATCACTTTCGAGCTTTCATCATATGGCACAAGTACGTGAGTCTTTCCTTTGCCATGTTGCTATTGGACTAGGAGGTTTTGAATGTGATGGAGAGTCATCCTTTGATTTCAGAGTAGTGGACCTCCTCTTGATTGTGTATCTTGAGCTTTAGTCCGTAGCTTTCTTTGTGGTTTAGGTGTAGGAATAGGAGCAGCTTCCTTGGAGGGAACTTTCTTCCTTGGAGTAGGTTTCCTCTTTGGAACTTTCCTTTGACTCTCTGTGCTTATTGCACTTCCGGCACTTCCTCTTCGGTTCTCGAGTAGGAGTTCCGAGAAGGCTTTTCATCAGATGACCAACTTTGCCTTCTCGTACTGCTACTTGATACCTTTTGTATGTTTCAAGATTTTTGATTTCATTAGTCAGAAGGTGATCAGGCAGCACGGCACCTTGTTTCTTTGTTGTCGATTCCTTGATTCTGATAGAAAGGATAGGTTCGGACAACACATCATGATTTCGGGTCATTGAGCCTTTTGGGAATATCGGATTAAGCCCAAGTGCTCTCTGGATCAAAAGCCGTGTATCCGACATAGGAATCTTTGAGCCAAGCTTTTTGTGAAATGACATCATGTCATCCCATATCAGTGCTTCGATTTCAATGTCCTTCTTATTGATCAATGACCAGAAGACTTGCAGTTCCATGAACTTGGGATGCTCATAGCTATCGACCAGAGACATACTTAGTGATGATGATGTAGAGTGTTCTCCACGGTTGAGGAATGTTCTTAAGATCCACGTGAGAGTGCTTGTTAATAATTCCTGACGCTTCATCATAGCCAATATTCAGTAGAAATTGCGAAGCTGTCTCTTCAGATAGGTGTAGCAAAGAAGTCGATGAAACACGATGTTTGGAATGATGAGTACAGCCCGTAAGTCTGCAGGAGTGATAGTGACTTGTTTGTGATTAAGTTTCACTGTCACAACACTTTGACCGATGATCCTCTCGCATAGAATCCCGAATTGTTGAATGTAGACCTCTGGAACTGTGGCAGAGTGTGAAAGCATGTTCGGTAAGGATGATTCGAGAATATCCACTTTGCAATGAGACAAGAAGATTCTGAGCATGTGAGGGTTTCAAAGTCAACCCTAAGGTTGTTCTTTTCAATCTTTCTCGGATAACCTCGGAAAGATATCAGCAATTGTAAGAACTTCGATGCATCCACATTCATTTGTTCACCATGTCGTGATCGAAATAATATTAGCCAAAAGAACCAACATATCGAAAGACATAATGTTAGTCAACAGAAGGTCTTATTGTCTTGTTATTGAATGTACAAAGGTCAATGATTGTTACGAGTCCTAAGTCACTTGTTTGTCCAATAGTCCAATGATGTCGTGAAATGTTTCGTGAGTTAGTTAACTTTAAGTTTTAAAGTTTATGTTATCACTTATTGTTCACAACATATCAAACGTTTAAGTTTATTAGTGACATTATTGGATTCGTGACGTTATGATAAGTTTATTAACAAGTTTGTACACGTAACAATTCATAATGAAGGTCAATCAAGGCATAGGCGTAGAATTGGCAAAGTTAAGCGTAAACATTAATGACATACGCGTAGACTTAAGCTTATGCGTATGATCTTAACTTACGCGTAAGAAATGTTATCGCGTGGAAAAGGGGACCTTATGCGTAGAGCTTACGCGTAGGCGTATTTATACCTTACGCGTAAGGCTTACTCGTAAGAGTAGACCTTATGTGTAGAGGTCACTGTTTACGCATATTCTTCACAGGATACGCGTAGTCCCATTGTAGAACCTTACGCGTAATAGTTATGCGTAGGATTTATTCTTAAGCATAACATGACTACGCGTAGGGTAATACTTATGCGTAGAGATTCAAATGACCTTGATTCTGAATTTTAAGCGTAGCAAGCCTGAAATAAATTCATCAAATCATCAATATTAACACAAAAGTTCATTTTAATAACAAATCATGGCATGAACATTCGTTAAACAGTTATGAGTAGAAAGTCATACGCGTAGGTCAAAACCCTAAGGGTTATGATTTACGCGTATAATTTCTAGCCATGGGATTTGCACCATACAATTTCTAGTAGTTCTAAGATGTTGTGAGAGTCTATAAACCAAGTTATAACATCTAAATCGTTGTGAATCAAAAATACCCAAACTCAAGAACATTAAACCCTAATTCCTAATTCTGACTTAATTAGTGTTTTTGGGTTGTTATAGGGCTTGGAAATCATCAATTCATCATCATATAAACATTACACAACAATCTTTTTGACCAAAAACATTCACATTTGAAAATACTCAAAACCACGCATAAACCCTAATTTTTCAAACAACCATCAATTCGTGTTTCTGGGTGGATTTTGAGGATGAAACTAGTATCATTGATGTTAAATACATGTTTTGACACAATCTTTTTAACCACAAACACCCTTTTATGATTTGGTGTTCTTGCGCTTACGCGTAAGACACAAAAGTGACTATTTCACAAAACTTAACCGTTGGATTTTTGAAAGATTCAAAACCATTGCTTAAAAACATGTTATAAACACGAAATCACTTACAAATTGATGATCTGAAACATGGATTTGTCAAACGATTCTTAGGCGTAGGATCCTTATAGGTGTAAGTATTAAATGTGATGGAGTAGTTAGGTGGAGAAGTGTTTTTATTAAAATTACTTTAACATTTTGACAGTTTTGGTCCCTCTACCTTTTCCTTTTTCATACAAAGCCATTTAACTTCCATTTTGGTTACCAAAAAAAGATTTTAAGAAAGAAATTTGACGACACTCCCCCTCGACTAAAGAAAAATGATGAAAGGTTATTAATTTTAGTCCGAAGAGTGTCATTGAACCAGAAAATTTACCACCATTGATAAGAGAAACAACCGAGATATGATAACATGCAAGTACACAGATGTTTTGAAACAGTTAAGTCTTTGTATTCTCCCCCTCAACACTTGATCGGAAAATACTGAATTTTGAATGATAAAAGTGTTGACGGTAGAAATGTACTTGCCATGTTGTGAAAAAGTAGATTAGAAGAATATTTTTGTTGTTTTATAGGTTTTATATTTTTGTATTTTGTTTTAGAAAAATTTATGTACGAAAGATATTTTGGTGTTTGACGGTTTTAAGGCTGTTTTAGGAGTTCATCCAATTCCTCTTGAGTGAAACACCTCATACCAATCCGGTGGACCAACTCATTAAACCTAGCGGGAGGCAAGGCTTTGGTAAGAAGATCTGCCAATTGGTATTCTGTACCCACAAAATATAATTCAAGCGGTACCACTGTTCCACGTGATCCTTGATGAAATGATATCGAAGATTGATGTGCTTTGATTTCGAGGCTGAACGAGTTGCACGAGATCGCAATGGCACTCCGATTGTCGCGATACATCGGGATTCTGTCAAATACGTAACCATAGTCTTTGAGTTGTGTTCTCATCCAAATGACTTGAGCACAATACGCCGACATGGCTACATATTCTGCTTCGGTTGAGGACAACGATGTACAATCCTGCTTCTTCGATTGCCATGACACCAGTTTATCACCAAGAAATTGTAAAGCTCCTGAAGTACTTTTCCGTGAGTCTAAACATCCTGCGTGGTCACACGTCAAAAGCGATTAGTTCAAAACCAGAATCCTTCGGATACCGGATCCCCAAGTTAATGGTTCCCTTTATGTATCGGAGGATTCTTTTAGCCTCAGAGAGGTGGGTTTCAATTGGTCGCGACTGATAACGAGAGCAAAGATATACGGCAAAGACAATATCAGGTCTGTTAGCTGTTAGATACATGAGAGACCCAATAATACTACGGTATTTTGTAGGGTCCACCAATTTCCCATGTAAATCAGCGTCTAGCTTCTTGGTATGAGCCATTGGTGTGGCATAGGTGTCACAGGTTTTCATTCCAAATTTGTTTAACAATTCAAGGGCATATTTGGACTGACTCAAGAAAATACCACGGGGTGATTGATGAACTTGTAGTCCGAGAAAGAATGTGAGTTCACCCATCATGGACATTTCAAAATTTTTCTTCATTAGTTTTGCAAAAGCGATTGAAAACTTTTTATGTGTAGAACCAAAAATGATGTCATCCACGTAAATTTGAACAATTAAGATATGTGCCCCGTGATATTGTATAAAAAGAGTTGGGTCAACCGAACCTTTGGTGAAATTATTAGCAATGAGGAAAGATGATAGCTTATCGTACCATGCCCCAGGAGCTTGTTTGAGACCATACAGAGCTTTGTTCAGTTTGTAGACGTGATTCGGAAACTCGGGATCAACGAATCCATCTGGTTGGGTGACATAAACCGTTTCTTTAAGTTGTCCATTGAGAAACGCAGTTTTGACATCCATCTGATAGACCGTCATATTCATATGAGCTGCGAACGCAAGAAATATCCGAACAGCCTCAAGGCGAGCGGCCGAGCAAAAGATTCTTCAAAGTCTATTCCCTCTTCCTGACGATAACCCTTAGCCACGGGCGTGACTTATTTCGATAACGTTTCCTTCAGCATCCAATTTGTTTTCCAAATCCATTTGAGACCAATGACGTAGACCCCTGTTGGTCTTTCAACCAGTTCCCATACTTCAAGACGTTTGAATTGGTTGGGTTCTTCTTGCATGGATTCAATCCAGTTGTCTTTTGTCATTGCGTCTTTGATGTTTTTAGGTTCAGATTGGCAGACAGTGAGTGCATAAATGCAATGTTCACCGTCTGTGTGAAGACGTTGTCTCGTAACGACTGGTTGATTCGGGTTGCCAATAATGTTTTCCAGAGGATGGTCTCTTGTCCATCTATGTGTGGAGGGTTGATGTTGGTATACATTGTGCAGATTTTGAGGATTCAAATGGCTTGTTGAAGATTCTGCGACATCTGGTGCAGCAGTCTCATTAGCAAAACGGGTTAAAGAACGCATTTGGATCAAAATCTGCAGGTGGGGGTACTTCATTCAGAACATCATAAGCGGATTCATCATTGTTGGAAGCGGTTTGTTTGGTATGTGCTAAAACACATACCTTTTCATTATCAAAACTGACCCAAAACAACCAAGAAAGAGCCGTTTATTGCTAATATTTGTGGTTTTCTTGAGTTTGTGCTTGTGCAGGTACGGATATGCAAAAACACTCAAAAAGGAACCAAATCAGACATAAATCCGAGCACGAGAGATTAAGAGAGCTTTAGCTGAGCCGGAAGATCAAAATTGAGCAATTATGAAGATTTTATTCTCCGAGGATGATTTTTGGAAGAAATAACCAAGTTTAAAGAAATGTCAAAACTGGCCCCTCAAGTTTCAGCATTTGACAAAAGTGACCCTTGAAGATTCAAAAGTTGCAAATTAGCCCTTGGTCTATTTGAAGATTGTCAAGATTGGTCCCTCAAAAATCCGAGTATACAACTTTGGTCCCCATAGTATCACTTGGATTATCTATCCAATCCATATATCCTAAGTCCAATTCACAAACCAACCTTCGGCCCATTAATAATCCCTTTACCCAATCCAATAAACAAACAACCCGCCCAATATCCAACACCCGGTATACTATTCTACCCAATTACCGGCCATTTAACCCAAGTCAACCCAAGTATACCCGGTCAACACCTTCAAAATAATATAAACAAATACCAAACGCGCCCTTTACCCTCCGTCTTCCCCAAACCCAAACACCACCATTTACCCACCAATCCCAAACACATTACCTCGTACTAAGCATCTATCCACCTTCTAGATACCTCAGACTTGTCAGATGAGAATGCCACGTGGACAAATGGAGCTCTCCTATTGGCCGAAACACCTCATGGGATGAATTGGAGCAATGTGATTGGTGGTGATGACAATGGATTGATTGTATGGCTGAGATTTCCTTCTAGGCTCTTCTATCAAGAATCCCAAGACCTCTTGAAGGCTATAAAAAGACCCTTGAGCTCACAATGGATTTCGTGCAATTCCTTAGTATTCAATTAGCTTATTACTTCTTGTATTTTAATCTTTCAGTAGCTTATCAATGTTTTCTTAAGTTTTCCTTGTAACCTCAGTTTCATTTGCAATAAAATTTCAGTTTTAATCAAAGTTCCAAGTTTTTAACTTTAATCTTGCATTCCTGTTTTAAGTAATCAATAAGCTCTTTTGAATAATGGGATAAGCTCATTTCAGCTTGATATAGCTTTAGCGAGCTTATATTGTGCCTTTTCTATCTCATTTCAATCAATACACAACAAAAGCCTCTTGGTCAACGAAAGTCAACTGTGGTGTCTTATTTGGTTCAGAGATGATTATGATAATGAATATGGGTTGATTTGATGATTAATGGGTTAGGTTTAGTGGTTCTTTAGCTGGTTTGCAAGCCATAGTGGCTGGACCTCTTGTAAGTGTGCTTTTAATCTCATTATTAGCTTAATAAAAGTAGCAGTAATTAATTCTATTAGATCTGTTATAATACTGATTATAGCTGTCATATTGGCTTTGTTTTTATGCATTGGATCTGTTTTAAGGATAGAATAGGCTGAGTTTGTGTTTTAGCTGTAATATATTGCATTTTCTGTCTTAAAGGGGTGTTTGGATTGCTTGATAAAACTGAGTTTAAGGCTATCTTGGTTTAAGCTTTCTGCTGCATTAGTCTCTGATAGTACTAGTATAATCATTTCAATCAAAGTTTACATCAGTTTTCTTACAAAAGTCAACAATTCATTTAAACTGTTCTTGTTCTCATATCTGTTGAAATCAAGTGCTCAAATTTTGCATATAGGTATAAGATTTGATAAACCAGCTTGCTTTGTTTTCATTTCATCATATTATATCATTCTCAGTTCAACATTTGATCTCTAATCTCACAAAAGTCAACATTGTAACTGTTTTCAAAAGTCATAACTCATGTCAAAATCAGGTTTCTTCAGATCTTGCAGACACTGCACAGTGCTCATTTCTAGTAGTTAAGGTCTCAAATTTGGTCCATTTGTAGTTTGCTAGGTGGTCTTGAAGACCACATATCTGTTTTTCACATTAGCTTATCTGATTGGTCTGTGGATAAGCTCAAACAGGAGGGTCAGATCACTGTTTTGCTTAAGAGATCAGTTAAGCTTAATCTGAGTAGACTACTTATTAGAGGTTAGGAGTAGCTTGATTTAGCTGATATTAGCTTATTTTAGTATAATTTAGCCTCTGTAGAAGTTTGGTGGCTTATTGTGTTAGTTTGCTTATTCTCAAGTGCTTATTTCATAATTGTTTGCACTGCAGCTCACAATTCTCACACATAAGACTCATATTTTATATTTTTCATAGATTTAGATTAACATTTTAGAATTTTCCTGAGTTTTTCATAATTTTTTGTCATTTTTTGCTATTTTTCTAGATTTAAATCAGTTTTTAATCACTTTTAAATAGCTTTTATTGAAAATAATTAAGAAAAAGTTCCAAAAAAATAATTTTTCAATTTTCTCAGTTTAAGAAAAATACAAAAAGAAAAAAAAAATATTTTTCCATATTTTTCCCCTTTTATTTGGTATTTTTCACAATTTAAATTAGATTAAAATAGTTTTAAATTAGTAGAAAATTGAAAAATAATCAGAAAAATAAAAAAATAGTTTTTAAAATTCTCTTATGGTATTTTAGATTTTATAAAAATAGTTTCATATTTTTCCCCTTAATTTTCATAATTTTTAGTATTTTAATTTAGTTTTAATAGTTAAAAATTAGTTTTTAATTTTAATAAAATCCAGAAAAATCCAAAAAAATATTTTTAATTAATAATTAGTTTTCAAATTACATTTCTAGAGTAAAAGTAATTTTAGGCATTTTTAGGATATAATTTAGACGTAGTTGCATTTTTAATTACGTTTTATTAATTACGTTTTAGTAATTCGCACTTAGGATTTCCCGTAAAATAGATTTCCTTATTTACTTTCCCTATTCCCGTAGTTTAATAAAATCAAAATCACAAATCAAAACATCGAGCATTAAATTCCAAACCAAAAACGACGTTGGCAATTCACGCCTCGTTGGGAAACGATTCGGGTTGACTAATCCGATTCAACGATCACACACGGGATTTGATTTATTATTCTTTTTCCTAAAGGAATTTAAATCTATCTTCGTGATTATTTTTGATATCGATATTGAGGTTTTATCCATACACATTACCCCTAAGCCTTCATTATCAACAAATCAGTGTCCGAACTGTTTTAAGTTTCTTACGGTTAGTCATTCACAAGTGGCTAGCTTGTGTGAGATAACTTGACGGTTTGGTATCTGTGTGCATAAATCAAATTTTGGCGCCGCTGCCGGGGAGGTTGTGTCACGACAATATCGTTTGAGGTTTGACGATTAGTGACTCGAGATCCTTCATTCGTGAAGTTACTATTTTTCTATAAATTAAAAAAGTAAAAAAAATATTTTCCTTTTCCTTTTGTATATATATATATATCACATTAAAAATACAAAAAGATTTTCTCTTGTGTTTTTGCTAATAAATAGAAAACACCAATTATATAACATTCTCAACGGAGGTGTTATCATTAATAAGTTCCCGAACCAAAGATCAAAAACTTGACTTTGTGTCGCTTGTGAATTTATTTATCTTTATCGGATAAACAAACTGTGTGGTGGGTATAAGGACGGCCTGACATTAAATTGCGGCTGAAAAGAAGCGGGTTTTTAATAAGCTTCGCGCTGACCTAAAAAAGCTTCTCCGCTCGCTTGTGCGTTTGTCTTATAGAGGTGATTTATTCACTTGGGATTATTGGTTAAGTTCACTGTGTTTTCGAATACCGTTCGTTTTAATTGCCTTGGTTTTTGAAAGTGCATGCGCACTCGTTCCAACAACTACAGACCGATACTTGAAACCGCTACAATTCCGCGAAGGCGAAATAGACGTGCTCCATTAGTCGAACCCGAGATTCGAACTAATCAAACCCCGCCCATCATCGAAATGGCGGAGGACAACCGATCTATGCTAGAGCAACTCCAAGCACCCACCGAGGGTTATGGAGAAGCCATCGTCGTCCCGGCAATCGTTGCCGATAACTTTGAGCTTAAACACGGATTGATAAATTTGGTTTCGTCAAGCCAATTTTACGGATTCGAGAGAGACGATCCTCACTCTCATATCCGACGATTCAACAAGCTCACGTCTACGATCAAGTACCGTAACGTCCCGGAAGAGGCTATCAAGCTACTACTCTTCCCATTTTCACTCGAGGGGGCCACCCGGATTTGGCTCGAAAAACTACCCCCTCGATCGATAACCACATGGGAGGATTTAGTTTCAAAATTCGTAAACGAATTCTTCCCACCGTCTAAAACAACAAGCCTAAAAAATGAAATAACAAAATTCACACAAAGATTTGATGAATCATTTAGTGAGGCATGGGACCGATTCAAAGATTTGCTTAGGCAATGTCCCCATCATGGTTTTACGGAATTACACCAACTTGATACGTTCTATAACGGTTTGAATGAGACTGATCAAGACTCTCTCAATGCCGCCGCGGGTGGTAATTTGTTGACCCGATCAACGAGAGATGCCTTGTCTATTATTGAGAACAAATCTAAAGTTCGTACCTCACGTAGCAAATCGGTTGCTGCCCGAGTGAATGTTACACCATCGTCCTCGTCTCACGGAAATACGTCTAGCACCGATGCTAAGATTGATAAGCTTACGGATATGATCCAGGCTTTGGTTAAGATTAAGACGGCTAAGGTTAATTCTTCTCCACCCGCTCAAGTCAAAGCGGTGGAAACGACTTGTACTACTTGTGGTGGCCCGCATGCCTACTACAATTGTACCGCCACCGATGGCAATCCTTTCGAAGCTAATGCCGTAACCGGAGGTAACCAATACCGTCCTCAAGTTGAAACAAACCCTCGTGTTAGTAATCAAATGGGACCTCCGGGATTTTCTCCATCAAATAATCAGAATCGTTTTAATCAGAATCAAGTTCGTGGACCAACTGTTCAAAACCAATTCAAAGTCCCAACAAATCAATACCCAAACCAAGGAGTTAACTACAATCAAGGATATCAAAATCCAAGCTATCAAGCTTCACCTTTGCCTTCTAATGAATTCTCGAATTACGTTCAGAACAATAATGCTACCATCCAAACTATGAGAACCCAGATTTCAGGTTTAAGAAACGAGTTTCAATCTTCGTTAACTAGACAAAGCAATGAGTTTAGGAATGAGATCCGACTTCAGAACAACAAATTGGATGCTTCGCAGAATAAACTTGAAAGTATGTTGAATGCTGTTTTGTGCCAAATGAGTCAACCCTCGGGTTCCGGTTCTCTCCCAAGTAACACCATTCCAAACCCGAAGGGAGAAATGAAATCCGTAACCATTCGAGATGATGGGCCCTCGATGACTACTTCCTCTCCGGTGAGGAGTGTAGCACGAGAGACCGAGGCGACAAAGGACCCGGTAATTCCTTTTGATAATGGAAAAGCCAAATACGTCCAACCTCTGGTTGCCCAAGTTCCTTCTATATCCGTCATAACACCAAGTTCTAATCTCACACCGTGCAAATCGATTCAATCACGATTAGACAAAATGAAAGTTGTTTCTGGAACAAAGTTTAAACTTACGACTGATATGATCAAAGCTGCTGATATGATTTATGAAAAGAAATTGGAAAAAATTTCAAAGATTTCACTTGAGCCTACACCGTCTAATTCTTCCTCGAACCAAGCTCCCGAGAAGCTTGGTGATCCCGGGAAATTTCTCCTTCCTTGCTCTTTGAATGATATTGAGGAATATAATGCCTTGACCGACTCAGGTGCAAGCATAAGTCTTATGCCTCTTGCGATATATCATAAGCTTGGACTGAAGACTCTTATACCGACTCGTATGACTATCGAATTAGCTAATCGAACAATTGCTCACACGGTTGGTGTAGTCAACGATGTTATGGTACGAGTGGATGAGTTCCATTTTCCCGTGGATTTCGCCGTCATTGATATAGAGGTTGATGCCCGAATCCCTCTCACTCTTGGAAGACCATTCTTGAGAACCGCGAAAGTCCTTGTGGATCATTACCAAGGAACGTTGACGATCAGAAAAGGGAATGATAAGATTGTGTTTTATGCCGAACAAACGTCAAAACCTCCACCCGATGATCATTCTATTCATAGCATCGGTGTGATTGATTTTTCTCAAGAAAGTGGTGATCCCGTTTTACCGTCTAATCCGAGTATGACCACTACGAAAAGTCCCCCGGATGATCCGGATGATGTTGAGAAAGTTAAACCTAAACCGTCTCGAATTGATCTTTCAAGGTTTACGATTAAGAGTATGTCGGCAATACAAGCTGAACGGACAAAGCAACAAGAAAAGGAGACTTCAACGGTAGTGGTGGAAAATGCTAACTCTAAGAGCACACCACTTGTCCCACCTCCGATTTCTAAGAAAATCAATCTTCCTTTGAGTGGCAATCCCACTCCTTCTTCTGAAATTATGGAAACTTCTTCTGAGACATCTTTCAATCCAGAATCTTTCAAAAAGACATTCACAAATCCCTTGTTTGAATTCGATTCTGAATATACTCAAATTTTTGAAAATCATCTCTTTGACGAAGAAAGTGAGGAGTTCACCGATAAACTTGCTCTTACCGACTCGATTTTCTTTGAGGATGAAGAAGAATATGATGATCCGTTTTTTCCCGAAAAAGATAAGGAAGTGAAGTTGTCGACAGATGAACTTGTTGATCCTGAGGTCCAATATTATTTTTTAGCCGAGAGTGATTCATCTCCTCGTGAGGATTTTCACATAGATGACACTTTGATCTCCTTCCTCTCGGAAGACAAGATTTTCAACCCCGGGATACGCGTTGATGAGTTTTATGCTAAAAATGTCATTCGAGATAAGGATCCTCTCTTGGATACCTTCGTTGATGAGCCTTTGAGTAACACCTTTCTATACCATGAGCTCCTGACTTCTTTGGAGTATTCTTTTATCGATCCTTCATCCCTTCGTCCGCCCGCAAAACCGCCGGATGATGGATCGATCTTTCACATACCTTATGTGAGTTTGGGAGGAGTCATTCCTTATGTGCTTGAGCCCGACATTTTCTTTCCCTCCCAACCCACCCAGTCTCATTCTTTCGGGAATGAGGACACCGTTTTTAACCCTGGTATCTCTACCACTTTCTTCCCCAAGGACAAATGAATTCGGGGACGAGTCAGGCTAGCGACTCGTTTAAAAACATAGCGCCGTGGGAGGCACCCCATGCTTATCTCTATCTTCTTTCTATTTTCTAATAAGTGACGTGAAGGGGTTAGCCTCTTCGATTTCTCGTGTTTGGTTGTTTGTGATGTTTTGTTTAGGATTTTCCCGATATGAAGACTCTCGTGCTCGAAGTTTGTCTTTTCTCCACTCGAGTTTCATGATCGTTGCTGATGGAAATTCGATATCCGAAATCTTATCGACTAACGTTTATCTTCTAGCATACTTAATAAACGGCTTTTAGATTTTCGCGATACCCTTGCCTTTAAACATTGAGGACAATGTTTCGTTCTAGTCTGGGGTAGGGAAATCTTCGATTTGATTTGACCGCACTTGCTTTATTTTTGTCGTGTTTCTCTCGCAACCCCGTTTTTCCTTAGAAAATGAAAAATTGTGCAAAAATGAGCAAAATTTAAAATTTTTGAAGCTTTTGTTAAGTCTTTTTGATTGAAAAGTTTGCTAGTCTCTTAGATAAGAAGCTATAAAATGCGAATTCTAGCTCACAAGGCCAAGAATTTGCAAGTTTCCCTGAGAGATTTTAAATATGGATGACTTAATTTCATTTAGACAAAGCATTTGCTAAGTTAATATATGTTTTGACACCTTGTTGACTTTCCGCTGGTGAGAGTAGGAATAGAATTCTGACTTGACCGGGCGTGTTGAGCCCTAGCTTGTTCCCTTAACCATAGATAATCTAAAATTATTGGCTAAGCATCCGCGGATCTCATTAATTGGGATTTTAAATTTGCGGAGATCGAGAAATGATAGAGTTACTTATGAGTTTAGATGCTAAGCGTGGAGTAGTTGGTTCTCTTTAGAGCCCATCGAAGGTACTTATGGCTTTTTGTTCCCACAAAATTGTTTCACCCCATATCTGTCTAAACAATAATTAGAGATGTTGAGTTTTTGGCGATAGTTAGTTCTTTATCTTCTTAAAAGAATCTTTGTTTTAAAAATTGGGTACACATCAAGGATCCGTAATAAATAAATGAGCAAATTGTGATATGTGAAAAAGTAATAAGTAAAGTTGTGAGCTGCGGTGTCGAGATCGGACCCTTGGATCTTTAGCCGGGATTGAGTGAGGTCTTAGCCTAGCCAGCCGGGATTCTCATTTCATGAAGCCTATAGTCTTGGAATTACCCCGTGAAGCTCCGTAGTTCATAGCTCATATAAGTAAAAGTATAAGTGAAAAAAAAAAAAAAAAAAAAAAAAAAAATGAAAATGGAAAAGTCAAAAATATAAGTGAATAAAAATTCCTTGATGTGGACCTCATTCTTGTGTGCAATGGTTTTCAAGGGAAGGTGAATAACTAATTATCGCCTTAGCTTTATATCTTTATCGGAATAAAAGTTATCGAAACGAGAATTTGAAGAAATTCATTTCTCACAAAAAAAAATAAAATAAAATAAAAAATTCTAGAGGAAAATAGGAAAATGGGAGAAAAAAATAATTACACAAGTAACTTCCATGGGTAGTGTTAGCATCTAGAGTCATATTTAACAATGATTTCGGTTTTACGCTTAGTTTGGGAGCTTGTGAAAAATCAGGGACGATGTATTCTATCCGTATGGTCACTTTACGCTGTGTTGTGTTTTCTACTCCGTGATCCTAACGTGTCGTTTGAAAAATGTTGGAGTTATTGATCGACATGAAAGTCTAACAAACCGTCATTCATAATCGGAATGTGCTTAACCGTAATATCTATACATGTGAATTAAAAGGTAAACGGGGCGTTTTTAGAATTAAGGCTTTCTTAATCTCTTTTGAGGAATCTTTGCTACTTCTTCATAGGTTTAGTAGAAAGAGATTGAAATCCTTGGTTTTAGAAGCGTGAGTTGATTGCATTGCGTGGGGACACGACAATGGTCTCGTCTGGGGTATTTTGGTATGTGCTAAAACACATACCTTTTCATTATCAAAACTGACCCAAAACAACCAAGAAAGAGCCGTTTATTGCTAATATTTGTGGTTTTCTTGAGTTTGTGCTTGTGCAGGTACGGATATGCAAAAACACTCAAAAAGGAACCAAATCAGACATAAATCCGAGCACGAGAGATTAAGAGAGCTTTAGCTGAGCCGGAAGATCAAAATTGAGCAATTATGAAGATTTTATTCTCCGAGGATGACTTTTGGAAGAAATAACCAAGTTTAAAGAAATGTCAAAACTGGCCCCTCAAGTTTCAGCATTTGACAAAAGTGACCCTTGAAGATTCAAAAGTTGCAAATTAGCCCTTGGTCTATTTGAAGATTGTCAAGATTGGTCCCTCAAAAATCCGAGTATACAACTTTGGTCCCCATAGTATCACTTGGATTATCTATCCAATCCATATATCCTAAGTCCAATTCACAAACCAACCTTCGGCCCATTAATAATCCCTTTACCCAATCCAATAAACAAACAACCCGCCCAATATCCAACACCCGGTATACTATTCTACCCAATTACCCGGCCATTTAACCCAAGTCAACCCAAGTATACCCGGTCAACACCTTCAAAATAATATAAACAAATACCAAACGCGCCCTTTACCCTCCGTCTTCCCCAAACCCAAACACCACCATTTACCCACCAATCCCAAACACCTTACCTCGTACTAAGCATCTATCCACCTTCTAGATACCTCTGACTTGTCAGATGAGAATGCCACGTGGACAAATGGAGCTCTCCTATTGGCCAAAACACCTCATGGGATGAATTGGAGCAATGTGATTGGTGGTGATGACAATGGATTGATTGTATGGCTGAGATTTGCTTCTAGGCTCTTCTATCAAGAATCCCAAGACCTCTTGAAGGCTATAAAAAGACCCTTGAGCTCACAATGGATTTCGTGCAATTCCTTAGTATTCAATTAGCTTATTACTTCTTGTATTTTAATCTTTCAGTAGCTTATCAATGTTTTCTTAAGTTTTCCTTGTAACCTCAGTTTCATTTGCAATAAAATTTCAGTTTTAATCAAAGTTCCAAGTTTTTAACTTTAATCTTGCATTCCTGTTTTAAGTAATCAATAAGCTCTTTTGAATAATGGAATAAGCTCATTTCAGCTTGATATAGCTTTAGTGAGCTTATATTGTGCCTTTTCTATCTCATTTCAGTCAATACACAACAAAAGCCTCTTGGTCAACGAAAGTCAACTGTGGTGTCTTATTTGGTTCAGAGATGATTATGATAATGAATATGGGTTGATTTGATGATTAATGGGTTAGGTTTAGTGGTTCTTTAGCTGGTTTGCAAGCCATATTTGGACCTCTTGTAAGTGTGCTTTTAATCTCATTATTAGCTTAATAAAAGTAGCAGTAATTAATTCTATTAGATCTGTTATAATACTGATTATAGCTGTCATATTGGCTTTGTTTTTATGCATTGGATCTGTTTTAAGGATAGAATAGGCTGAGTTTGTGTTTTAGCTGTAATATATTGCATTTTTTGTCTTAAAGGGGTGTTTGGATTGCTTGATAAAACTGAGTTTAAGGCTATCTTGGTTTAAGCTTTCTGCTGCATTAGTCTCTGATAGTACTAGTATAATCATTTCAATCAAAGTTTACATCAGTTTTCTTACAAAAGTCAACAATTCATTTAAACTGTTCTTGTTCTCATATCTGTTGAAATCAAGTGCTCAAATTTTGCATATAGGTGTAAGATTTGATAAACCAGCTTGCTTTGTTTTCATTTCATCATATTATATCATTCTCAGTTCAACATTTGATCTCTAATCTCACAAAAGTCAACATTGTAACTGTTTTCAAAAGTCATAACGCATGTCAAAATCAGGTTTCTTCAGATCTTGCAGACACTGCACAGTGCTCATTTCTAGTAGTTAAGGTCTCAAATTTGGTCCATTTGTAGTTTGCTAGGTGGTCTTGAAGACCACATATCTGTTTTTCACATTAGCTTATCGATTGGTCGTGGATAAGCTCAAACAGGAGGGTCAGATCACTGTTTTGCTTAAGAGATCAGTTAAGCTTAATCTGAGTAGACTGCTTATTAGAGGTTAGGAGTAGCTTGATTTAGCTGATATTAGCTTATTTTAGTATAATTTAGCCTCTGTAGAAGTTTGGTGGCTTATTGTGTTAGTTTGCTTATTCTCAAGTGCTTATTTCATAACTGTTTGCACTGCAGCTCACAATTCTCACACATAAGCCTCATATTTTATTTTTTTCATAGATTTAGATTAACATTTTATAATTTTCCTGAGTTTTTCATAATTTTTGGTCATTGTTTGCTATTTTTCTAGATTTAAACCAGTTTTTAGACACTTTTAAATAGCTTTTATTGCAAATAATTAAGAAAAAGTTCCAAAAAAATAATTTTTCAATTTTCTCAGTTTAAGAAAAATAAAAAAAGAAAAAAAAAGATTTTTCCATATTTTTCCCCTTTTATTTGGTATTTTTCACAATTTAAATTGGATTAAAATAGTTTTAAATTAGTAGAAAATTGAAAAATAATCAGAAAAATAAAAAAATAGTTTTGAAAATTCTCTTATGGTATTTTAGATTTTATAAAAATAGTTTCATATTTTTCCCCTTAATTTTCATAATTTTTAGTATTTTAATTTAGTTTTAATAGTTAAAAATTAGTTTTTAATTTTAATAAAATCCAGAAAAATCCAAAAAAATAGTTTTAATTAATAATTAGTTTTCAAATTACATTTCTAGAGTAAAAGTAATTTTAGGCATTTTTAGGATATAATTTAGACGTAGTTGCATTTTTAATTACGTTTTATTAATTACGTTTTAGTAATTCGCACTTAGGATTTCCCGTAAAATAGATTTCCTTATTTACTTTCCCTATTCCCGTAGTTTAATAAAATCAAAATCACAAATCAAAACATCGAGCATTAAATTCCAAACCAAAAACGACGTTGGCAATTCACGCCTCGTTGGGAAACGATTCGGGTTGACTAATCCGATTCAACGATCACACACGGGATTTGATTTATTATTCTTTTTCCTAAAGGAATTTAAATCTATCTTCGTGATTATTTTTGATATCGATATTGAGGTTTTATCCATACACATTACCCTTAAGCCTTCATTATCAACAAATCAGTGTCCGAACTTTTTTAAGTTTCTTACGGTTAGTCATTCACAAGTGGCTAGCTTGTGTGAGATAACTTGACGGTTTGGTATCTGTGAATCATTGTTCAACTGTTGTGTTGGAGTCAACTGGTGGTGCTTCTTCAACAGTAATTGTTGTAGCAGGTGTATCAGGTATAAGAGTATTATCAGGTTGAGTAGCGGAAACAGCGGATACACCTGGAGCACGTTTATCAATATCGTCACTTTGAGCGGAGCAAATAACGTTTCCATTTGTTGACGAGTAAGCTGGGGGCTTTGTTCAGGTGATGATGGGGTTTGGGGAAGTTTAAGCGGTTGTGACCGGGTTCTAAGCTGTTATACTCGAAGCCATGTCGTAAGTTCATCAAAATGAGCATGAATCATTTCCATCACTTTTGTACGACGATTCCAGTTCGGAAACCTTTTGAATTATCACAGTATAAATAAAGACTCCAATGTCAGCTTTTGCTTTGAGCTTTCCAAAGTCATCACGATCATTATTCGGATAGCAAAGAGATCCAAATACATGAAAGTGTTTGAGATTCGGTTTTCTGTTGTGGACAAGCTCAAAAGGTGTTTTGTTGTGGCGTTTTGTAATCATAGAACGGTTTTGAGTGTAGCATGCAGTAGATACAGCTTCTGCCCATAAGTAATCTGGAAGTTTAGCATTGATTAACATTGTTCTTGCAGCTTCCACTAACGTTCGGTTTCGTCTTTCGACAACTCCCTTTTGTTCGGTGCGTGCAATAGATGTCGATTGAATTCCCACTTTCTCATAAAATTCACGAAGAGTTTGATTAACAAATTCAGTGCCTCTATCCTTCGATTAGTCGAACGGTGTTCGTAGCTGAACTTGTATTTTCGTGAGAAAGGTGATGATCATCTGTGGAGCTTGATCTTTGCTTACAAGAAAGTAGACCCAAGTCCAGCGTGAATAGTCATCAACAATTACTAAGATGTAGCGTTTGCCATTGATCGTTTGCACGCGCATCGGGCCACACAAATCCATGTGAAGAAGATGAAGCACATGCTGAGAGCTGTGTTCCACCTTTGAAGGAAAATGAGCACGAGTGCTTTTGCCTTGTTCACAAGCTGAGCAAAGGTGATCTTTAGAATACCGAAACCGTGGGAGTCCTTCCACTAGTTTGTGTCGAGCAAGGTTGGTGATGGTTTGAAAGTTTAGATGTGAGACGACGGTGCCATAGCCAGGATTTTGTTGATGTTGCCTTTGAAAGTAAGCAGATGGGAGAAGAAGCAACCATGTCTTGCATAGAGATAGTGTAAAGACTTGAATTACGCGAGACAGACATAAGATCATTTCCTTGTAGATCACGAATGAAACAAGTTTTCTCCCTGAAAGCGACTTTCAAATCTCCATCACAGAATGACCCTCTGAAACAGATTGTGACCGAGGCCTTCCACATAATAAACTCTGCTTATTTCGATGTTCCCATTTATGTAGTCTCCGTAGCCCATGATAGCTGCGAAGTGATCATTCCCGAACCTGACAGTACCAATGAACTTTGCAATAAAGTTTGATAACAGTTTAAGATTGCTGTCATGTGTCGGGAACATCCGCTATCAACAATCCAGAGAATGATCGTATCACACTGCATTACACACAGACGACACAGATGGAATAGAAGTAGATGTGGAACCCTAAATGTTAGAGGGTTCCTTAGCAGTTAGAGTAGATATACACACATCAATAGCTTTAGGTATCCACTTAAATCCTAGTGTGTTATATATCCATTTCTGCCATCTCCAACTAGTATTTGCTTTAGTCTTAGTGAATGCACTAGGTGGTACTACATTCCTAGGAGGTGAAACTGGAGCTACAGGGATAACAATGCGTTTCTTAGAATCTAAAGAAGGCGGTCTACCAAGCACAGACTGAGAAAGATTAGTGGGCCTAGAGGTATTCCGGTGCTTAGGATTCTTTAAACGAGAGATGATAGCTTTAGCAACACATTTATCATAACAATCAGAATTCATACTTTTACGACAAATAACACAAGGTCCATCAGACTGAATATCAAAAGTACTTAACGGTTGAACATTCGTTACATCACTATTTCTATTACATTTGCCGGACGCAATATTTATAGTGGAGGCAACGTGATTCTTATTCATAGTCCTAGGGTGTTCTTCTACTTTAGCATTCCTGATTGATCTTTTCTTAGGTCGCAACTTCCTATTCTTCGATGTAGTGCTCCTAGGCTGTGAAGTGCGGACATTTGGAAAAGACGCAACTATTCCTGTTTCAGTAGAAGGAGGCACGTTAGCAACTTGTGATTTGGCAGTAGGGATTCTATGTTCATGAGTACTAAGTGTTACTGGGGCTAATCTCTTAATGATGGTTGGCGAAAGTTGTTCATACTTTCCTAACATTTCTCTTAACTTGAAGATAGTGTGAATCAGATCTTGATTTTCAGACCGAACATTTCCAGCAAAATGCATAACTTCTTTAGTGTGTACAAGATAATGATCAAGTTCATTTGATGCTTCATCACGAGTCTTTTTGAGTAAATCAAATATGACACCATATTCCTTTTTAACTTTTACAAGTTCTTGTTCATATTTTGAGATTTGACACTTAAAAGACACGTTTTGATCATCCAGTTGCTCAATTTTAGGATCAGAAGATTTTGCACGCAACTGGGCGATTTTGTGTTGAAAAGCAAGTTGTTGATCGTGAATATCTTTTTGACACCAATTAAGACGACGTATTGCATTTGAAAGTTCGTTTGACAATCGTTTGTTTTCAACTTTTAAGGACTCGATCTGAAGCACATTATCAGTGTTCTCAACATTTATCACAGATTCAACAGTATCAGTAGAGGTATGATCAAATGCATATGACAAAGAATTCAATAACACAGCATTATGGACATCAGGACAGATGACATCTTCCAAGAGTCGATCAACATCTTTTCTCAACAGTTTCTTTTTACGTTTAGTAATAGAAATAGATGTTTTACGTTTCTCGAAAACGACCTTCATTAATCCAAGTTCCTTATGAAAGTCCTTTTCCCAAGACAATGCACAACTTTTCAAATTTTAACATTTGGTAAAAGATTTTTCTGAAAAATGTTTCTTTGTTCTCGCGCTAGAGGCGATTGAAAGTGTTGAACTTTGATTTCAGAATGATATTCTATCTCATGTTGTAAAGTTTTGAGGTCAGCCATGAAAAGGTCAAAATATCGAAGAATTTTGCTATTTTCAGGTTTTGATTTTACTTCACTGATGGAAAGTAAAGGACCATAAGTTTGTGCATAATCTGGTTTGGGATTTACATTAGAAGACTCAGGTGTTTTTATGATTACCCTTGGTGTGTTAGAAGAATCCGTTGGTGTGACAAAAGTGACTACTTTTGAATAGTTAAAAGGTTTGTTGTAAACTACTTTTTCTAATTTTGATCGACTCTCGTCTTCTGCATCTAATTCCTCTTGACGATGATATTCAACAACACTCATAACAGAGTTATCAACTTTATATTCTGCACTGGAAACTTCAGGATTAGGTTTGAATGCTTTGGTTGAAAGCTTAGGTTTGTAATCAGCAAGATTCGGTCCATATCCATTTGGATTGCGTTTTAAAGTAAACTTTTCAATGGCTGTGACCGACTCGCCATGTTTGTAAACAACAGTTTTAAACTCTTTAAGTTTGTTTTGCAAGCCGATGATTTCTTCAAGATGATCATCTATTCGTTTCGTTGAATGCTTTTTGTATGCAGAGAACTGTTTTAGACAAGTTAACAACTCGCCTTAGTTTTGATTTTCCAAGGTGATAGCATTAATTTGCTTTTTATGTTCATGTTCGGTTGTTCTATTTGAACAACAAAGCATTCTTCGGAGCGGCTAGATCACGCATCTGTCTTTCTAAATATTTTTCGTTTTGATAAGATTTGGCAAAGGCTGCTTCAAAACCGTTTTCACGTTTTTCTTGAGTTTTGAAAAAGTTGAGTTGCTTTTGTAAACATTCAAAATCCTTGGTTAACAGTGCATTTTTGCTTTTCAAGTCCTGATTAATGGTATGACATTTTTCCACTATGGTCTGTTGGTCTTGTATTAAACGAGCAATATCTGGATGAGGCAAAAGTTCGGCGTGTTCAACGTGAGTCTCAACATGATCATTACTGAGATCCTCAAGTATAACCACGGAGTCAATTTGATTAGCAAGGGAAACCGGTTGGTCATCTTGATCGTCAAATATAACGACGGGGTCTAGTTGAAAATCATCGGAATGATATGTGGACGGCGCATTTTGAACATTCTGAGCCTTGCCGGATTCAGATGTTGGCGGAGATATGAGATCAGAGTTAAATATGGTTTGTTCGAATTTTGAGACAAGCCATCAGTGTCATACACTGGGCCTGTGTCACTCATGTGTAACTCATGCATATTAGCCATCAACATAACTGCTACATTGGCCTGCAAGTCCTCCATATCATCATCTGAGTCAGCATTTGCCATAAAGCTCTGTTCTTTGTTTGTGAGAGTTCCACCCGCTTCATCCTTAAGAGCCAAAAGAAGAGCCTCTTTGAAATAAGCACTGCCCTAGTTCTTGGCTTTGGGCATGCATTAGCCAGGTGTCCCTTCTCATTGCAGTTGTAGCATCGAAGACCATTCAATCCATTCTGAGCATTTCCCTGTTCCACCACTGGAGCTCGATTGTTATTACTACCCACAGCATTAAACCCTTGACCACCGCCCATCTGACGACCATAACCACGATTCTGAACTTCAACTCGTCCATTGTTCACAACAGCTTGATTCCGTGTATTAGATGAGGAACGAATACGGTTGTTGGATTTGTTGTTATAACGGCTAAAGGCATTAGCAATCATAGCAAATCCTTGTTGCAGTGCTTCGAACGGATCAGATTCTTCATTAGCTTCACTGACGACAAGTGCTTGAGCATTGTTGTTGTTGTATGGAACCAATTGAGTTTGTTGAGATTGAGGCTGTGAAGGATCATGTGGTGTGATTGTAGCAGTTGGTTGAGTTGCTGGTTGAGGAGAATAACTATTTTGAGCATATAAGGCAAGTTGTTGATTTTCTGGATGTGTCGGTGGAGCAATTTGAGCACGGAGAATCCTTTCCCTATCAACTTCCTTTTCATGAGGCTTCAAGTAGTCATACAATAATCCATATGTAGACTGATGCATGTTTTTCGCTTGACGGAGAAAAATGACATGCTTCTCCCATTCAGGACCAAGACTACTCTGGAACTTAGTATTCACCGCAATTCCTGGCATGATGATGTTGTGTTTATCCAAATCATTGATGATGTCAGAAAATCTGTGATGATAGGACTCGAGTGTCTCTCCAGGTTCAATCATGAAGTTTTCATAAGCCAAGTAAATTTTGGATTCCAAATCTTCCCGATTGAGTACAGATCCTTCCATAAGAAGACGAATATGATCCCACATTTTCTTTGCAGTCTTTTGAGCATCAACACTACGAAGAATTAGGTTTGGTAATCCTAGGAGGATATATTCCATTGCAAGCTCATCTGCTTCATAGTGTAGAAGTTCTTGAGGATTCCAGTCTGCAACAGTAGCAATGTTTGTTTGTTCATCTCTTGGTGGAATGGCATTTGGATCTCCGGGTACAATGACAGTAGGCATCTCAAATGGACCTTCTAAGATAACCTGCTTTAAGAACTTTCCTTGTGGCTTCTTTAGATCACAAAACCTAAAGAACCTTATCACCCATTGATCGTAGTTTCCTAGAGTGAGCATTGGAGGTCTATCAAGTGATCCGGCCTCATGAATTGATTGTTGGCTGCTTAAAGTTTCAAACATCTTTGCAAACCAAGTGGGTTCCTTCATAGTGTTCCTTGAGGGATGTTGATTAAAGTCATTTGTGTACGGTTGAACTTGAAGACTTGGTGATGGTTGAACCATTTGTGGTTGTGGAATTGCAGCAAGTTGTGGAGTATGTTGTTGATTAATTTGTTGTTGATAAATTGCTTGTTGTTGATTCCATTGTTGATGTTGTGGAGTAAGTTGTTGTGGACGTTTAGAATAACTGTAAGGGAAATAGTTAGAGTATGGTGGTTGTGACATGTTGAAAACTTGTGTTGGTAAAAATGGATCTTTGTAGTCGAATAAACCTTTGTTGATGAAGTATCCTTAGGTGTAGAAATCACAATAGCCAAGTAGTACTTATGCGTAAAGACACCAAAGTATGGAAAAGACTCTAAAGTTACGCGTAGACACAAAGATATGCGTAGAAACTTATGCGTAGGATTATCTTATGCGTAAGACTTGGCTTAGGCATAAGATAAATCTTATGCATAGGATTTCTACGCGTAAGCTTTATGCTTATGCGTAATTTTAGGGTTTTATCCCAAGTGATCTTTTACACTTCACAGTGCAAAAGATATCCAAAGTCGACGTATTTTTAGGCTTATCCAAGCAAGAAAACACGGAGTAAACCACGAAATCGAAGATCAAACCAAGGATAAAGTTACACGTAAGATTAGGGTTTTCTTACGCGTAGACTTACTCGTAAAAATGATTTTGCCCAAATATGTTTCTAAACCAGTTTTTGTGTAATGAAATAGCTTCAATAACACCAAAAGACACAAAAGTGTGAAACTTGATGATCCAAAGCTCTTAAAACAGTTACGCGTAGAACGATACCCACGTATAAAAACTAGTTTAAAAAACACGATCCACGCATAAAGTTTGAAACTTTTTGCCAAAAACACGTATTTTAACACCTTAAAACGTTGAAAGTACAAGAATCTTGGATTGAAAAGTGAAAAAATCGAGTTTTTAAGCGAGCCAAAGCTCTCGTTACTTTTACGCGTAAGACCGAAACAACAAACTTCAAAAACACAAGTGTTAACCCAACTATTTGGCGATTGATACCACTGTTAGGTCACAAGGTTTACCACACAAGCTTCCTATAAAGATAGAGAGGCGATTGAACAATATTAAACACACACACACACGATATACTAAGACCGGTTACGCGTAGGTGATAGTGAAAGAGAAATATTGAACAACCAACCCTCAAGTGAGGGTTTACATAAAGTATTTATAGGAGGGAAGCTAGGGCAACACTCCTAGTTCCCTTCCTTTCTCCTATGGGCTTGGGCCTAAGCTCATGGGCCTTCTACATAAGCTTAAGGCTAATAACAAACATAAAGGCCATAATAAGCTAACTATTACATATGAGTAACTAACACTTGAATAAGGTTTAGGAGTGATTCCAACATAGTGGAAGATGATGAAGCTTGTTGTTGTGTATTCACTGGAGTTTGAGTCTTTGCAATTAGTGCCAATGGATCATGATTCTTTGCCAATCTTTCTTTCCTGACTTCATTCACTTCAGCTTGGTTTTGTTTCAGAAAATCGTTGAGTTGATCAAAGTTCACCTGATGTAAGTCTTTTTTTTGGTTGACAATAGTGACATAGCGTCCCCATTCTTCTGGAAGATTGTTCAAGAACTTGATGTTGCTCATGATAGTTCTGGGTGTCAACTTGTTTCTGATCCGCTCATTCATTAAAGTGCAGAACCTTCCATAGTAGGATTCAATGGATTCTCCTGGAGTAGATGTAAACTTCTCCCATGCAGTTAGCAACTTGTTCTCTTTGTCTTGTTGACCAATTTCGATTACCATGACAAAGTCGTCTAACACGTTCCCACATTTGAAGCGGTTTCATAACGTCTACGGCAGCAAAGATGTCTCTTGGTAAACCTAGTTGTACAATATGAATTGCCATGTCATCTGCATCGACTTGTTTCGATCCTCTTGTGTAATCGATTCTTTTTAGTACGAATAGATGGTGGGATAGGAGGTGTTGCAGTAGGATCTCCAGGGACATGGACTTGTCGAGGTATGAAGGGTCCATTCTGAATGGACTGAATCATCAATTTTCCATTAGGTTTGGTCTATATATAACGAAGCATACGACTTGTCCATTGAAGATAACCACCTTTTTCCAACATAGGAGGACGGTTTTCGGCACCGGCTGCATGAATGTCTTGTTGAGTTGCCATTGATGAAGGTATGTTATGATAAAGTTGATGTAGCACTACAAAGAAAGGGCCATTTAGTGGCATACGTTTTTAATGACAGATTTACATATGTCACTATATTATGTTTTTAGTGACATAATTTATGTGCCACTAATTTCTTTTATAACTATAGTGGCACTTTACGGTTTATGCCACTATTCTACGATATTTATAACACAAAAATAAACATGTTATTAAAAGTCTCTGTAATCTGTGATACATCCAAATATTATGCCATTAAACATTACTAGTTTCCTTTTATTTCCTTTTTTTATCTGTCACTAATTGCCTGCAAAAAATCCATAGCGGTCTTTTTAGTAAAAAATAAATCAAAACTAGCGCCTTTTCTTTATTAATACACTCCAATTGTTATATATCCCTAAATTAATTCATTCATAATCTCCAGCCCCCACATCTTAGTTACAATCCAGTTATCCCAAATTCCCAATAAGAGATTTTCTTAATTCCGATCATTATCCTCATCCTTTTGTCAGGTAATAGGATGTAATTTTTTATCTACCCTTTTTTGTTTGATACAACCCAATCGTGATTCAATGTGATTATTAATAATTTTTGTTTGCTGTGTAGTTTTGAATTAAAATTGTATAACCACGAAAACTGGTTTGAATAAATCCATGTTTTTTAAAGATTGGCATCGTTTAGTTTCTGTTGATTGTTATTAGCCTAATGGTTATGTGTTTTTTGTAATGAAATCTTGGTACTGTCAGTTTTAGTGTTTTGTTGTTAAGAAATAGACTTTCTAATGGTTATGCCAAACACCCATGTGTTCCAGTTAGGGGTGTCGAACGGGTTATCGGGTCGGGTTAGGGCTTATCGGGTCGGTTCTATCGGGTTTTGTAAAAACAAAAATTAACCCGAAACCCGACCCTATAAGGTATCGGGTCTATCGGGTTACGGGTTATGAGGTTGGGTCTATCGGGTTATCAGGTTACGTACTAACTTAAATATTGAACCAAACGACCACACTAGTATTTCCTTTTGCCCAATATTTAACGAAAGAAACAAGATATATTACAGGTCACCGATTTTGTTTTGGCAGTAGACATATTATTTTTGCCTCAAGTAGCAGCAAACACTTGCAATCGAGAATGATAACCCTATGATGCAAACAACACAGCACTAGAACCAAAATTGAAGATGCAATTTATCATGTCATATGTGGCAAGAATTAATAATTATAAGTAATAAACTGTGACAAAAAAGACTCAGTTAAAAAAAATTCAACTTTCAATTGGTTTTTATAGCTTATCGAGTTTATCGAGTCAACCCAATAATGAATTATCATGTTTCGGTTTTGTATGTTTTGGTTTATTGAGCTTATGTCTTACAGTTAAGAAATTTATGCATAATATGGTATATTGTAACGCTTATTGTTCGATTTTTTTTTTAATTTCTTGTATACTCTAGCATGGCTAGGCGCAAGAGACTGTGTATGATCTCTACTAAAGTTGAAAGCGAGCAGCCACATAATGAAGCACAAAGTCAGTTGAATGGGCACTCAACTAATGAAACAAATGATGCAAATTCCTCTCATATGGACACGGCAACTAATGAACACTCTGATAATCAGAATGAATTAGGGGGTATGTGTCTTTTCAACACTTGTATCTTGCTAGTTTACTATGTTTCTTCTCTGTTTTGCTGTCAAAATCTCTATATGCTTCTTTATCCAACCTTAGCTATAATGTTAGGTTCAGATATTAACCGCTTATTACAAATTGGTAGATTTGGTTTAGAGTTTATCTCGTCGTTTGATCAGTGATGGAACTTCAATGAACATTGAGCATAAGTTAAAGTATGCTACTATTATTTTTATTGATAAAATATGTATTTATGATAATAAAAAAATTAAAAATAAACTAAAACTATGTTGCTGAATAAGAAATTCATCAGTAGCCAAAAGCTTACAATACTATCAATGATTTTATTTGAACTATTCAAATATTTAAGTACATCAGTATATCTTATATTGCTAGCCTAAACATTCATCATTTCCATGCTAGCTCATTAAAAATATATTAGTTTGGTTTTGGTGTTTGTGGCATTTATTTTCAGACTATCTCAATCATTTAACTGAGGTAATTTGAATGAGCTCGTGAATAACCAAACAACTACATTATTCACAGGTTACAGGAAATTATCGCGGCATACAAGTTGTTGTCACCTCCTGTACTCGATATGAAAGAAGCAACAAGAGTCTGCAATGCGGTGGCCTTATTCCAGGTTTATATTTGTTATTTCTTACATCTTTGACTCAACTAGTTTATAAGACTCATACAGTGTCACAGTGTGACATAAATTTTGGCCTTTTGACCCGTCATAGTTAAATATAACATGTTTACACCTGATTCTTTATCATGATACTGAAAGTAACAATTATGTATTTTGTCGGACTACATTTTGAAGATTGGAGAAAGGTTGACAAGGAAAAAAAGGAAGACATGTATTCAATTGCGAAGGTATTTGTGTTACAAAGTAAATATGAAATCTTGACAACTTAGACATGTATTATGTTATTTATGAGTGTTATATTGCTTATTAACTAATTTATTATTATTGGTTGCATAGGCCATTTTTGAACAAAAGAAGATTAGCCACTCAAAAATGGAAGAGCCTCACGTGACTAGGACAAAATCATTTGTTTGGCTTGTTGAAGAAGAGGTAAGCTAAAGTAAATTATTAACATAGTTATTTTGTTAAATATCATAGCACTTACCTACACTAGTTTCATACAATATATTTCATATAAGTGAGTGAGATAATTCTTGTTATAGGCTACTAAAAATAATGGGGTGAAACCAACACGAGGGAAAGTATATCAAATAAGCCGCACTCGTAAGGATGGTAGTATTGTTAATGAAAAAGCTGCTCAAGTTGTGGTAATGTGATTTCTCAATAAAAAAATAGCACATGTTAGTATGCACATTATCTAACAGTGAAACATGATATTGCTATGCAGGCATGCCTACAAGTTGTTGCAGATCAAAACATTGGTAGAAAAACAATTTTTTGTGTTTAAATACGGGTAAGTAACATTAGTGTACTAATCAGATTTTGTTTTTTTTACTCAGGTACTCCAACAGATCTTTATTGAGTATGCTTTTCGCAGGTACATTTCCTCTTCATGCACTGAAAGTTCTTTACTTTTTTACACTTTTATTGATCCGAAATAGAAATTAGTCACATATTCAGGTTATATCAAAGAACAACGAAAATCTTGTACCTTCAGGTAGATGTTTTGTTGCCTTCATCTTGAATATGAATTTCTCCGATTTTGTTTTTGTTGGCTTACAGATTCTTGGTGTGTCAAGAGGTCAAGAGTTATCACAATGCTTTCTACCTTTGATGAAGTTACAATAAAGTTGGTAGTATTTAGGTGTCCTTTATGATATTCATTTAGAGATTTAGACTTAGTTTTCTTTTTATGTTGGACATTCAAGAATATTGTTTGCTATATGTTGGATATTTTTATTTGACAATAAAAAAGACCTTGTTCAATGGCGATTGCATTTTGTTTGAATATGAAATTGTTCGTTTCTTTTTTTTTCTTTGTGAAATCTAGTAAATGAGCATTAATAATACATTGTGCCACTAGTTTCAAAACATCAGTGGCAAAAACCAATATTGTAACAAAACTTAGTGGCAAATGTTTTGTCACTAAAGCCAACTTACTTTATGATCATAGTAAGAGTATAATGACACAAAGTAAGTGTCACAAAATCCTTAAAAGCTTCTTGTGACAGAGAATTGTGTGTCACTAAAGTTAGAATGGTCAATAGCAACACAACATAGAAGTGCCATTAAAACCTATAAGGTATGCAACAACACAAGTATAAAGTGCCACTAAAACCCTTTAGTGGCAGCGACATTAGTGACACTTTTTTTTTCTGCCACTGATTCCCTGTCGGGTCTTTAGTGACACATATTCAATTTACAATGACACTTTTTGTGTGCCACTAAATGGCCTTTTTTTTGTAGTGTAGGATCGATTCAACGATAAAGGAGTTGTGTTTGATGAAGATTAAGCTCGGTTGTTGTAGTGAAAATTTGCTCTAAAAACTTAAAAACCTCAATAACTTCTGTTCGGAGTGTTTTTAGGACTTGAAGGATGACCCAAATAAACTTTCTGTTCGAATAAACTTTAGTTTACTAGGCGTGTCATTCTCCTCGTTCTCACGGTCGTTTTGATGGGTAGAACGCTGAAAACGGAGTTACGGTTCAAAAGTTATAGCCGTTTGAAGTTTTGCTCAAAATCTTACTCGTAAACCAGTTCTTATGCGTAGAAATGAATGCTTATGCGTAGGATTGCTTATGCGTAGGAGTCCTTATGCGTAAAGAGCTTAGGCGTAGGATTCTTATGCGTAAACCTAAGGTTAAACGTAAGTCTTATGCGTAAACTTTAAGCGTAGAAGTAAAGTACCTTACGCGTAAGAGTTAACTTATGCGTAGAGTGCTTACTTGTAAGCTTTCGCTTATGCGTAAGAGTTGGTTTAAACCAAAAATCCTTTACACTGTCACAGCGTAAAAGATATCCGAAAGTCGAAGTGTTCCACACACTTATCCAAGTGAGGGAAGCACTGAGTCACCGTTTATGCACGAAGATTCTTCACCAAAAAGTTATGCGTAGAGAACTAGGGTTTTGACTTTCTTACGCGTAAAAATAGGGTTTTGACTTACGCGTAAGAAATTTCCAGTGATTCAAACGATTTCTGATGCACAAACAGCTTCCAAAACACGCAAATAACAAGAAAGTTTTGACCAAAAACACCCAAAATGCCTTTTATGCTTATGCGTAGAAATGAACTACGAACCAAAAACGAGTTTAAAACTGAACCAAAACACGGAAAGCTTCGAACTTTTGCAAAAAAGAAACTTAACACTATATAAACCTTAGACCATAAGAATCTTGAAGATTTAAGTGCAAAAATTAATGTTTTATGTGTGACAACTTTGAGAACGAAGACTACGCGTACACTACAAAAAAAACTTCAATCAAAACACTCTTAAACCATTGTTAGGCGATTGATACCAATTGTAGGACCTTAAATCTATCAACGTTATCAAAAACCCAACACGTATATCACTTTATGCGTAGAACACGTTAACACACAAACACAAACTATGCGAGAATAAGAAAGAAACAAAGATGAGAAAGATGGTGACTTAAGATGTAAACCGTGTATGTATGAATAGTAAGATGAAAACAATATGTTGTATATTCCAAAGAAAACATACACCATCCATGGAAGGGGTGGTGCTTTCAATCTAACCTTTTACATTTTATTGAAGCAAGTCTCTAGCTTGAACACCCATCTCTCTACTTTCTCTCTCTAAAATGGCTATCATGTATTTTGATCATCCAAGACCACCCGAATCATCAACACAATAATATTATCGATCCTACAAATGGTACCAGAGCCAAGTTTTTTGTGTTGTGTTGATTTGTGTGGCTTAGTTCCATGGTTATTTTGTTTGCTGATTTTTGATACTTGTTTTCCCACGTTTAAGTAATATCAGTTTCTTTAAATAATCTTTTAAGTATCATGTATTTGGTTCTAACATAATATCTCAGTCTATTATCTGTTCTGTCATATGGTCAGGTTTTAAGGTCCTAACAAGTATTTTGGTATGCTGTTTTTTTTTTTTTGTCAAAAAGGTACATGTGTCAATGTCCAATAGTCCTTACAAATGTTGCATCTGTTTTTGTGTCATAGTCCATATGATTTTGCCCAAAAAGCAGTCTTGTTTCTATCACTTTTGTGGCCTTGTACCAAGCTGTGAAGATAAGTAGTCATTTGGTTATTTTAGTGGGTCAAAACGGGTAAAAGATGCAGTTTTTATGTCACTTTTTCTGGGTTTGCTATGAAGCTTTACAGTTTTTGGTCGGAAAAACTCGCCGGAAAATGTTATAATGACTTAGCGACTTGTCAAAAATCGTTTTTTCATGTTAGCGAGTTGACTATTGAGTCACTTGCTGTCGTGGCGACTTGGTGCAGCGACTTGGTGCAATTTATGGTCTAGCGACTTGACAATTAGACAGAAATGAAGAAGAAGATTGTTATCACTTGACCACAATACCAAATACCAAAGACTCAAAAGACTTCAGTCATCTAACATCATCGACCTCTAAATCAAAACCAAATACCAAGACTCCATCAAGACCTCAGTTAATTCATTTCATCGGTCCATCATTATAGTTACCTCAATCTGTAAACATAAGACTTGTAATCATCACAACTCGTCCCAATTATTAAATGAGTATGAAAAGCGTGATCTCCAGTTTTTAAGCCTAACTTCGACTAATATACAAATTAGAATGAGAAACAAAATAACTACAAAGTTATTTCTTCTTTAATTCGTTCACACCTCAACCCCAATCTAACAAAATCGAAAATAATTACTTATGAAATCTCAGTATTGTTCTATCGTTTCCTCAAATCTTTTAAAGATTTTTGGTTGTTTGAACATCACCATCATCGATCTCTTTCAAAGTCAAGCTTCATTTCATATTCGACTAATTAAAGAACGAGTCATAACAAATATGTTATACCCGTTCCTTTGATTCGGTAAAAAAAACAAACAAAACAAATCACAAGATCATACAACACCTTACCCGAGACCATATTCTAATGATCTTGAAATTAGTGTCCTAATGATCTTGAAGCCATCCCTGGCTTATTCGATTGAGTTGTGTCTATACACAAATGATTCGGATTGATGGTCTTCTTGATTCGGACAAAGCAACACACGAACACATAGGTTGAGGACGGTTATGTATATGGTTAAGGTTGTTTTTGTGATTAAACAAGGGATATGTGATGAGATTGATATGTTTTCGTCTATTGATGATGGAGATAGGTTTTAATATGAAATGAGAGTTGAGATTCATTTTGCTTGTACTGATGGATGCTGCGTTTTGAGTAAGCAGATATGTGGTAGGCGAAGTAAAGTGTGTTGTGTGTTTTAGGGTTAATGTGAGATTATTTAGGGTATTCTATCTTTTATAACCAGTTATGATTATTGGATCGTGGGTTAGGATCTCGTTTATGGCATTGGGCTGGTGGTGATATATCACACTAGACTTGGGCTTTAATGTTAAAGGTGAGATAGGTTTTAAAATTTGTTGGTGATATATCACTAGTCGAGGGTTAGGATCTCATATATGGCCTTGTGTTTACATTCGCCTTGTATGAAAATAAGAATTTTGGGCTTTGATGTTGGATTGGGTTGACATTGAGGTAACGTGATAAGGGGGTTGCTCGGATATTTGAACTATTATGGTGAATTAGTTACTCCAATTTAGTCATCCGGATTTTTCTTGATAAAACTTTGGATACAAATTTTGTAGTAAGTTAATAAGTGGTATTTTCGGTTGGATATATTTTCACGGAAGGATACATAATTCAAGGCTTGAGTGATAATAGAAAAAGAATGACTACTGGGTTTTTCGTATGGTATTACTTACTAGATATTAGCCGTGTATCGGGTTATCTTCATGTGTAGTCATTACTACTAGCCGTTGAATCAAGGGAGATTCAATTTCAATGATACTTCACAGTCTAAGCAAAATCTTTCAAAAATTCGTCAGCGTCAGTCATGATTTTTTCAAGATGTTTGCTTATGACAAGAACTTCTCATGCAAATGGTTGTACACGTTATGATGCTTAGAAAGTTGAAACCATCATGGGGAGAAGCGTGTACTTTGATGTGTTACAGTTAACCTCCAGGGAAAAGGAGTTTATACTACTTGACTTAGTATGGTTTGTGAAGTTATCTACATTCGGGTAAAGAATTGTTGATGATGAAGATGAATTGTTGATGAACCACTGCATGTTCTCCTAAAACAGATATTCACTGAAACCAAAGTTGTCATTACACGTTCAAACTGACATTGTTTACGGTTTTGTCTTGATTTTGTAAAATCCGCGAAAGAATCTATTTCTCGGTTTAAATCATAGACTTGTAAAATCCCGTGACAATGGAAACATCCTAGTATTTGTAAAGTGCATTTTGGATCTATCACGATTTATTCTTGGTTTTGTAAAATCCCGCGAAAGAAACTATTTCTCGGTTTAAACCATAGAGTTGTAAAATCCCGTAATGATGGAACCATCTTGGAGAAAGGAAAGTGTATTTCGGGATATTATTTGATTCTTGTGCTACGGTTTCTGTTTCGAAGAAGAGATAAAAGGGTGTACTTCATGAATTGGATGTGTTTGGATATTCGTCATGGCAGTTTGGTTATTACTTGGTTTTACGGGGTTATGTGCTTTTAACCAGGGTCGGGATGAAAACCATTATAAAAGTTCGTTTAAATGTCAAAGAAGGCTAGATTTGAGCAGTTAGCCAGAAGATGTGACAACGGCGTTAATTCAGTATTATTTATTTGAGGTTGAAGTGAATTATCACGGGCGAGTGTACTTAGTATCTGAAGGTATCGGGATGGTTGGATGAAGATTCTTCATGATCCTTGTTCGAGCTTATTATCAAAAGCGAAGACTTGGAAATCTAGTTATTGTTGGGTGTCTTTTACCTTTTCTTTTACCACTTGGGGAATTGGGCTCATACCACCACAAAATAACTATCACTTTAAGGAGTTACGTTGTAGTGCTCAGTGTCACATTCAATTGTTGATTTTCAAGAGGTAATGTACGTCTTATACTTGATGGTTGGTTGGTTGAAGAGTATAGAGTACATAGAGAGTACTTAGAGATGCTAATGGAAATCGGCACCGCTCTTTGTTACACTTGTGCAAGTTTAAGTCCGCAATTGAGGGTAATTTACTTCAGGGTCAAATTCATCATATTGGGTTCTCTCCATCAGCTGTCACGACAAAGAGCCTACTGAATGATAATGGGGTTGATTACATGTTTTGCCAAAAGAGATTGAAAAGAGAGATATTATGACGTCTGTTCACATGAGTTCGAGGCCTCGTACTTCAACATAATGGCGTATGAACACAAGTTAATGCCTCGTTCTCTAAAGAAAGAAAAGTGTACGTTCAGTGCGCTTTATCTTACGAAGAGAAATCTTCTTATTATGACCATTCTCATCCACATGCTTCATACTTTTTCCATGGCCGCTTTTCATCATCAAGTGAACGGGCTACCAGCGATTGTTTTCTAATTCCACTTTCTCAACTATAATGACGATGGCGACATCCTGTGCTAATTTAAGGGGAAGTGTGAATAGACTACATTTGGATGATGTTCACTTGTTTAATCAAGAATGGCATCTCCGTATGCAATTCTTGAGGGGAGAAGAAGTGTGAATGTTTTGCATGGTTGATTGATATATTAGAATTTATGGTCAAACGGCTCCTAACTCATGTAAGAACCGAGCTTCTTCTTATCGGATCATCTTTACATGGAGTTTCTTTTGAAGAGCCGTTGGTTGACATCTTCACTCGGATTGATGAGTTTATCGACAAAGTGCTTCTGTTTAATGCTTCACGTATACATCAACATGATGATTCCGAACAATCTCTCTGTTCTTGTTTGATGTGATTGGTAGTTTGGTTTTTACCATCTTGTGTGTTCATGCGGCCCGATTGCTGATTTCCTTGATGAACATCTTTCTGTTCTTGTTTGATTTGGAGGGATTTTAGTTAAGGGGATTTGCAAGATGTAAGTTGATTGGGATGCTTTTTGGTGATGTTCTTGTGTTTGGTGAGTTGAAGATGTTAACTATCTATTCCCCAACTGGATAATCTTGAAGAAGGTTGAGTCTACAGTCGATTCTACATTTTCTGCTATATGTTAGAAGACTAAAGACGAGTTGCATTTGATTACCTAAATGTTGAATCCAAGATCCGGACTCAACTAGGGTATAAGCAATATTGATTGTATGCACAGCGGAATCATAATTAAGAACACAATCAAAGTTACCAACAAGGTTTTTCTAATAAAACAATGATCCTCTATGGAGCTTTTCACTCTCTCTAAAGATGTTTTCCTGGAATATTTTTCTCTAGAGTTTCTTGTTCCAGTCTATTTCCAATATAAAAGCTTACTTCCTTTTATACACAAGGAACCCTAAATAAACAATAATATAAAATAAATGCATATCACTACCTAAAATAGCTCATGCATATCATAAAAAACTATAGAATACGCGGAATGACTACCTCCGCAGGTAACAAACTACGCTGATAATAATATTACTTCAGCAGAAACTCTTCTTCAGCAGAATCCATGTACTTCAGCAGATTCCTTCAGCAGATTCCTTCAGCATTATTTTCAGCAGAATTCCTACTTTGCAGAATTCCCAACAATCCTCCCCTAAACTGGAATTTGACTTGGTTAAGTTCCAGTTTCCTGATAGATCTCTAACACTTCAAAACAAAAGGATTGTACTCGAACATCGTACAGCAAAGAATCAAAACAATTACATCTCTTTGCAGCAACAAATGACAAAATGACAAAATGTACATCAAAACATATTAGTTTGATACTATTCTCATCACAACCAGGTGTGTTAACTCCTGTGAGAGGTGAATCATTGAAAATAATGGATTTGATGTCTCTTTACCAATAGCCATCACTACTGGAGTAGCCAAATGTTTAAGTTCGAAACCATGGTACACTGATAACCATCTGATTTATTAGCAAATCGGCAACCATGAACGGATTTGAAATGTCTTTACACAGAGCCGCTATGGGACTATCCAATCCTTTGTCACCCAATAAAGCAACCATGGTGAATTGATGACCATACAACTCTCAGCAATTAAGCATGGGTGAGATGCAGACCCTATGATTTTAAGCAAACCATTACAGCTATCAACGGAATTGAGATGTCTTTACCAAAAACCGTTTGCTTTTGGACTAGCCAACTCTTTGATGGAATGTCGTCATCGTCATGGTGAGTTGATTACCATTTATGGATTTCCGCAGCCTTTACCACAAGCCATAATCCTGTGGGCTAGTCAACTCTTGTGTCGAAAAGACATGGTGAGATGAAAACCATTAGTTGTGGGTTATTAACCAACACCAAAACACAAGCAAGCAAGAAAGAGTAGAAAACACAATTAAGCATTTGTTAGAGCTTTTTTTTTTAACTAAGAAAAAAGAAATAAAACGATTTTTTAAACGAAAATATAAAATAAAGAAAAAATAAATAAATAACCAAAACATGGAAAATAAACCATCAAGCATCAGTAGAAACCAAAGACAATGGTAGTGTCAGCGGAAACACTAAGCCTCCCCTAGGCGTATGAGGATCCAAATATCCAGAAAAATGGTTAGAAGACAAATATACAAATAATAAGCCCCCTTAGGCTTATGCCCTCCTCAATCAATGCACCTGACAAAGATTATTGTCTTGGGTACCAGAATGAACCTTTTCTTTGAGTTTTCCAAGAATAACCTTTTGAGGGCTTAACAACAGTTGCCACTCCAACTCCACCATGTGCCATATTCATATGAGATACATAAGGTGTATATGACTGAAAATAAGAACTAGTAGGTCTATATGGCATAAGTCTAGCATTACTGTTCCACCAACCAGTAGTAATCGGTGAAGAATATCCTCACTAGAGGGAACTAGAAAAGGCCTATTAAGCCTATCAGCAGAAAAAGATGCATACACCTTTGGCTTACCGAAAGAAACGGTTTACCCGCTCTCACATGTCACTTTGGGAACAAATGGAGGAATACTAGCAACATTAGTCCATGTGGGTCTAGAAGTCTGATGGCCAGAGGAAACACCCATCCTATTCTCATGATAATCACAGTCTTTAATAAGATGGAGTTTACTACCACACACAAAACAAGATTTCTTCTTAAAAGACTTATTCCTAACACAACTTTGTTTATTACATTTAAACTTATCAGAAACGTAACTAGCAGCAAAATTGTGTTTAATAGAATAAGAAACGCTTTGTTGTGGGTTCAGAATATTGGGCTCAGCGCATTAGCTACTTTGGACATGGGTGTGGTCTTGGGTGTCTGCCTAGATGAGTCAGACTTTTCACTTGAATCACATGAGGCATAGTCAGTGGCCTTTAGGTCTGATGACTTGTCACTTTTAGAACAAGAAACAGAGTCATTAGTTTTGCTACTAAGGTCTGGCAAGTCACTTGACTTTTTGCCATATAAATGGTGTGATCCATCAAAGTCAACTGAAATGGAAAGGTCAACAGGCATAGGTATTCCTCTAATGGATCCACTGCACATGTGTAGGTCACCTTCTTTAACATAATTAGCTAAGCCTGTGGTGTGGATTTACGGTAAGTCATCTCTAGCTTCTAATCCTATATTCTTAAAGCCAAGCCTATTGAAGTATTAGGAGTTTGACTAGCATAGATGTGACTTGCTAACTTATTTCCATTCAATAACCATTCGTTATGCCTAGCAATTTCAGCATCTAATTTTTCTTTCAACACACTATTTTTAGACACCACATCACTCTCAATTTCTCGACCTTTTAATTCATTTTGTGTACATTCTAGATCACATTCTAACACCCTAATCTTCTCATCATAAGCTATCTGATTCTTCTGAAACCATACTTTTTGTCTTTCTAATGTTTTTAAGGCTTGTTTATAAGCCTCAACTTCTACATAGCATTCATTATATTTAGGTTTCAAAATATCATAGGCTTCCTTAAGTTCATTATAACGTTCACTACAACCAAACACACAATTATGTACCTGCGAGATGCCCATGAATACAAGTGTGGATGGTAAGTTCTTTTCAGATAACTCTGCAGCATCGCCTTCCTTGCTCATCTTGACTTCAGCCTTTCCACCATACCTTTCTTTGAGTGCATTCCATATACAACTTGCATCATCCATATAACGAAAATCTGCTACATGATCAGCAGGAATAGATTTAATCAAGGTAGTTCTGGCCTTTGACTCTCTGTACTGACAATGTGTTCATCTGTAGTCGTTGGAGGATGAAAAAAGAGATTTCCATCGCGATCACATCCTTTTCAAATGTTGCCATTTTGGATCACCTTCCGGATATTCATATCATTATTCATGATCCAATGTTCCATCTTAGCCCGCACATCGTACTCACCATTCATCAAATAAGGAAACATAACATCATCCCTATTATTATCAAATTCTGCCATTTTAAAAGTGATAAAGCAAAGAAGTTATGTGATAGAAGCAATAATATGAAACCAAATGCAAGTGAAGACCAGCACGTAAACAGCAGCAACAAAATTATATCAGTGGGAATGAACAAGGGTCCCACTATCACTATCACACCGACCAATCAAAGTAACGTTTGACCAGTTATACCAATCTCCTATGTTCACGTGTACCAACAAGAGAGCGATTAAAAATAATAAAAATCAATTGTTATAGTCCATGTGATCATGAACAAACACTGTACCATCCCATGTGAATACCTTGCCCCCTACTGTGCCACGTTATCCAATCAAAATCCATCATCAACGAATATCATTAATGTGAATATTAAACTCACGTGACCAATCAATATGATAAGAAAATAAATTCAATATGTATCCACGTGACCTCTTCAGCAACAATGACCCTCTATCAGTGGAAACAAAATAATATCATGCGGTGCAGCAACAAGTCACAAGGTCAAACAACTAACGTGATCGCCCAACCAATCAAAATTGTCTGTGCCAATTTATCCACCAGATCCACGTCAAATTAGAATACAAGATATCAATGCTTTATGCAATTCAAAATAATAGATAATCCCTAGTGATGCGTATCACCCTACCCACGTGAACAACATCAACCCTATATGAGATGACGTCCAATTGAATATATAACTTGCAAACCCACGTGATCTCTTTCTAATCAGCAGAACAAAATCATGAGACCGAATGTGAATTAAAAAAATCACTTATCTACTTGTAGCACATGAACCAATCACAAATACACGCCATATATTAATTTGCAATTAACCATTCCAATGTTCCGCACGTGGCAATGATTGATAAAACAATAAAACTGACACTCGAACCTTTCATCGCCGCATCGTTCGATTTGTTTCAACCACCCTTTGCACTGCTACCTCCTTTATAATTAACGACGCTCCAATACACGATTAGGGTATAAACCCTAATTACCCAAAACCTTACAAACCCTAGATCGAGCCAGCCCCGCTCTGATACCAATTGTTGAATCCAAGATCCGGACTCAACTAGGGTATAATCAATATTGATTGTATGCACAGCGGAATCATAATTAAGAACACAATCAAAGTTACCAACAAGGTTTTTCTAATAAAACAATGATCCTCTATGGATCTTTTCACTCTCTCTAAAGATGTTTTCCTGGAATATTTTTCTCCATAGTTTTCTTGTTCCAGTCTATTTCCAATATAAAAGCTACCGGTTCCTTTTTATACACAAGGAACCCTAAATAAACAATAATATAAAATAAATGCATATCACTACCTAAAATAGCTCATGCATATCCTAACAAACTATAGAATACACGGAATGACTATCTCTCTAAGCAGTAACAAACTACGCCATAATATTACTTCACAGAAACTCTTCTTCAGAGAATCCACGTACTTCACAGATTCTTCAAAAAATCCATGTACTCAGCAGATTCCTTGACATTATTTTCAGTAGAATTCCTACTTTGCAGAATTCCCAACACTAAAGACTTCTTCTTAATTCAAACATTCATCATAAAGATTGTCGATTTAGGGGAGAGCACTAATTGGGGGAGAGTGAAATGTCGAATTTAATCCCCAATTAGACTTGCTCATATTCTTCAGCAAGTTGATTTTCACTAGAGTTCAAGTGTTCTTCTCATAAAGATTTCAAGTAGTTGGGCTGATAAGATGTTGCTGATCACGAGTATCAAAACCGACAGGGGGAAGGAGACAAGCATCTAAAAGCGAGTAAACTTGATGAACTTAATACTTCTAAGTAATTGAAGATATCCCGGGAAGACAAATGTTATTACCGCAGAGAAACTCAAGGTTTAACTCATGGCGAGTAAACTTGATGAACTTAACTCTTCTAAGTGATTGAAGATATCTTGGGAAAACAAATGTCACACCGGGCAGAGAAACTCAATGTTTTACTCATCAAGGCGTTTAGTGTTCTTATTCCAACTATGTGGGGAAGAGATGTTGAGAAAGTTTCGAAGATATAAGAGGTACACGGTGTATGATGATCTCGATGTTATCGCAATCATCGGGAGAGAGAATTGGTACATCATTGTCTCAATTTCGAGGGCTTAATCGTGATTCGAGATATAATCACTTATTCCGAGTTGACATCCGCAGCGATTGTCATCCGCAGAGATAATCGGTGATCGGACTGCTTCTTCAATGTTATCAGTTTGTTTCTTTGGGGAATGTGTGTACTTCGGGTCCTTGAGCTTCATACACGATCATCAGGGAAGAACGCCATTGTTTACCACAAACATTGGGGAGGTGTTTTCTCTCCGGGCATGATGTGTATTCTGGAGAGTTCTTGGATATTGGTGTACGGGTTCTTGAGCTCATACATGTTCATCGGGGAAGAAAAATGTGAACATGGGAAGGTGTTTTCATTCCCTTCTTGAAGTGTATTTGGGAGAGTTCTTGAGCATTATACAAAAGAGGCTAACGCATCAATTCAACTACTTGGGGAAGTGTTCTCTTGACACCTTTTGGAATGGATTGCGCGGGACTTGATGGTTATGAAATATGAGAAGAAATTTAAAGAGTGGGATGATTCTTTTGTGATCTATCTTGATGATATAACCCCGAATGGAGATTCTCGATTATCGTTCTTAAATGGAGCAGCGGGATTTATGTTAATGGTGTGATCTCTGCGTACTGGCTAAGGCAAGCTTGAAAGAAAGCTTTGAACTGCTCAAAAGGATTTTCTTGGGGGGGGGAAGTCCAAAGTCCTCTTTCGGATGGTTCAATTTCTTCTTCACTCCAAGAGCCCTGGAAGCTTTGGTGGTGAATGTTTAGAGTTGATGACTTCTATCTTCTCGACGTGTTGCTCGATATCCTTATCTTGGTACCGATCATCATCTTTAACTATATCATCTTCTATCTTTGTATATACTTTTCTAAACCAAATAGAAAATTATAAAACCAACAAAAAGAAAATAGAAAATTATAAAACCTTCAAAAACCCATATAAAAATCGAGAAAAATTTCAAAAATACCAAAAATATGTTTTTCTATGACATGTCTTCTTGTATCGATAACATCTGCGGTCTTAGAAATGTCATTCAATAATGGCATGGGACAATAGATGAAGTTCGAGAGCAGAGTGTAAATATAATTTTCCAAACATGTCTAAAAATATGGTTTACGTTATTTCGCTTGTAACCGGGCTTAAAAAGTGGCTTCAGTTATTTCACTATAACCCGGCTTCAAACTATGGCTTGCAGTTACTTCCGTACAACCCGTGCTTAAACTATGGTTTGCTATTATTTCAGATAGCAACCCAGTCTTCAAGAAAGGAAAGTGTTGCGCTAAACCAAAATTTTCAAAAATTTCGTGTACTTATCCTAAAACCAAAACAAGGAAAGCATGTCGTCAAAAAGATTTGTTCCTCCACAAATGTTTTTCCGTCTAAAATTCTTCAGAAAAATATTTGGTGTTTTCAAAATGGTGGAAAATGAGTTGCTTGAGAAATGAATCGAATCGAGTTTTAAAATAATTGAAAACTCAATCAATGACCAGCGCTTTAAACTTTTCAATAAAATAGCCATTGATTGGGAGAATGTTTTCAAATTTACATCATCTAACGGGCTTTCTGAATTATCCTATATGCTTAATTAAAATGATGTTAACTGAATGCTGAAGGACTAGGTGCCCAGGATATGATTAATTGTTAGATGATTAAAGTTTGATGAATTACATTATCCACAATGCCTTATATGTCGATTAATATGTTGAATTGACTTTTATTGAGTAGATTCTTTGTTTTGGGTGAA
>OU343222.1:295316248-295435260 GCA_910596185.1 Chrysanthemum makinoi
TTTCATGTTAGCGACTTGGCTCTCGGTATAATATTCTTGGTAGCGACTTGCTTTGTAAGTCTGTAGTGAGTTGTAGTGTTGTTTGGTGGCGAGTTGGTTCAAGCGACTTGCCTTTAGAGACAAGCCGACAAAAAGTACTGTTGGTGGATTCTCCACTACGGGTAGCGACTTGGTAAGGTAGCGACTTGCTTTCAATTTTGATAGCGACTTGCTCTTTAAGTTTCGTAGCGATTTGGTGGTAGCGATTTGGTCCTTAGCGAGTTGCTATTTAGCGACTTGATCTCATAGCGACTTGGTGCATAGCGACTTGCTGTCAAAATTTGTAGCGACTTGGGAACCTAGCGACTTGCTTTGTTATTACTTAGCAACTTAGTACTTAGCGACTTGGTTCAAGGATTCATAGCGACTTGGTTGACTTTTGTGTGTAATACGGTTTTCTCTTGGTTTAGTAAAATCCCGTGAAAGAATCTATTTCCCGGTTTAATCATTGAGTTATAAAATCCCGTGATTATCTGTCAACATGTCTACCAACGTACCTACAATCATCTCCACTGTTGCTGAGGATGTTCAAGCAGTTGGTTCAGATACCCGTCCACCCATGCTTGACAGAACTGACTACGACTCTTGGGCTCAAAGAATCAGACTGTACTGTCTTGGAAAGGAAAATGGGGTCAACATTCTCAAATCGATTGATGAAGGACCTTATCAGGTTGAGACTACAAGAGACATAATTGATACTGCTGCAGATGGAACTATGATTTTTGGACTGGACAGGCCTAAGACGTATGATGAGCTCAGTGATAAGGAGAAAAAGAGATTCGATGCTGATATCAGGGCTTCTAACATCGTACTTCAAGGTCTTCCAAAAGATATCTATAAGCTTATCAATCACAACACCGAAGCCAAGGAAGTGTGGGATAATGTCAAGATGCTTCTTTCTGGTTCTGAATTAACTATGGAAGACAGAGAATCACAACTCTATGATGAATTTGAGCACTTCAAGATGAAACCAGATGAGAGTGTCTATGAGTATTACGTGAGATTCCACAAGCTTGTTAATGACATGAGGAACATCAGAATGACTATGCCAAACATTCAGCTAAACTCAAAGTTTGTGAACAACATGAATCCCGAATGGCATAAGTTTGTTACCTCTGTGAAGCTAACCAAAGGATTGAAGAATACAAACTATGAGCAACTCTATGCCTTCCTTCTTCAGAATGAGAGACATGTAATGTTTGAAAAAAGGATTCTTGATCAGTTCAAAACTAACCAGGGAGAGACAAGCTCATCAAATGATTCAACTGCTTTCTACTCAAACATTGGAATTACCACCAAAGCATCTCAAGTTATACCCATGGGTAATGGTAATCACAAACTCATTCCCGATCCTATGTTCAAACAAGCTGATGCTGATGCACACGTGGGAAGCTTCATTAATCAACTGGCTCTTCTGATTAGTCACAACATGAACTCTTGTTAGGTCACTAGTTTTACAACACAAGCTTACAAGAAAGAAATAGAGAGGAGAAGAGAGGCGGTTGAACAAGACAAACACCCACACATACGTTAGCAATAGGCCGGTTAAGAATAGAGTGAAAGAGAGTGAATAACTTGAACAACCAACCCTCAAGTGAGGGTTATTACATAGTATTTATAGGAGGGAAGCTAGGGCAACACTCCTAGTCCCTTCCTTTCTCCTATGGGCTTGGGCCTAAGCTCATGGGCCTTCTACATAAGCTTAAGGCTAATAACAAACATAAAGGCCATAATAAGCTACCTATTACATATGAGTAACTAACACTTGAATAAGGTTTAGGAGTGATTCCAACAATCTCCCCTCAAGTGTTATTACATATGAGTAACAAATACTCAAGTGTTGGTGATGAAAAACGGTGAAGGCGTTGATGTAATAGTAGCTTTGACGTCTTCTGACATTCTTCTTTCTTGTGAGAAGAATTGCCTTGATTTGAACCATCTCCCCAGTGTAGCGAGATATTTTTCTTTGAACAGTTATGCTTTGACGTCATCTTTAACTTTGTTCTTTGATCATTATTCTTTGTGATGAAAGTGATAGTATGTTGTTGTCTGCATCGAGTCTGCCTCAGGTCTGCTTCGCTGCTACAGTGTCTCCACGTCATTCTTCAACATGCTCACACGCTCTTTTGACGTTTTAATTCAGTACTGATGAAGTTCTTTAAGTCTTTAACTTTGTAGATTCTTTGATTGGACGAAGAATCATTCTGACTGTTGTGTTGCTTTTGGATAGAACTTCCATTAGTGATGATGTTGGCGTGAGCATGAGAAGAATCTGCACGATCATTCCGCTCCAGAGCTTCTATAAGAAGAAAACATTAAAACAGTTAGTAATAAGCGGATTCCGACACTTACAAGTTTGAACTTCGAGAGTGTTAACAACATAGTGTGAAAACACAACTCTAATTCTTACAAAGGCCGTTCCTGAATCGGAGTCCCACAAGTGAGATAACACGATGTACCGAAGTACACCTACGATTCAGATGAGTCGCTGAGGTACACCGAAGCATCACCTCACGACTGTAGACCGTTTGAGACCACTAAGCGCAATCCACGGGGAGTTGCCGAAGCGACCTGCTGTCAGGGCTGTTTGATGTTGACCCTGGCAGGAGTTTCCATTCAATCACTGAGGATCACAAATGTGAACCTCTCATAAATGTTCTCGACAGATTGCTAAGATCTGTGAAGGACTCGATAATGTACCACTGAAATTCTTATTTTTGAATATCAAGTGATGAAATGTCAAGTGTACCTAAGAGATCTTTTGATGAATCTCGTGGCTCTAGACTCAATAGTGCGTTTTGGTTTTCCTGAGCGGAGACTAGGGAGAGGGTCTCCTTCTTAAATACCAGCAATATCTAAGAGAAAGCCGATAGTTTATGTAGGGTTCCCTGTGAGAATGAAACAAGCTTCTGTTGAGAGAAACTTGAGTGGTTAAGAAGGTTTAGTGCATGCGTCACTGGGTCCATGACGACTTTTAATCTTCAATACCGGTGTCATCAAGTGACAACCAGTAGCATATGAATTGAACCCGGTGTCTGCCCTAAGTTGAATAATCTGGAGGGCTATTTCTTTTCACCCTTTTCTTTGCATTTCTTTTTAATTCTTCAACTCCTTCTTTCTCCGATTCTCATTTTCTCCTTTTTACAATCATACCTAAGGACTTCTAAATACTAACTATTTGTGGTGTCCTTGGGTAGATCCATCCGGCTCTGGCGGATCATAGGACGGTTATTCCTAACCTTAGTCACCTTATAACTTCATGACTAACCTATGTTGCCATTAAAACCACTGTTGTGAAAAATCTCTCAAAGTGTTTGTGAAAGAAAAGCATTTTAGTACCACTATTGAGATAAGATTTTGCATAAATACTCCCCCTCCACATGTGCTTAAGAGTTTTAACGGTTAAAATGCACAGTGAGGAAAGAGCGCGCACATTTTGAATTGATCAACTCAAGATAGACATTCCCCCGTGAGACACGGTTACGTGGCATAGTTAAAGAGTTGCATTGTTAGCTTTTAGGTGACAACTAGCTCTAATAACTACCTTGAAGGTGTAGACAATCCTCGAAAGGTTGTCAAACCCGTCAGAGTTCATGTCTACCAAGAGTTTCTCGAATGGTACATTCTACTCGGACAAGTCCTTTGCGAGACACGTTTACATCACTAGCGAACTAGCTTGAAATTATTACCCGTCCCGGACAAGTCTTTTCGAGTTGCTAACAGTTAAGATCTCGTCAATTCATGGGTTAAGTCTATAGCACAAAGATTCATTTGCATTTACACAACATATTTGTCACACCCCCAAATTACCTGTTTTGCAGCGGAATGGAATTCCTGGGGGTTGACTGTCATAGCATCACAATCACAGTTATATTGAACGACCTAAAGTGTCGTTTTAGAAACACATCGTTTGATATTAATATAAAACATACAGAGTTACAAGATAGGTCCCAAATGTTGATAAAGTTTGCGGAAAATAAGTTTATTACAAGTCCAAATGATGTTTTGAAAATGCCATAATATACAATGAAATGTGTCGACGCCGCGACACTATGAGGGTTCCTTATTCGTGCCATGATGCGAATGTCTTAATTACCTGAAAATACATTGCTAAAACGGTCAACAATAATGTTGGTGAGAAATCATAGGTTTATGAAAAATGTTTTATACAACCACACAAATATAGACCATATATGACAAACATGCCACATAAAAATGTTACAATTGCTATAAGTCCATGACACCGAAACTAGACTGATCATGATGTTCGCCCCAACAGAGTGTTTGCCAAACAACTCAAATAATGATATTAAATGAAATGCATCCGTTTAACCAGTTGGAATCCACCAACCTGGATGGAGGAGTCACCCTCGATAGATCTATCCACTCACCCTCGCTTCTATGAAATTAACGGTTCATGTTATATACTGGGGACATTCAATTGGCATGAGGTAACTTAAGCAATGTAATGAATTTGATATACTTGGTATCGTAATAAAAATGATGTGCAATGTATTCTCCCCCGTAGGTTTGAAAATAAGTATAAACGTATACAACGGGGCTATGAAAACTCACTTGATGAATTGATGCGATGACAAAAGTGTGTACACCAAAATGTAGCGTGAATCTCAAAACTTGACCTATTATGAATGATATGATTCGCAATAAGTTATGATGTAATGTTATGCATGCAATTCAGATGATATCTATACCACTTATGACTTTTTGAAAAATAATACTTTTCGTCGAAAAATAATCTTTTAACGTCTTGACCATTTTTTTAAATTACTCCACATGTTTTTACGTTGAAATGATATCCGACGATAATCATTTAGTGATTTATTAATAAATTATAACTTTTCGTCGTAAAATAATGTCGTTGAAATATTCATGAAAGTGACTAAACGGCCTCTAAAAGCTAGTCGTAAAATGGTGCACATCGAGCATTAGGAAACGTACTCAATGGTTTTGGGAAGCTTGTATCATTATTTCAAAGTTTTAGTACATGAGTTTCCATCCTAGAGGTCTCGAACATAAAGAAAAATATAGGTTAAGTATGGTACTTGTGTCCCAAAATATAGTTTAAGGATGGTTTTCGGCAAAGTTTGAGTAACCATATTTAATTCATTACAACTCCGCTAGTCAAACGGTCGGACATTTTGGAAAATATACTTGGCGAACTTACTTTTACTAGAAGACATCACTTTATAAAAAGTTCTACATTAATGTTAAAAACAACCTCCAACATGGTCACTTTGTTTGCCGTAAAACTTGTCTATTAGAAATTTAATAGTTTTTCTTATATATTAAAGTTACGACAACTTTTTGTAAACGTGTATAATTTAATCGTTACAAATCCGTTTTCTACGTTTTATTTGTCCTTAGCTTTGTATCAAAGTATACTAATATATTTTTGATAAGTCGACATAATTTATAACGCCTAAGTTTCATTTTTGACTCGTACAAATTAGACGTAACTTGCTGAAATTTTCAGAAAATTATAGTTTCCGTCGCCTAAATTGAAAAATTCATAACTTCTTCGTTATAGCTCCGTTTTAATCCGTTCAAGCGGCCACGTTTTCGTTTTAAAGTGTATTTTCTAAATATCTAGGCCAAAAATTTTTATCCACTGTCGAATTTTCCAGATTTCGAAAATAAGGACAGACCCTTTTGCAAACTTGTCGAAATGAGTTTTTCTCGCGCCAAACCTATTCTAACCCATTCAAAACAACTCCGAAGCTATTCTAATCCTACCATACACCTTCTTAGGGTGTCATGGGTTCCTAGACATCACCAAGAGTGATTTATAACAAGGAGTATTTATAGGATGACAAATATATATAACTCTTAAAAACATGTAAAAGTGGTATAAACATCCATGAGACTTGCATGTTTTCTCAAATATGATGAAATGAATATAACAATGAATATGAAATATAAACATGAATATGGATGCTTACTAGTAAACTTGATGAGGTTTATGAGAACAAAGGATTTTTCCTAATCACCCAAGGTTTTTATTACAAAACCTTAATAAAGAGTGATTCTAGTGTGTAAAATCTTGTCTAGAAAATTTTATGATGATCCTTCTCTTGGTCCTTGTGGTTGCCGGTTTTGTGAGGAAGAGAGGAAGAGAGAATGGTTTGGTCTTTCACTTTGAAATAATGAAGTGAATGTTATGTGTGAAGTATAATAAGATATACTTAGTAGAGATATTTGAAAACTCAATGACTCACCCCCCTTGTGTCGACAAGGGGGTGTTAGTCATCCCTTTTTATTTTTATTTTTTATTTATTTATGTATAATGTATAATCAAGTGTAAGTTACTCGAAGACTTGTGGTAAGTTGTGTACACATTTGAGTATTTAGGGTAGCGTTAGATAAAAATAACTTTTAACGGGTCAAGATAAAATATATTGAGGTCATAAAAATCATAAAAATACATTTCTTGCAAAATTTGAGTGAAATAATAATTATCGTGTAGTTTTTAAGAAAAACGTCGTAATTATATAAATATAACAATTTAGATACAAAATAAATTTAAAACACTGGGTAAACTAATAATATTATTTTTATAAACTTAATATGAGTATAAAAATATATTGGGATAATTTTTGAAAGTAACGGATCAAATGTTCAAAATAATTAATTACGCGATAACGTTTATTTAATATGAAATTATACGGTTAATGTAAAATGCAAAACCATGCATGAACTAATATGATGATAATGATATGTAGACCAAACTTAGTCTATATGGAATGTCCTTGATGATTATTCATGAATTCACAGCTAAACCATTACGGTTACGTGAATTTGATACTCGTAAACCTAGTTTATGATAAATGATAAATGATGAAGCATGAGTAATGTTTTGAAATATGACCTGAAAATACGAGTTGTCACATTCGCCCATCCAAAAAGGAATTCAGTCCCTGAATTCAGTCCTTGTTGGGTCCTACAGTGTTGTTGGTGAAAAGATGAGGATATTTGAGGCGCATCTGGTCTTCCCGTTCCCAAGTAAACTCAGGACCTCTTCGAGAATTCCAGCGAACCTTCACAATAGGAATACGACTTTGTTTCAACTGCTTGACCTCACGGTCCATGATTTCTACAGGTTCCTCCACGAAATTTAGTTTATCGTCGAATTGAATTTCTTCCAATGGAATAACGAGTGATTCGTCTGAAAGACATTTCTTCAGGTTTGAAACGTGAAACGTGTTGTGTACGTGACTAAGTTCTGTCGGAAGATCAAGTCGATAAGCTACAGGGCTGACTCTGCTCAAAATTTTGAATGGCCCTATGTACCTCGGGTTCAACTTCCCGCGTTTTCCAAATCGTACCACGCCTTTCCAAGGCGATACTTTCAACATCACTTTGTCGCCAACCTGAAATTCTAACGGTTTGCGTCTAACATCTGCGTAACTTTTCTATCGACTCTTGGCAGTTCTGAGTCTATCTCGGATTTGGACTATCTTTTCTGTTGTTTCCCGTACCATTTCCGGACCAGTGAGTTGTGCGTCTCCAACCTCGGCCCAACAAACAGGTGATCGGCATTTTCGACCATAAAGTGCCTCGAATGGTGCGCTTTTATGCTGGTGTGATAACTATTGTTGTACGAGAATTCAATCAATGGCAAATGATTAGCCCAACCATTTCCAAAATCAATCACACATGCTCTCAACATATCTTCTAATGTTTGAATTGTCCTTTCACTTTGACCATCAGTTTCTGGATGATATGTTGTGCTCATCTCCAATTTGGTTCCAAATGAATCTTGTAATGATTTCTAGAGGTTTGAAGTGAATCGACTATCTCTGTCGGAAATGATAGAAATTGGTGCTCCATGCCTTGAGACTATTTCCTTGACATAAAGTCTAGTGAGTTGTTCCATGGAATAAGTCTCTCTAATTGGTATGAAATGGGCTGATTTGGTAAGACGATCGACGATTACCCATATAGCATCGTAACCTCCCGATGTCTTAGGAAGTTTCGTGACAAAGTCCATCGTAATGCGTTCCCATTTCCATTGGGGAATTTCTGGTTGTTGGAGTAATCCTGAAGGTTTCTGATATTCGACTTTTACCTTAGAGCAAGTAAGACATTTGCTCACGTACGTGGCAATCTCCGCTTTCATGTTCGGCCACCAATAAAGTTTCTTGAGATCCTGATACATCTTATCAGAACCTGGGTGAATAGAATACTTTGACTTATGCGACTCATGCATAATCAATTCTCGTATCCCGCCATAAAATGGTACCCACATTCTTTCCTTGAAGCATAATACTCCATCTGCTCTCTTTACAAAGCCATTTGCATTTTCAGGCATACCATAAAGCTTTTCACTTGGTCGGTTTTCCTCCTTAAGTGCCTCGATTTGTGCCTCAAGTATTTTTGATGGTAAAGGTGAACTGATCGTCATTCCTAATGATCGAACTCTTAAAGGTTTGGGTCTTTCTTTCCGGCTAAGAGCATCAGCCACAACATTGGCTTTTCCCGGATGATACTTGATTTCACAATCATAATCGCTGAGTAATTCCAACCAACGACGTTGCCTCATGTTAAGTTCCTTCTGATCAAGAACATATTGTAAACTCTTGTGGTCCGTAAACACTGTGCACTTTGTACCGTAAAGGTAGTGTCTCCAAATCTTGAGTGCAAAAACTATGGCCCCCAATTCAAGATCATGAGTGGTGTAATTCTTCTCATGGACCTTAAGTTGTCGAGAAGCATAAGCAATCACCTTCTCGTTTTGCATTAATACAGCTCCAAGCCCTTTATGTGAAGCATCGCGAGATACAACGGTTCTCAATTCCTTCTGTTAGTGCCAAAATTGGCGCACTGCAAAGCTTTTGCTTCAACAACTGAAAAGCAGCTTCTTGTTTCTTTCCCCATTCGTACCTCTTGTTTTTCTGTGTCAACTTGGTCAAAGCCTTAGCTATCTTTGAAAAACCTTCGATAAATCTTCGGTAATACGTGAGTCCTAGAAATTGTCGGATTTCCGTCGGATTTGTTGGAGTAGCCCAATCTTTTACGGCTTCAATCTTTGCAGGATCAACTTGTAGTCCTTGACTATCAATGACATGACTAAGAAATTGTACTTTGCGATTCCAAAAATCACACTTTGAAAATTTGGCATACAACTTCTCATTCTTGAGTAGTCCTAAAATCGTTCTTAAATGCCCTTCGTGCTCTTCTTTGCTCTTTGAGTAAATCAATATGTCTTCGATGAATACTATAACAAACTTGTCCAAATACGGTTTGCATACCCTATTCATGAGATCCATGAATACTGCAGGTGCATTAGTTAATCCGAACGGCATCACTTGGAACTCATAATGTCCATAACGTGTTCTAAACGCTGTTTTCGGAATATCCTCCTCCCGCACTCTAAGTTGATGGGAACCTGACCTTAGGTCAATCTATGAATAGATACTAGAGCCTTGCAACTGATCGAACAAGTCGTCGATTCTGGGGAGTGGGTAACGATTCTTCACCGTTAACTTGTTCAGCTCTCTATAATCTATACACATTCTGAAAGATCCATCTTTCTTCTTCACAAAAAAGACCAGTGCTCCCCAAGGCGAGGAACTCGGCCTAATGAATCCTTTGTCTAAAAGTTCTTGCAACTGATTAGACAACTCTTGCATTTCTGATGGTGCTAAACGGTAAGGTGCTCGCGCAATTGGTGCAGCTCCGGGCACTAAGTCAATATGAAATTCTACTTGACGTGCCGGTGGGAGTCCTGGCAAGTCTTCAGGAAAGACTTCAGGAAATTCTCGAGCAATCGGTACATCCTCAAGTCGCTTCTCCTCCGACTTCTTCTCGGTTATATGTGCTAAGAAAGCAAAACAACCTCTCTTTATGTACTTCTCCGTCTTGATGCATGATATAATACTGAGTCTAGTTCCACTTCGTTCCCCACGAATGATCAAAGTTTCACCGTTATAAGGAATATGAACAACTTTTTCATCATAAATGATTCTTGCACGATGTTTGGATAACCAATCCATACCGATGATGACGTCGAAACTACCTAGTTCTACGGGCATAAGGTCTATATTGAAGGGATGATTTAGAAAATTTAGTGTACAACCACGGACAATGGTGTCGGTGTTAATTAAGTTACCATTAGCTAATTCAATGTTGTATGATGTGTCTAATGTGGTTGGTTTGATATTGAGTAAAGGTGCAAATATAGTGGACACAAAACTCTTATCGGCTCCCGAATCAAATAAAACTGATGCATAACGATTATTGATAAGGAACGTACCCGTTACAACATTCGGGTCCTCCCTAGCTTCTCCACCTCCCATGACATAGGCTCTTCCTTGTGCCATTCCACCTTGATTCCTGTGTCCTTGGTTCCTTCCCTTCGGACACTCAGTCTTGTAGTGTCCCCTTTCTCCGCAACCAAAACATGTCACTGGTGGTTTCGATTTTCCCTCGTTCGCATCTTGCATTCCCTAGTTTGATGTCCCACTTTCTTACAATTCCCGCATGGTTCAGGACAACGTCCCGGCTTGTGATGACTAGAACACATCTCACACTTAGGCAAAATCCCCGTGTACCCCTTTTTCTCCTTTGGACCTGCATATTAGGCCTTTGCCACCTCTTGTCTCTTAGGTGGTTGTTGAGTGACATTTCCACCTCTGTTGTTGTCCCACTTCCGTTTGTTGTTGTTATTGTTGTTATAGTTGGTGTAATTGTTTCGGTTATTATTGAAATTGGAGCGGTTGTTGGTATTGTTGTTGTTTCGGTTGGTGTTGGCGATGTTGCTTCTCTTCACTACTTGTGCCATGAGCTTTTGAGTCACTCGAATGGATTCCTCGATCATTTGCGGATCAAAAGAAATCACGTCTCCTTGAACAACCTGGGGAAGTCCCCCAATGAAAGCCTCCAGTAGCTTCTCATTATCCGAAACCATAGATGGGCATAACGCGGCCAATTCTTGGAACCTTCGAATGTAAGTATCAATATCATACCCAATAGTTACCAATTCATAGAATTCGGTCTCCAACTTCTTCACCTCCGTACGCGGACAATACTTCCTCGTTAGCAACCTTTTGAATTGCTCCCAGGTGAGCTTGTATGCATTTTCCATTCCCATTGGCTGAGCATACGAATTCCACCACGACATTGCCCCATCAAGTAGTGTACTCGTAGCAAACTTAACCTTGCTATCCTCCGGGCAATTACATAGCAGAAACACGGACTCCATTTTCTCAAACCATCTAACCATGGCAGTTGCCCCTTCAGTACCCTTGAACTTAGTGGGATCTCCACTTTTAAAATCCTTATACGTACAACTTCTAACCCGGACCTCCTGCAATGCGCAACAGAAGCATGTCAAGCGCCTCGGCTAGCAGCCCTCGCCAGCAGCCGCCACCGATGCTCTCTCAGTCCTTAATGCATTGGCTATGTTATCGTTCACATACTTCTGCATAGCAGCTTGTGTCAATTCAGGTGTGCTTAAGAGATAAGATTTTGCATAAATACTCCTGTGCTTAAAATGAGTTTTAACGGAACAACCACGAAATTAAAATGCACAGTGATAATATACATGAAAATTTCGAGCCGCACATTTTGAATTGATCAACTTGATATTTTGTTTGTACAAGATAGACATTCCCCGTGAGACACCTTGACAGGCATAGTTAAAACTATACATGAGTTACACTAGCATTGTTAGCTTTTAGGTGACAACTAGCAACCAAACCCTCTAATAACTACCTTGAAGGTGTAGACAATCCTCGAAAGGGCATTGTCAACTCACCCGTTCTCTAACCGAGACTTAAACATGTCTACCAAGAGCCTTCAACCTCTCGACTTTCGATCCAACGATAGTACATTACCTATCTCGGACAAGTCCTTTCGAACACGTGACACGCATCACTAGCGGTGGTTCGGGCTCTAAGGGGTGATGCAGGGGATAAAACGCTTTTTGAGCGGCAAATCCAACGTAGGTATAGGCTCCCTAAGATAGTATGATGAAGATGATGATGATAACCCGTATGGGCTACAAGGATCTTTTCGACTATGAGTGGTAAATCAGTAGAGCTAGAAGATAAAACTACGTTAAGATCTCGTCAATTCATGTTAGGTTATAGTCGTAATAGACATCTCGTGACAACCGATTCTCAATTGTACACAAACTACACAACCCTCTATAACAAATTGTTTTGTGGAATGGAATTCCGTGGGGTTGACTGTCATAACATCACAATCACAGTTATATTGAACGACCTAAAGTGTCGTTTTAGAAACACATCGTTTGATATTAATATAAAACATACAGAGTTACAAGATAGGTCCCAAAAGTTGATAAAGTTTTCGGAAAATAAGTTTATTACAAGTCCAAACGATGTTTTGAAAATGCCATAATATACAATGAAATGTGTCGACGCCGCGACACTATGAGGGTTCCTTACTCGTGCCATGATGCGAATGTCTTAATTACCTGAAAATACATTGCTAAAACGGTTGGAGAAATCATAGGTTTATGAAAAAAATGTTTGATACACCACACCCGATGACATGATATATGAAAAACTGATTATGATGTTATTCGCCCAACAGAGTGCAAACTGATATTAACATCCGTTTAACTTGGAATCCACCAACTCGGATGGAGGAGTCACCCTCGATAGATCTATCCACTCACCCTCGCTTCTATGAAATTAACGGTTCATGTTATATAATGGGGACATTCAATTGGCATGAGGTAACTTAAGCAATGTAATGAATTTGATATACTTGGTATCGTAATAAAAATGATGTGCAATGTATTCTGTTTGAAAATAAGTATAAACGTATACAACGGGGCTATGAAAACTCACTTGATGAATTGATGCGATGACAAAAGTGTGTACACTGAAATGTAGCGTGAATCTCAAAACTTGACCTATTATGAATGATATGATTCGTAATAAGTTATGATGTAATGTTATGCATGCAATTCGGATGATATCTATACCACTTATGAATTTTTGAAAAATAATACTTTTCGTCAAAATATAATATTTTAACGTCTTGACCATTTTTTAAACTTACTCCACATTGTTTTACGTTGAAATGATCTCCGACGATAATCATTTAGTGATTTATTAAGAAATTATAACTTTTCGTCATAAAATAATGTCGTTGAAATATTCATGAAAGTGACAAAACGGCCTCTAAAAGCTAGTCGTAAAATGGTGCACATCGAGTATTAGGAAACGTACTCAATGGTTTTGGGAAGCTTGTATCATTATCTCAAAGTTTTAGTACATGAGTTTACCATCCTAGAAGGTCTCGAACATAAAGATAAATATAGGTTAAGTATGGTACTTGTGTCCCAAAATATAGTTTAAGGATGGTTTTCGCAAAGTTTGAGTTAACGTATATTTAATTCATTACAACTCCGCTAGACAAACGGTCGGACATTTTGGAAAATATACTTGGCGAAACTCTCTTTTACTAGAAGACATTAGTTTATAAAAGTTCTACATCATAATGTTAAAAACGCTCTCCAACTTTGTTTGCCGTAAAACTTGTCTATTAGAAATTTAATAGTTTTCCTTATATATTAAAGTTACGACAACTTTTTGTAAACATGCATAAATTAATCATTACAAATCCGTTTCTTACGCTTTTATAGGTCCTTATCTTTGTATCAAAGTATACTAATATATTTTTGATAAGTCGACATAATTTATAACGCCTAAGTTTCATTTTTGACTGGTACAAAATAAACAATACATGCTGAAATTTCCAGAAAATTATAGTTTTCGTCGCCAACTTGAAAAATTCATAACTTCTTCGTTATAGCTCCGTTTTAACTCCGGTTCAAGCGACCACGTTTTAGTTTTAAAGTGTATTTTCTAAATATCTAGGCCAAAAATTTTTACCTACTGTCGGATTTTCCAGATTTCGAAAATAAGGACAGACCCTTTTGCAAACTTGTCGAAATGAGTTTTTCTCGCGCCAAACCTATTCTAACCCATTCAAAACAACTCCGAAGCTATTCTAATCCTACCATACACCTTCTTATGGTGTCATGGGTTCCTAGACATCACCAAGAGTGATTTATAACAAGGAGTAATTATAGGATGTCAAATATTTATATAACTCTTAAAATTAAAGAAAAAGTGGTATAAACCTCATGAGACTTGCATGTTTTCTCAAATGAAATGAAATGACCATAACAATGAATATGAAATAAAAACATGAATATGGATGCTTACTAGTAACTTGATGAGGTTTATGGACAATGGATTTTTCCTAATCACTCAAGGTTTTTATTGCAAAACGTTAATAACAAGTGATACTAGAGTGTAAAAAAACCTTGTCTTGAAAATTTTGATGAAATCCTTCTTGGTCTATGTGGTTGCCGGTTTTGGAGAGAAAGAGAGGAAGCAAGAGAGTTTTGATCTTTTTACTTGTGAAATAATGAAGTGAAAGAGTTAAGTTGAATTGTATAATACATTGACTAAAGAGATATTTGCAAAATCCTCTCATGACTCACCCCTTGTGTCGACAAGGGGTGTTAGTCACCTCTTTGTTATATATATATTTTTTTAATTATGTACAAGAGTAGTTTAGTGTAAGTAAATTGAGGATATGTGGTAAGTTAAATACACATTTGAGTATTTAGGATAGCGTTAGATAAAAATAACTTTTAACGGGTCAAGATAAAATATTTTGAGGTCATAAAAATTATAAAAATACATTATTTGCAAAAATTTGAGTGAAATAATAATTATCGTGTAGTATTTAAGAAAACCGTCGTAATTATATAAATATAACAATTTAGATACAAAATAAATTTAAAACACTGGGTAAACTCATAATATTATTTTTATAAACTTAATATGAGTATAAAAATATATTGGAATAATTTTAGAAAGTAATGGATCAATTGTTCAAAATAATTAATTACGCGATAACGTTTATTTAATATGAAATTATACGTTTAAGGTAAAATGCAAAACCATGAATGAACTAATATGATGAAAATGATGCTAATGATATGTAGACTAAACTTAGTCCATATGGAATGTCCTTTATGATTATATATGAATTCACAGCTAAACCATTACGGTTACGTGAATTTGATGCTCAAACCTAATTTACGGTAAATGATAAATGATGAAGCATGAGTAATGTTTTGAAATAATGACTGATATCTGAATTGTCACATTTTACAATTCTTTTATGAGTATGAGAAATCCAAGATCGAGGTGGCTTCTTCACTGATCCGGATGATGATTTGGTTGATCTTTTTGATGGTGGTGGTGAAGAGTGAGAAGAAGAATCGATGATGATGAGAGGGTCCTTTGGTGGTTCAAAGTTTCTTCCTTTGATCGTGTAGCGGGACTATCTAGAAGAAATATCATACTCAACATCTTCTTCATTGCGGTCTTAGCTTGTTCATCGCTTTGGCTTTGGCTGCAGCTTCTTCATCGGCTTTAACCTTCTCCGCTTCTCGGATTCTGGTTCTTCAAAATCAAACTCAAGAGTATCTTCGACCGTGTGCGTTGTTGTACCAAAGTGGTGGCACCAAATCCCTTATCGGGTTGATTAACCGCATCGATATGGTGAAGGTTGAGCTGCACCACTTGACCCTCCGGGGCCACCCATTTGTTCTTTTGGAAATTCTTTTGCCGCGTGTTGGAGTCTAAGGAATTTGAACTTCTTCTGTATGATGTATCGGTTGTGTGACTTGGCTTCATCACTTTCGAGCTTTCATCATATGGCACAATTGTATCGAGAGTCTTTCCTTTTCCATGTTCAGGTATTGGACTAGGAGGTTTTGGTACTGATGGAGAGTCATCCTTTTCGATTTGAGTAGTGGACCTCCTCTTCGATTGTGTATCTTCAGAGCTTTCGTCCAGTAGCTTTCTTTGTGGTTCAGGTGTAGGAATAGGAGCAGCTTCCTTGGAGGGAACTTTCTTCCTTGGAGTAGGTTTCCTCTTTGGGACTTTCCTTTGACTCTCTGTGCTTATTGCACTTCCAGCACTTCCTCTTCGTTTCTCGAGTAGGAGTTCCGAAGGCTTTTCATCGAGATGACCAACTTTGCCTTCTCGACGCTACTTGATACCTTTTATGTTTCAAGCTTTTTGATTTCATTAGTCGAAGGTGATCGGCAAGTACCGCACCTTGTTTCTTTGTTGTCGATTCCTTGATTCTGATAGAAAGGATAGGTTCGGACAACACATCGTGATTGTCGAGGTCATTGAGCCTTTGGGAATATCGGATTAAGCCCAAGTGCTCTCGGATCAAAAGCTTTTGTGTATCCGACATAGGGAATCTTTGAGCCAAGCTTCTTGTGAAATGACATCATGTCATCCCATATCGCTGCCGATTTCAATGTCCTTCTTATTGATCAATGACCGAAGACTTTGCGTTCCATGAGCTTGGGATGCTCATAGCCACCGCCACGACCGAGAGACTTAGTGATGATGTTGTAGAGTGTTCTCCACGGTTGAGGAATGTTCTTAAGATCCACGTGAGAGTGCTTGTTAATAATTCGTGACGCTTCATCATAGCCAATATTCAAGTAGAAATTGCGAACTGTCTCTTCAAGAGGTGTAGCAAAGAAGTCAGAGGCACGATGTTTGGAATGATGAGTACGGCCGTAAGTCTGCAGGGAGTGATAGTGACTTGTTTGTGATTAAGTGTCACATCACAGCACTTTGACCATGATCCTCTGCATAGAATCCCGAATTGTTGAATGTAGATTTCCTCGAACTGTGGCGAGTGTGAGAGCATGTTCGTAAGGATGATTCTGAGAATATCCACTGCAATGAGACAAGAAGATTCTGAGCATGTGAGGGTATCAAAGTCAACCCTAAGGTTGTTCTTTCCAATCTTTCTCGGATAACCCTTGGAAAGATATCAGCAATTGTAAGAACTTCGATGCATCCACATTCATTTGTTCACCATGTCGTGATCGAAATAACATTAGCCAAAAGAACCAACATATCGAAAGACATAATGTTAGTCAACGAAGGTCTTATTGTCTAGTTATTGAATGTAAGTGTCAATGATTGTTACGAGTCCTAAGTCACTTGTTTGTCCAATAGTCCAATGATGTCGTGAAATGTTTCGTGAGTTAGTTAACTTTAAGTTTTAAAGTTTATGTTATCACTTATTGTTCACAACATATCAAACGCTTAAGTTTATTAGTGACATTATTGGATTCGTGACGTTATGATAAGTTTATTAACAAGTTTGTACACGTAACAATTCATAATGAAGGTCAATCAAGGCATAGTCGTAGAATTGGCAAAGTTAAGCGTGCTTGATGTGACATACGCGTAGACTTAAGCTTATGCGTATGATCTTAACTACGGCGTAAGAAATGTTATGCGTAGGAAAAGGGGACCTTATGCGTGAGAAACTTACGCGTGAGGCTTATTTATACCTTACGCGTAAGGCTTACTCGTAAGAGTAGACCTTATGTGTAGAGGTCACTTTTTACGCATATCCTTCACAGATACGCCGTAGTCCCATTGTAGAACCTTACGCGTAATAGTTATGCGTAGGATTTATTCTTACGCGATAACATGACTACGTAGGGTAATCCTTATGTTTAGAGATTCAAATGACCTTGATTCTGAATTTTAAGCGTAGCAAGCCTGAAATAAATTCATCAAATCATCAATATTAACACAAAGTTCATTTTAATAACAAATCATGGCATGAACATTCGTTAAACACTTATGAGTAGAAAGTCATACGCGTAGGTCAAAACCCTAAGGGTTATGATTTACGTGTATAATTTCTAGCCATGGGATTTGCACCAAACAATTTCTAGTAGTTCTAAGATGTTGTGAGAGTCTATAAACCAAGTTATAACATCTAAATCGTTGTGAATCAAAAATACCCAAACTCAAGAACATTAAACCCTAATTCCTAATTTTAATTAGTGTTTTGGGTTGTTATAGGGCTTGGAAATCATCAATTCATCATCATATAAACATTACACAACAATCTTTTTGACCAAAAACATTCACATTTGAAAATACCCAAAACCACGCATAAACCCTAATATTCAAAAACCATCAATTCGTGTTTCTGGGTGGATTTTGAGGATGAAACTAGTATCATTGATGTTAAATACATGTTTTGACACAATCTTTTTAACCACAAACACCCTTTTATGATTTGTGTTCATACGCTTCGCGTAGAACACAAAAGTGACTATTTCACAAAACTTAACCGTTGGATTTTTGAAAGATTCAAAACCATTGCTTAAAAACATGTTATAAACATGAAATCACTTACAAATTGATGATCTAAAACATGGATTTGTCAACGATTCTAGGCATAGGATCCTTTTAGGTGTAAGTATTAAATGTGATGGAGTAGTTAGGTGGAGAAGTGTTTTTATTAAAATTACTTTAACATTTTGACAGTTTTGGTCCCTCCACCTTTTCCTTTTTCATACAAAGCCATTTAACTTCCATTTTGGTTACCAAACAAAGATTTTAAGAAAGAAATTTGACACTCCCCTCGACTTAAGAAAAAATGATGAAAGGTTATTAATTTTAGTCCGAGGAGTGTCATTGAACCGGAAAATTTACCACCATTGATAAGAGAAACAACCGAGATATGATAACATGCAAGTACATAGATGTTTTGAAACAGTTAAGTCTTTAGATTCTCCCCTCAACACTTGATCAGAAAAATACTGAATTTTGAAAGATTAAAGTGTTGACGGAAGAAATGTACTTGCCATGTTGAAAGAAAAGTAGATTAGAAGAATATTTTTGTTGTTTTATAGGTTTTATATTTTTGTATTTTGTTTTGAAAAATTTTTTACAAAAGATATTTTGGTGTTTGATGAGTTTTAAGACTGTTTAGGAGTTCATCAATTCCTCTTGAGTCAAACACCTCATACCAATCTCGTGGACCAACTCATTAAACCTAGCGGGAGGCAAGGCTTTGGTGAGAAGATCGCCAATTGGTATTCTGTACCCACAAAATATAATTCAACAGTACACTGTTCCACGTGATCCTTGATGAAATGATATCGAAGATCGATGTGCTTTGATTTCGAGCTGAATCGAAGTTGCACGAGATCGCAATGGCACTCCGATTGTCGCGATACATCGGGATTCTGTCAAATACGTAACCATAGTCTTTGAGTTGTGTTCTCATCCAAATGACTTGAGCACAACACGCCGACATGGCTACATATTCCGCTTCGGTTGAGGACAGCGATGTACAATCCTGATTCTTCGATTGCCATGACACTAGTTTATCACCAAGAAATTGTAAAGCTCCCGAAGTACTTTTCCGTGAGTCTAAGCATCCTGCGTGGTCGGCGTCTGAAAAAGCGATTAGTTCAAAACCAGAATCCTTCGGATACCGGATCCCCAAGTTAATGGTTCCCTTTATGTATCGGAGGATTCTTTTAGCCTCGGAGAGGTGGGTTTCAGTTGGTCGCGACTGATAACGAGAGCAAAGATATACGGCAAAGACAATATCAGTTCTGCTAGCTGTTAGATACATGAGAGACCCAATAATACTACGGTATTTTGTAGGGTCCACCAATTTCCCATGTAAATCAGCTTCTAGCTTCTTGGTATGAGCCATTGGTGTGGCATAGGTGTCACAGGTTTTCATTCCAAATTTGTTTAACAATTCAAGGGCATATTTGGGCTGACTCAAGAAAATACCACGGGGTGATTGATGAACTTGCAGTCCTAGAAAGAATGTGAGTTCACCCATCATGGACATTTCAAAATTTTTCTTCATTAGTTTTGCAAAAGCGATTGAAAACTTTTTATGTGTAGACCCAAAATGATGTCATCCACGTAAATTTGAACAATTAAGATATGTTCCCCGTGATATTGTATAAAAAGAGTTGGGTCAACCGAACCTTTGGTGAAATTATTAGCAATGAGGAAAGATGATAGCTTATCGTACCATGCAGGAGCTTGTTTGAGACCATACGAGCTTTGTTGGTTTGTAGACGTGATTCGAAACTTCGGGATCAAGCGAATCCATCCGGTTATGACATAAACCGTTTCTTTGAGTTGTCCATTGAGAAACGCAGCTTTGACATCCATCTGATAGACCGTCATATTCATATGAGCCGCGAACGCGAGAAATATCCGAACGACCTCAAGACGAGCAACGGAGCAAAAGATTCTTCAAAGTCTATTCCTCTTCGACGATAACCCTTAGCCACGACGTGACTTATTTCGATAACATTTCCTTCAAAGATCCAATTTGTTTTTCCAAATCCATTTTAGACCAATGACGTAGACTCCTGTTGGTCTTTCAACCAGTCCCATACTTCAAGACGTTTGAATTGGTTGAGTTCTTCTTGCATGGATTCAATCCAGGTTGTCTTTTGTCATTGCGTCTTTGATGTTTTAGGTTGATTGGCGGTGATGAGTGCATAAATGTAATGTTCACCGTCTGTGTGAAGACGTTGTCTCGTAACGATTGGTTGATTCGGGTTGCCAATAATGTTTTCCAGAGGATGGTCTTTGTCCATCTATGTGTGGAGGGTTGATGTTGGTATACATTGTGCAGATTTTGAGGATTCAAATGGCTTGTTGAAGATTCTGCGACATCCGGTGCAGCGATCTCATTAGCAAACGGGTTGAAGAACGCATTTGGATCAAAATCTGCAGGTGGGGGTACTTCATTGAGAACATCATCAGCGGATTCATCATTGTTGGAAGCGGTTTGTTCAACTGTTGTGTTGGAGTCAACGGGTGGTGCTTCTTCAACAGTTGTTGTAGCAGTGTATCGGGTATAAGAGTATTATCGGGTTGGCAGCAAATGGAACAAATGGATACACACGGAGCACGTTCATCAATATCGTCCGAACAACGGAGCAAATAACCTTTCCATTTGTTGACGAGTAAGTGGGGGCTTTGTTGGTGATGATGGGGTTTGGGGAAGTTTAAGCGGTTGTGTCGGGTTCTAAGGTCATATACTCGAAGCCATTTCCGTAAATTCATCAAAATGAGCATGAATCGTTTCCATCACCTGTTTTGTACGACGATTCCGATTCGAAACCTTTTGAATTATCACAGTATCCGATAAAGACTCCAATGTCGGCTTTGGCTTTGAGCTTTCCAAAGTCATCACGATCATTATTGGATAGCAAAGAGATCCAAATACATGAAAGTGTTTTAGATTCGGTTTTCTGTGATGGACAAGCTCAAAAGGTGGTTTGTTGTGGCGTTTGGTGATCATAGAACGGTTTTGAGTATAGCATGCAGATACGCTTATGCCCATAAGTAATCTGGGAGTTTAGCATTGATTAACATTGTTCTTGCAGCTTCCACTAACGCTCGGTTTCGTCTTTCACAACTCCGTTTTGTTTTGTGTGCGTGCAATAGATGTCGATCTGAATTCCCACTTTCTCATAGAATTCACGAAGAGTTTGATTAACAAATTCAGCCTCTATGCTTACGATTAGTCGAGCGGTGTTTCGGAGCTGAACTTGTATTTTCATGAGAAGGTGATGATCATCTGTGAAGCTTGATCTTTGCTACGAAGAAAGTAGACCCAAGTCCAGCGTGAATAGTCATCAACAATTACTAAGATGTAGCGTTTGCCATTGATCGTTGGCACACGCATCGGGCCACACAAATCCATGTGAAGAAGATGAAGCACATCCGAGAGCGTGTTCCACCTTTGAAGGAAAATGAGCACGAGTGCTTTTGCCTTGTTCACAAGTGGAGCAAAGGTGATCTTTAGAATACCGAAACCGTGGAAGTCCTTCAACTAGTTTGTGTCGAGCAAGGTTGGTGATGGTTTGAAAGTTTAGATGTGAGAGACGACGGTGCCATAGCCGGGATTTTGTTGATGTTGCCTTTGAAAGTAAGCAGATGGGAGAAGAAGCAACCATGTCTTGCATAGAGATAGTGTAAAGACTTGAATTACGAGCGCATAAGATCATTTCCTTGTAGATCACGAATGAAACAAGTTTTCTCCCCGAAAGCAACCTCCAAATCTCCATCACAAATGACCTCACTGAAAGATTTGTGACCGAGGCCTTCCACATAATAAACCATGTTTATTTCGATGTTCCCATTGATATAGTCTCCGTAGCCCATGATATCTGCGAAGTGATCATTCCCGAACCGACAAAGCGGTGCCAATGAACTTTGCAATAAAGTTTGATAACAGTTTAAGATTGCTGTCATGTGTCGGGAACATCCGCTATCAACAATCCAGAGAATGATCGTATCACCGCATTACACAGGCGACACGATGGAATAGAAGTAGATGTGGAACCCGAAATGTTAGAGGGTTCCTTAGCAGTTATAGTAGATATACACACATCAATAGCTTTAGGTATCCACTTAAATCCTAGTGTGTTATATATCCATTTCGGCCATCTCCAACTAGTATTTGCTTTAGTCTTAGTGAATGCACTAGGTGGTACTACATTCCTAGGAGGTGAACCGAGCTCTGAGGATAACAATGCGTTTCTTAGAATCTAAAGAGGGCGGTCTACCAAGCAGACTTAGAAAGATTAGTGGGCCTAGAGGTATTCCGGTTCTTAGGATTCTTTAAGCGAGAGGTGATAGCTTTAGCAACACATTTATCATGACAATCAGAATTCATACTTTTACGACAAATAACACAAAGTGCATCGGACTGAATATCAAAAGTACTTAACGGTTTAGCATTCGTTACATCACTATTTCTATTACATTTGCGAGACGCAATATCTATAGTGGAGCAAGCGTGAGTCTTATTCATAGTCCTAGGGTGTTCTTCTACTTTAGCATCCTGATTGATCTTTTCTTAGGTCGTAACTTCCTATTCTTCGATGTAGTGCTCTAGGTCGTGAAGTGCGGACATTTGGAAAAGACGCAACTATTCTGTTTCAGAAGGAGGCACGCTTAGCAACTTGTGATTTGGCAGTAGGGATTCTAGGTTCATGAGTACTAAGTGTTCCTGGGGCTAATCTCTTAATGATGGTTGGCGGAAGTTGTTCATACTTTCCTAACATTTCTCTTAACTTGAAGATAGTGTGAATCGATCTTGATTTTCGAACCGAACATTTCGACAAAGATGCATAACTTCTTTAATATGTGCAAGATAATGATCAAGTTCATTTGATGCTTCATCACGAGTCTTTTTGAGTAAATCAAATATGACACCATATTCCTTTTAACTTTTACAAGTTCTTGTTCATATTTTGAGATTTGACACTTAAAAGACACGTTTTGATCATCCAGTTGCTCAATTTTAGGATCGAAAGATTTTGCATAGCGGGCGATTTTGTGTTGAAACGCAAGTTGTTGATCGTGAATATCTTTTTGACACCAATTAAGACGGCGTATTGCATTTGAAAGTTCGTTTGACAATCGTTTGTTTTCAACTTTTAAGGACTCGACTGAAGCACATTATCGGTGTTCTCAACATTTATCCACGTAATCAACGATCGGAGAGGTATGATCAAATGCATATGACAAAGAATTCAATAACACAACATTATGGACATCGACCGCGGATGACATCTTCCAAGAGTCGATCAACATCTTTTCTCAACAGTTTCTTTTTCCGTTTAGTGTTAGAAATAGATGTTTGCTTTTCTCGAAAACGACGTTCATTAATCCAAGTTCCTTATGAAAGTCCTTTTCCCAAGACAATGCACAACTTTTCAAATTTTTAACATTTGGTAAAAGATTTTTCGGAAAAATGTCTCTTTGTTCTCGCGCTAGAGGCGATTGAAAGTGTTGAACTTTGATTTGATAATGATATTCTATCTCATGTTGTAAAGTTTTGAGGTCAGCCATGAAAATGTCAAAATATCGAAGAATTTTGCGATTTTCGGGTTTTGAGTTTACTTCACTGATGGAAGGTAAAGGACCATAAGTTTGTGCATAATCTGGTTTGGGATTAACATTAGAAGACTCGGGTGTTTTTATGATTACCCTTGGTGTGTTAGAAGAATCCGTTGGTGTGACAAAAGTGACTACTTTTGAATAGTTAAAAGGTTTGTTGTAAACAACTTTTTCTAATTTTGATCGACTCTCGTCTTATGCATCTAATTCCTCTTGACGATGATATTCAACAACACTCATAACAGAATTATCAACTTTATATTACGCTGGAAACTTGAGGATTTGGTTTGAATGCTTTTGTTGAAAGCTTAGGTTTGTAATCAGCAAGATTAGGTCCATATCCATTTGGATTGGGTTTTAAAGTAAACTTTTCAATGGTCGTGACCGACTCGCCATGTTTGTAAACAACAGTTTTAAACTCTTTAAGTTTGTTTTGCAAGCCGATGATTTCTTCAAGATGATCATCTATTCGTTTCGTTGAATGCTTTTTGTATGCGAGAGAAGCTGTTTTGACAAGTTAACAACTTCGGCCTTAGCTTTTGATTTTCCAAGGTGAGAGCGTTAATTTGCTTTTTATGTTCATGTTTGCTTGTTCTATTTCGAGACAACAAAGCATTCTTCGAGGCGGCTAGATCACGCATCTGTCTTTCTAAATATTTTTCGTTTTGATAAGATTTGGCAAAGTCGCTTCAAAACCGCTTTTCACGCTTTTCTTGAGTTTTGAAAAAGTTGAGTTGCTTTTGTAAACATTCAAAATCCTTGGTTAGAGTGCATTTTGCTTTTCAAGTCATGATTAATGGCATGACATTTTTCCACTATGGTCTGTTGGTCTTGTATTAAACGAGCAATATGCGGATGAGGCAAAAGTTACGTGTTCAACGCGTGAGTCTCAACATGATCATTAATGAGATCCTCAAGTATAACCACAGAGTCAATTTGATTATCAAGGAAACCGGTTTGGTCATCTTGATCGTCAAATATAACACGGGGTCTAGTTGAAAATCATCGAATGATATGTGGGCGGCGCATTTTGAACATTCGAGCCTTGCGGATTCGGATGTTGGCGGAGATATGAGATCGAGATAAATATGGTTTGTTGACCGAGACAAGCCATCGGTGTCATACTCTTGGGCTGTGTCACTCATGTGTAACTCATGCATATTAGCCATCAACATAACTTGAGCTACATTGGCACCGCAAGTCCTCCATATCATCATCCGAGTCGCATTTGCCATAAAGCTCGTTCTTTGTGCGAGAGTTCCACCGACTTCATCCTTAAGAGCCAAAAGAAGAGCCTCTTTGAAATAAGCACTGCCCTAGTTCTTGGCTTTGGGCATGCATTAGCCAGTGTCCTTCTCATTGCGATTGTAGCATCGAAGACCATTCAATCATGAAGTGTTCATAAGCCAAAACCGTAAATTTTGGATTCCGGATCCTCTGATTGAGTCTGAGCCTTCCATAAGAAGATGAATATGATCCCACATTTCCTTCGCGGTCTTTGAGCATCAACACTTCGAAAAATTGGGTTAGGTAATCCTAAGAGGATGTATTGCATTGCAAGTTCATCATCTTCATAGTGTAGAAGTTCTTGAGGGTTCAAGTGTCTGCAGTAGCAATGTTTGTTTGTTCATCTCTTGGTGGAATAGCATTTGGATCTCGGGTACAATGGCAAGAGGCATCTCAAATGGACCTCCCAAGATAACCTGCTTTAAGAACTTTCCATGTGGCTTCTTTAGGTCACAAAACCTAAAGAACCTTATCACCCATTGATGCGTAGTTTCACAGGTGAGCATTGGAGGTCTATCAAGTGATCCAGCCTCATGAATTGATTGTTGGCGGCTTAAAGTTTCAAACATCTTTGCAAACCAAGTGGGTTCCTTCATAGTGTTCCTTGATGGATGTTGATTAAAGTCATTTGTGTACGGTTGAACTTGAAGACTTGGTGATGGTTGAACCATTTGAGGTTGTGGAATTCAAAGCAAGTTGTGGAGTAAGTTGTTGATTAAATTGTTGTTGATAAATTGCTTGTTGTTGATTCCATTGTTGATGTTGTGGAGTAAGTTGTTGTGGACGTTGAGAATAACTGTAAGGGAAATAGTTAGAGTATGGTGGTTGTGACATGTTGAAAACTTGTGTTGGTAAAAATGGATCTTTGTAGTCGAATAAACCTTTGTTGATGAAGTATCCTTAGGCGTAGAAATCACAATAGCCAAGTAGTACTTATGCGTAAAGACACCAAAGTTACACGTAACAATCAAGAGTTACGCGTAGATTTAGCTTACGCGTAAGTATGGAAAAGACTCTAAAGTTACGCGTAGACACAAAGATATGCGTAGAAACTTATCGTAGGGATTATCTTATGCGTAAGGGTGAGCTTAGGGCATAAGATAAATCTTAAGCGTAGGATTTCTACGCGTAAGCTTTATGCTTATGCGTAATTTTAGGTTTTTATCCCAAGTGATCTTTTACACTTCATAGTGCAAAAGATATCCAAAGTCGACGTATTTTCGGGCTTATCCAAGCAAGAAAACACGGAGTAAACCACAAAATCGAAGATCAAACCAAGGATAAAGTTACACGTAGATTAGGGTTTCTTACGCGTAGACTTACTAAAAAAATGATTTTGCCCAAAGTTGTTTCTAAACCAGTTTTGTGTGATGAAATAGCTTCAATAACACCAAAAGACACAAAAGTGTGAAACTTGATGATCCAAAGCTCTTAAAATACGCTGTTATCGTAGAACGATACCCGTATAAAAACTAGTTTAAAAAACACGATCCACGCATAAAGTTTGAAATGTTTTGCCAAAAACATGTATTTTAACACCTTAAAACGTTGAAAGTACAAGAATCTTGGATTGAAAAGTGAAAAAATCGAGTTTTTAAGCGAGCCAAAGCTCTCGTTAATTTTACGCGTAAGACCGAAACAACAAACTTCAAAAACACAAGTGTTAACCCAACTATTTGGCGATTGATACCACTGTTAGGTCACAAGGTTTACTACACAAGCTTCCTATAAATATAGAGAGGCGATTGAACAATATTAAACACACACACACACGATATACTAAGACCGGTTACGCGTAGGTGATAGTGAAAGAGAAATATTGAACAACCAACCCTCAAGTGAGGGTTTACATAAGGTATTTATAGGAGGGAAGCTAGGGCAACACTCCTAGTTCCCTTCCTTTCTCCTATGGGCTTGGGCCTAAGCTCATGGGCCTTCTACATAAGCTTAAGGCTAATAACAAACATAAAGGCCATAATAAGCTAACTATTACATATGAGTAACTAACACTTGAATAAGGTTTAGGAGTGATTCCAACATAGTGGAAGATGATGAAGCTTGTTGTTGTGTATTCACTGGAGTTTGAGTCTTTGCAATTAGTGCCAATGGATCATGATTCTTTGCCAATCTTTCTTTCCTGACTTCATTCACTTGACTTGGTTTTGTTTCAGAAAAATCGTTGGAGTTGATCAAAGTTCACCGATGTAAGTCTTTTTTGGTTGACAATAGTGACATAGCGTCCCCATTCTTACGGAAGATTGTTCAAAGAACTTGATGTTGCTCATGATAGTTAGGGTGTCAACTTGTTTACGATTGACTCATTCATTAAGTGCGAGAACCTTCCATAGTAGGATTCAATGGATTCTCACGGAATAGATATAAACTTCTCCCATGCAGTTAACAGCGTGTTCTCCCAGTGTCTTGTTGACCAATTTGATTACCATGACAAAGTTCGTCTAACACGTTCCCACATGTCGGCGAGTTTCGCTCTCTGACAGCCCGGCAAAGATGTCTCTTGGTAAACCCAGTTGGACAATATGAATTGCCATGTCATCTGCGTCGACTTGTTTTCGATCCTCTTCAAGATTAATGTCGATTATTTTTAGTACAAATAGATGATGGAGACGGAGGTGTTGCTTGATAGGATCTCCGAGGGACATGGACTTGTCGAGGTATGAAGGGTCCATTAGAATGGACTGAATCATCAATTTTCCATTAGGTTTGGTCTTGATATAACGAAGCATACGACTTGTCCATTGAAGATAACCACCTTTTTCCAACATAGGAGGGCCGGTTTTACCACACCGGCTGCATGAATATTTTGTTGAGTTGCCATTGATGAAGGTATGTTATGATAAAGTTGATGTAGGATAGATTCAATGATAAAGGAGTTGTGTTTGATGAAGATTAAGCTCGGTTGTTGTAGTGAAAATTTGCTCTAAAAACTTAAAAACCTCAATAACTACATTCGTTCGAATTGTTTTTAGGACTTGAAGGATGACCAAATAAACTTTCGTTGAATAAACTTTAGTTTATTAGTGTCATTCTCCTCGTTCTCACGGTCGTTTTGATGGGTGAACCTGAAAGGAGTTACGGTTCAAAATGTTATAGCCGTTTGATGTTTTGCTCAAAATCTTACTCAATAAACCAGTTCTTATCGTAGAAATGAATGCTTATGCGTAGGATTGCTTATCGTAGGTGTCCTTATGCGTAAGAGCTTAGGCGTAGGATTCTTATCGTAAACCTAAGGTTAAGCGTAAGTCTTATGCGTAAACTTTAAGCGTAGAAGTAAGTACCTTACGCGTAGAGTTAACTTATGCGTAGAGTGCTTACTTGTAAGCTTTACGCTTATGCGTAAGAGTTGGTTTAAAACAAAAAATCCTTTACACATCCACAGCGTAAAAGATATCCGAAAGTCGAAGTGTTCCACACACTTATCCAAGTGAGGGAAGCACGAGTCACCGTTATGCACAAAGATTCTTCACCAAAAAGTTATGCGTAGAGAACTAGGGTTTTGACTTTCTTACGCGTAAAAATAGGGTTTTGACTTACAGCGTAAGAAATTTCCGATGATTCAAACGATTTCGATGCACAAACACTTCCAAAACACGCAAATAACAAGAAAGTTTTGACCAAAAACACCCAAAATGCCTTTTATGCTTATGCGTAGAAATGAACTACGAACCAAAAACGAGTTTAAAACTGAACCAAAACACGTAAAGCTTTGAACTTTTTGCAAAAAACAGAAACTTTAACACTATATAAACCTTAGACCATAAGAATCTTGAAGATTTAAGTGCAAAAATTAATGTTTTATGTGTGACAACTTTGAGAACGAAGACTACGCGTACACTACAAAAAAAACTTCAATCAAAACACTCCTAAACCATTGTTAGGCGATTGATACCAATTGTAGGACCTTAAATCTATCAACGTTATCAAAAACCCAACACGTATATCACTTTATGCGTAGAACACGTTAACACACAAACACAAACTATGCGAGAATAAGAAAGAAACAAAGATGAGAAAGATGGTGACTTAAGATGTAAACCGTGTATGTATGAATAGTAAGATGAAAACAATATGTTGTATATTCCAAAGAAAACACACACCATCCATGGAAGGGGTGGTGCTTTCAATCTAACCTTTTACATTTTATTGAAGCAAGTCTCTAGCTTGAACACCCATCTTTCTACTTTCTCTCTCTAAAATGGCTATCATGTATTTTGATCATCCAAGACCACCCGAATCATCAACACAATAATATTATCGATCCTACAAATGGTACCAGAGCCAAGGTTTTTGTGTTGTGTTGATTTGTGTGGCTTAGTTCCATGGTTATTTTGTTCGTTGATTTTTGATACTTGTTTTCCCACGTTTAAGTAATATCAGTTTCTTTAAATAATCTTTTAAGTATCATGTATTTGGTTTTAACATAATATCTCAGTCTATTATCTGTTCTGTCATATGGTCAGGTTTTAAGGTCCTAACAAGTATTTTGGTATGCTGTTTTTTTTTTGTCAAAAAGGTACATGTGTCAATGTCCAATAGTCCTTACAAATGTTGCATCTGTTTTTGTGTCATAGTCCATATGATTTTGCCCAAAAAGCAGTCTTGTTTCTATCACTTTTGTGGCCTTGTACCAAGCTGTGAAGATAAGTAGTCATTTTGTTATTTTAGTGGGTCAAAACGGGTAAAAGATGCAGTTTTGTATGTCACTTTTTCTGGGTTTGCTATGAAGCTTTGAGCAGTTTTGGTCGGAAAAACTTCATGCCGAAAATGTTATAATGACTTAGCGACTTGCAAAAAATCGTTTTTTCATGTTAGCGAGTTGACTATTGAGTCACTTGCTGTCGTGGCGACTTGGTGCAGCGACTTGGTGCAATTTATGGTCTAGCGACTTGACAATTAGACAGAAATGAAGAAGAAGATTGTTATCACTTGACCACAATACCAAATACCAAAGACTCAAAAGACTTCAGTCATCTAACATCATCGACCTCTAAATCAAAACCAAATACCAAGACTCCATCAAGACCTCAGTTAATTCATTTCATCGGTCCATCATTATAGTTACCTCAATCTGTAAACATAAGACTTGTAATCATCACAACTCGTCCCAATTATTAAATGAGTATGAAAACGTGATCTCAGATTTTTTAAGCCTAACTTCGACTAATATACGAATTAGAATGAGAAACAAAATAACTACAAAGTTATTTCTTCTTCTTTAATTCGTTCACACCTCAACCCCAATCTAACAAAATCGAAAATAATTACTTATGAAATCTCAGTATTGTTCTATCGTTTCCTCAAATCTTTTAAAGATTTTTGGTTGTTTGAACATCACCATCATCGATCTCTTTCAAAGTCAAGCTTCATTTCATATTCGACTAATTAAAGAACGAGTCATAACAAATATGTTATACCCGTTCCTTTGATTCGGTAAAAAACAACAGAAACAAAACAAATCACAAGATCATACAACACCATACCCGAGACCATATTCTAATGATCTTGAAGCCGTGTCCTAATGATCTTGAAGCCATCCCTGTGGCTTATTCTGATTGAGTTGTGTCTATACACAAATGATTCGGATTGATGGTCTTCTTGATTCGGACAAAGAAACACACGAACACATAGGTTGAGGACGGTTATGTATATGGTTAAGGTTGTTTTTGTGATTTAACAAGGGATATGTGATGAGATTGATATGTTTTCGTCTATTGATGATGGAGATAGGTTTTAATATGAAATGAGAGTTGAGATTCGTTTTGCTTGTACTGATGGATGCTGCGTTTTGAGTAAGCAGATATGTGGTAATAAAAGTGTGTTGTGTGTTTTAGGGTTAATGTGAGATTATTTAGGGTATTCTATCTTTTATAACCAGTTATGATTATTGGATCGTGGGTTAGGATCTCGTTTATGGCATTGGGCTGGTGGTGATATATCACACTAGACTTGGGCTTTAATGTTAAAGGTGAGATAGGTTTTAAAATTTGTTGGTGATATATCACTAGTCGAGGGTTAGGATCTCATATATGGCCTTGTCTTTACATTCGCCTTGTATGAAAATAAGAATTTTGGGCTTTGATGTTGGATTGGGTTGACATTGAGGTAACGTGATAAGGGGGTTGCTCGGATATTTGAACTATTATGGTGAATTAGTTACTCCAATTTAGTCATCCGGATTTTTCTTGATAAAACTTTGGATACAAATTTTGTAGTAAGTTAATAAGTGGTATTTTCGGTTGGATATATTTTCACGGAAGGATACATAATTCAAGGCTTGAGTGATAATAGAAAAAGAATGACTACTGGGTTTTTCGTATGGTATTACTTACTAGATATTAGCCGTATCAGGTTATCTTCATGTGTAGTCATTACTACTAGCCGTTGAATCAAGGGAGATTCAATTTCAATGATACTTCACAGTCTAAGCAAAATCTTTCAAAAATTCGTCAGCGTCAGTCATGATTTTTTCAAGATGTTTGCTTATGACAAGAACTTCTCATGCAAATGGTCGTACACGTTATGATGCTTCCGAAAGTTCGAAACCATCATGGGGGAGAAACGTGTACTTTGATGTGTTACGGTTAACCTCCAGGGAAAAGGAGTTTATACTACTTGACTTAGTATGGTTTGTGAAGTTATCTACATTCGGGTAAAGAATTGTTGATGATGAAGATGAATTGTTGATGAACCACTGCATGTTCTCCTAAAACAGATATTCACTGAAACCAAAGTTGTCATTACACGTTCAAACTGACATTGTTTACGGTTTTGTCTTGATTTTGTAAAATCCCGCGAAAGAATCTATTTCTCGGTTTAAATCATAGACATGTAAAATCCCGTGACAATGGAAACATCCTGGTAATTGTAAAGTGCATTTTCGGATCTATCTTACGATTTATTCTTGGTTTTGTAAAATCCCGCGAAAGAAACTATTTCTCGGTTTAAACCATAGAGTTGTAAAATCCCGTAATGATGGAACCATCTTGGAAAAAGGAAAGTGTATTTCGGGATATTATTTGATTCTTGTGCTACTGTTTTACGTTTCGAAGAAGAGATAAAAGGGTGTACTTCATGAATTGGATGTGTTTGGATATTCGTCATGGCAGTTTGGTTATTACTTGGTTTTACGGGGTTATGTGCTTTTAACCAGGGTCGGGATGAAAACCATTATCAAAGTTCGTTTAAATGTCAAAGAAGGCTAGATTTGAGCAGTTAGCCAGAAGATGTGACAACGGCGTTAATTCAGTATTATTTATTTGAGGTTGAAGTGAATTATCACGGGCGAGTGTACTTAGTATCTGAAGGTATCGGGGATGGTTGGATGAAGATTCTTCATGATCCTTGTTCGAGCTTATTATCAAAAACAAAGACTTGGAAATCTAGTTATTGTTGGGTGTCTTTTACCTTTTCTTTTACCACTTGGGGGAATTGGGCTCATACCACCACAAAATAACTATCACTTTAAGGAGTTACGTTGTAGTGCTCAGTGTCACATTCAATTGTTGATTTTCAAGAGGTAATGTACGTCTTATACTTGATGGTTGGTTGGTTGAAGAGTATAGAGTACATAGAGAGTACTTAGAGATGCTAATGGAAATCGGCACCGCTCTTTGTTTCATATGTGCAAGTTTAAGTCACGAAGTTCAGGTAATTTACTTGAGGTCAAATTCATCATATTGGGTTCTCTCCATCACCGTCACGACAAAGAGCCTCTTGAATGATAATGGGGTTGATTACATGTTTTGCCAAAAGAGATTGAAAAGAGAGATTATGACGTCTGTTCACATCGATTCGGCCTCGTACTTCAACATAATGACGTATGAACACAACAGTTAATGCCTCGTTCTCTAAAGAAAAGAAAAGTGTAATGCGTTCAGGTCGCTTTATCTTCTGAAAAAGAGAAATCTTCTTATTATGACCATTCTCATCCACATGCTTCATACTTTTTCCATGCGCTTCAGTCATCAAGTGAACCGGGCTACCACTGATTGTTTTCTAATTCCACTTTCTCAACTATAATGACGATGGCGACATCCTGTGCTAATTTTACGGGGGAGAAGTGTGAATAGACTACATTTGGATGATGTTCACTTGTTTAATCAAGAATGGCATCTCCGTATGCAATTCTTGAGGGGGAGAAGAAGTGTGAATGTTTTGCATGGTTGATTGATATATTAGAATTTATGGTCAAACGGCTCCTAACTCATGTAAGAACCGAGCTTCTTCTTATCGGATCATCTTTACATGGAGTTTCTTCGAAGAGCCATTGGTTTACATCTTCACTCAGATTGATGAGTTTATCGACAAAGTGCTTCCGGTTAATGCTTCACGTATACATCAACATGATGATTCCGAACAATCTCTCTGTTCTTGTTTGATTTGATTGGTAGTTTGGTGTTACCATCTTGTGTGTTCATTGCGGCCTGATTGCTGATTTCCTTGATGAACATCTTTCTGTTCTTGTTTGATTGGGAGGGATTTTAGTTAAGGGGATTTGCAAGATGTAAGTTGATTGGGATGCTTTTTGGTGATGTTCTTGTGTTTGGTGAGTTGAAGATGTTAACTATCTATTCCCCAACTGGATAATCTTGAAGAAGGTTGAGTCTGATCGATTCTACATTTTCTGCTATATGTTAGAAGACTAAAGACGAGTTGCATTTGATTACCTAAATGTTGAATCCAAGATCCGGACTCAACTAGGGTATAAGCAATATTGATTGTATGCACAGCGGAATCATAATTAAGAACACAATCAAAGTTACCAACAAGGTTTTTCTAATAAAACAATGATCCTCTATGGAGCTTTTCACTCTCTCTAAAGATGTTTTCCTGGAATATTTTTCTCTAGAGTTTTCTTGTTCCAGTCTATTTCCAATATAAAAGCTATCAGTTCCTTTTATACACAAGGAACCCTAAATAAACAATAATATAAAATAAATGCATATCACTACCTAAAATAGCTCATGCATATCCTAACAAACTATAGAATACGCGGAATGACTATCTCATGAGTAACAAACTCTGCGATAATATTACTTCACAGAAACTCTTCTTGTGAGAATCCATGTACTTCATTGATTCCTTCAAAGCATTATTTTCGAGAATTCCTACTTTGCAGAAATTCCCAACAATCCTCCCTAAACTGGAATTTGACTTGGTTAAGTTCCAGTTTCTGATAGATCTCTAACACTTCAAAACAAGAGGATTGTACTCAAACATCAGACAAAGAATCAAAACAATTACATCTCTTTGCAGCAACAAATGATAAAATGACAAAATGTACATCAAAACATATTAGTTTGATACTATTCTCATCACAACCAGGTGTGTTAACTCCTGTGAGAGGTGAATCATTGAAAATAATGGATTTGATGTCTCTTTACCAATAGCCATCACTACTGGAGTAGCCAAATGTTTAAGTTCGAAAACCATGGTACACTGATAACCATCTAATTTATTAGCAAATCAGCAACCATGAACGGATTTGAAATGTGTTTACCTGTAGCCGTTTGCGCAGGACTATCCAATCCTTTGGTCACCTAATAGGGCAGCAACCATGGTGAATTGATGACCATACAACTCTCAGCAATTAAGCATGGGTGAGATGCAGACCCTATGATTTTAAGCAAACCATTACAGCTATCAACGGAATTGAGATGTCTTTACCAAAAACCGTTTGCTTTTGGACTAGCCAACTCTTTGATGGAATGTCGTCATCGTCATGGTGAGTTGATTACCATTTATGGATTTCCGCAGCCTTTACCACAAGCCATAATCCTGTGGGCTAGTCAACTCTTGTGTCAGAAAGACATGGTGAGATGAAAACCATTAGTTGTGTGGTTATTAACCAACACCAAAACCTGCAAGCAAGAAAGAGTAGAAACTGAACACAGACAGGTTAGAGCTTTTTTTTTTTTTTTTTTAACTAAGAAAAAGAAATAATACGATTTTTTTTTAACTAAATATAAAATAAAGAAAAAATAAATAAATAACCAAAACATGGAAAATAAACCATCAAGCATCAGTAGAAACCAAAGACAATGGTAGTGTCAGCGGAAACACTAAGCCTCCCCTTAGGCGTATGAGGATCCAACATCTGCAAAAATGGTTAGTAGACAAATATACAACAATAAGCCTCCCCTTAGGCTTATGCCTCCCCTCAATCAATGCACATGACAAAGATTATTGTTCTTGGGTACCCAGAATGAACCTTTTCTTTGAGTTTTCCAAGAATAACCTTTTGAGGGCTTAACAACAGTTGCCACTCCAACTCCACCATGTGCCATATTCATATGAGATACATAAGGTGTATATGACTGAAAATAAGAACTAGTAGGTCTATATGGCATAAGTCTAGCATTACTGTTCCACCAACCAGTAGTAATCGGTGAAGAATATCCTCCACCGAGGGAACTGGAAAAGGCCTATTAAGCTGTCAGTAAACAGATGCATACACCTTTGGCTTACCAGAAGGAACTGGTTTACCTGCTCTCACATGTGCAGCTTTGGGAACAAATGGAGGAATACTAGCAACATTAGTCCATGTGGGTCTAGAAGTCTGATGGCCAGAGGAAACACCCATCCTATTCTCATGATAATCACAGTCTTTAATAAGATGGAGTTTACTACCACACACAAAACAAGATTTCTTCTTAAAAGACTTATTCTTAACACAACTTTGTTTATTACATTTAAACTTATCGAGAAACAGAACTAGCGACAAAATTGTGTTTAATAGAATAAGTAACTGGCTTTGTTGTGGGTTCAGCAATATTGGGCTCAGCATTAGCTACTTTGGACATGGGTGTGGTCTTGGGTTTACGCCTAGATGAGTCGGACTTTTCACTTGAATCACATGAGGCATAGTCGGTGGCCTTTAGGTCGATGACTTGTCACTTTTAGAACAAGAAACGAGTCATTAGTTTTGCTACTAGAGTGCGGCAAGTCACTTGACTTTTTGCCATATAAATGGTGTGATCCATCAAAGTCAACTGAAGTGGAAAGGTCAACAGGCATAGGTATTCCTCTAATGGATCCACGTACAGCATGTAGGTCACCTTCTTTAACATAATTAGCTAAGCCTGATGGTGTGGATTTACGTGTGTCATCTCTAGCTTCTAATCCTACATATTTCTTAAAGCCTAAGCCTATTGAAGTATTAGGAGTTTGACTAGCATAGATGTGACTTGCTAACTTATTTCCATTCAATAACCATTCGTTATGCCTAGCAATTTCAGCATCTAATTTTTCTTTCAACACACTGTTTTTAGACACCACATCAGCTCTCAATTTCTCAGACCTTTTTAATTCATTTTGTGTACATTCTAGATCACATTCTAACACCCTAATCTTCTCATCATAAGCTATCTGATTCTTCTGAAACCATACTTTTTGTCTTTCTAATGTTTTTAAGGATTGTTTATAAGCCTCAACTTCTACATAGCATTCATTATATTTAGGTTTCAAAATATCATAGGCTTCCTTAAGTTCATTATAACGTTCACTACAACCAAACACACAATTATGTACCTGAGAGATGCCCATGAATACAAAGTGTGGCAAGTTCTTGACATAACTGCAAAGCATCGACTTCCTTGCTCATCTTCTTGACTTCAGCCTTTCCACCATACCTTTCTTTGAGTGCATTCCATATACGACTTGCATCATCCATATAACGAAAATCTGCTACATGATCAGCAGGAATAGATTTAAACAAGGTAGTTCTGGCCTTTGACTCTCTTTGTACAGCAATGTGTTCATCTGTAGTCGTTGGAGGATGAAAAAAGAGATTTCCATCGCGATCACATCCAGTCCTTTTCAAACTGTTGCCATTTTGGATCACCTTCCAGATATTCATATCATTATTCATGATCTAATGTTCCATCTTCTTAGCCCAGACATCGTACTCACCATTCATCAAATAAGGAAACATAACATCATCCCTATTATTATCAAATTCTGCCATTTTAAAAGTGATAAGCTGCATAAAGTTATGTGATAGAAGCAATAATATGAAACCAAATGCAAGTGAAGACCGACCGTAAAACAACAAAATTATATCAGTGGGAATGAACAAGGGTCCCACTATCACTATCACACCGACCAATCAAAGTAACGTTTGACCAGTTATACCAATCTCCTATGTTCACGTGTACCAACAAGAGAGCGATTAAAAATAATAAAAATCAATTGTTATAGTCCATGTGATCATGAACAAACACTGTACCATCCCATGTGAATACCTTGCCCCCTACTGTGCCACGTTATCCAATCAAAATCCATCATCAACGAATATCATTAATGTGAATATTAAACTCACGTGACCAATCAATATGATAAGAAAATAAATTCAATATGTATCCACGTGACCTCTTCAGCAACAATGACCCTCTATCAGTGGAAACAAAATAATATACGTGACTGAAGCAACAAGTCACAAGGTCAAACAGACCCACGTGATCAGCCAACCAATCAAAATTGTCTATGCCAATTTATCCACCAGATCCACGTCAAATTAGAATACAAGATATCAATGCTTTATGCAATTCAAAATAATAGATAATCCCTAGTGATGCGTATCACCTCAGTCCCACGTGAACAACATCAACCCTATATGAGATGACGTCCAATTGAATATATAACTTGCAAACCCACGTGATCTCTTTCTAATCAGCAGAACAAAATCATGAGACCGAATGTGAATTAAAAAAATCACTTATCTACTTGTAGCACATGAACCAATCACAAATACACGCCATATATTAATTTGCAATTAACCATTCCAATGTTCCGCACGTGGCAATGATTGATAAAACAATAAAACTGATTACCTCGAACCTTTTCATCGCTGCATCTGTTCGACTGTTTCAACCAGCCCTTTGCCTGCTACCTCCTTTATAATTAACGACTGCTCCAATACACCGATTAGGGTATAAACCCTAATTACCCAAAAACCTTACAAACCCTAGATCGAGAGCCACCCGCTCTGATACCAATTGTTGAATCTAAGATCCGGACTCAACTAGGGTATAAGCAATATTGATTGTATGCACAGCGGAATCATAATTAAGAACACAATCAAAGTTACCAACAAGGTTTTTCTAATAAAACAATGATCCACTATGGATCTTTTCACTCTCTCTAAAGATGTTTTCCTGGAATATTTTTCTCCATAGTTTTCTTGTTCCAGTCTATTTCCAATATAAAAGCTATCAGTTCCTTTTATACACAAGGAACCCTAAATAAACAATAATATAAAATAAATGCATATCACTACCTAAAATAGCTCATGCATATCCTAACAAACTATAGAATACGCGGAATGACTATCTCCGCAGTAACAAACTACGCGATAATATTACTTCAGCAGAAACTCTTCTTCAGCAGAATCCATGTACTTATTGATTCCTTCAGCAGAATCCATGTACTTCAGCAGATTCCTTCAGCATTATTTTCAGTAGAATTCCTACTTTGCAGAATTCCCAACACTAAAGACTTCTTCTTAATTCAAGCATTCATCATAAAGATTGTCGATTTAGGGGAGAGCACTAATTGGGGGAGAGTGAAATGTCGAATTTAATCCCCAATTAGACTTGCTCATATTCTTCAGCAAGTTGATTTTCACTAGAGTTCAAGTGTTCTTCTCATAAAGATTTCAAGTAGTTGGGCTGATAAGATGTTGCTGATTCTGAAGTATCAAAACCAGCAAGGGGGAAGGAGACAAGCATCTAAACGCGAGTAAACTTGATGAACTTAATACTTCTAAGTAATTGAAGATATCCCGGGAAGACAAATGTTATTACCGCAGAGAAACTCAAGGTTTAACTCATGGCGAGTAAACTTGATGAACTTAACTCTTCTAAGTGATTGAAGATATCCCGGGAAAACAAATGTCATGACCGCAGAGTAACTCAATGGTTTACTCATCAAGGCGCTTAGTGTTCTTATTCCAACTATGTGGGGGAAGAGATGTTAGAGAAAGTTTCTGAAGATATAAGAGGTACACTGGTGTATGATGATCTCGATGTTATCGCAATCATTAGGGGAGAGAGAATTGTGTACATTAGGGGCGCTCTGTTGTCTCACTTGAGGGCTTAATCAGTGATTCAGAGATATAATCACTTATTCCGGAGTTGACATCCGCAGAGATTGTCATCCGCAGAGATAATCAGTGATTCGGACTGCTTCTTCAATGCTATCAGTTGTTTTCTCTTTGGGGAATGTGTGTACTTCGGGTCCTTGAGCTTCATACACGATCATCAGGGAAGAACGCCATTGTTTACCACAAACATTGGGGAGGTGTTTTCTCTCCGGGCATGATGTGTATTCGGGGGAGTTCTTGGATATTGGTGTACTTCAGGTTCTTGAGCTTCATACATGTTCATCAGGGAAGAAAAATGTGAACATGGGAAGGTGTTTTCATTCCCCTCTTGAAGTGTATTTGGGAGAGTTCTTGAGCATTATACAAAGAGGCTAACTGCATCAATTCAACTACTTGGGGGAAGTGTTCTCTTGACACCTTTTGGAATGGATTGCGTCAGACTTCAGTGGTTATGAAATATGAGAAGAAATTTAAAGAGTGGGATGATTCTTTGCTGATCTATCTTGATGATATAACCCCGAATAGAGATTCTCGATTATCGTTCTTAAATGGAGCAGCGGGATTTATGTTAATGGTGTGCTTCTCTGTGCACCTGGCTAAGGCAAGCTTGAAAGAAAGCTTGAATCGCTCACTAAAGGATTTTCGGTTTAGGGGGAAGCTGCCAAAGTCTCTCTTTCAGATGGTTCAATTTCTTTCTTCGACTCAAGAGCCCTGGAAGCTTTGGTGGTGAATGTTTAAGAGTTGATGACTTCTATCTTCTACGACGTGTTGCTCGATATCCTTATCTTGGTACTCGTATCATCATCTTCTTTAACTATATCATCTTCTCTATCTTTGTATATACTTTTCAGAAAACCAAATAGAAAATTATAAAACCAACAAAAAGAAAATAGAAAATTATAAAACCTTCAAAAACCCATAAAAAATCAGAAAATTTCAAAAATACCAAAAATATGTTTTTCTATGACATGTCTTCTGGTATCGATAACATCTGCGGTCTTAGAAATGTCATTCAATAATGGCACGGGACCATAGATGAAGTTCGAGCAGGAGGTGTAAATATAATTTTTCCAAAACATGTCTAAAAATATGGTTTACAGTTATTTCAGACTGTAACCCGGGCTTAAAAAGTGGCTTACAGTTATTTCAGACTATAACCCGGGCTTCAAACTATGGCTTGCAGTTACTTCAGACTGCAACCCGTGCTTAAACTATGGTTTGCTATTATTTCAGATAGCAACCCAGTCTTCAAGAAAGGAAAGTGTTGCGCTAAACCAAAATTTTCAAAAATTTCGTGTACTTATCCTAAAACCAAAACAAGGAAAGCATGTCGTCAAAAAGACTGCTGTTCCTACACAAATGTTTTTCCGTCTAAAATTCTTCAGAAAAATATTTGGTGTTTTCAAAAATTGGTGGTAAATGAGTTGCTTGAGAAATCAATCAGAATCAGAGTTTTTATAATAATTGAAAACTCAATCAATGACTTCAGCGCTTTTAAACTTTTCAATAAAATAAGCCATTGATTGAGGGGGAGAATGTTTTCAAATTTACATCATCTAACGGGCTTTCTTAATTATCCTATATGCTTAATTAAAAATGATGTTAACCTACGTTGAAGGACTAGGTGCCCAGGATATGATTGTTAGGATTAGATGATTAAAGTTTGATGAACACATTATCCCCATGCCTTATATGATCTGATTAATATGTTGAATTGACTTTTATTAGTCGATTCTTTGTTTGGGTGATGTCGACCACCATATATTTGTATGTGTTCTCAAACATATGCAGGTATATTGGTATATAAGAATGTTCCCTATCCGGATCCCACAAATGAAGATGATTGGATGCCGAAAGGAAAGGGTAACTATATCTTGGGTTGACAAATGAAGAAACGGAGCTTAATTGGACTTCTATGGAGAGTTGGCATGGAAAAATGCAACGTAAGAGGTCTCACTGCATCAGCAGATGGTTTTCTTCATCGACAAATGAAGAAACGGAGCTTAATTTGACCTCAGTTGGCATTAAAATGCAACGTAAGAAGTCTCACTGCATCAGTAGACGGTTTTTCTTCCAAGCCCTACAGCAACAACATAAGCTTCTCAACCACCTAACGTATCTTTGTGCAAGATACCATTTTTAAACAATTTTGAAAAAAAAAATTGATTAAATTGTTTTGAAAATGGAAAATATTGTTTTGAAAATAAATTGAACTAAATTTTGAAAATCACCGGACTTCATTTTATCAAAACTTAAGTCACTCAATCATCGACTACGGTCATCGATTGAGGGAGAGAGTGATTTAAAATAAAATATTTTCAAACGATATTTCTTCACAAAAGTCCGTTTTGTACAATAATAAGTGGTGATCTAAAGATTTAATGTTATGTCATGGTATGATTTTTTCTTTAGAATCAAGATCTTTCAAAATGAAATTTTTTCTGTTCTTGTTTGATTGTGAAATTGTTTTATTTTTCTTAAAGATCTCTTAAAAACTATCATACCTGACACTAAAAATCTTTAATGTCGAAAAACTGTTCCTTATCAGTCATTTTTCAAAATTAAATTTTGCCACGTCTTTCCCCAAAATCTGTTAAATGATTTAAATCAATTGGGATCACAAATTTCAAAAGGTTTGAAATTTTTGATCGGGGGAGAGATCGTGATTTAAATCTCAAATCTGTTTTAATGGAATCGGTTTTAGTCCTTTATAGGCACTCCTGCCTCTATGTGCCAAACGATTCAAATACACAATGCACATGTTGAGGAGGAGGATTTATCCAAAAACAAGATGAGTATTTAAACCTGGCCACATTTTCTCCCATGTTTTATAAACCTTATTAAATCACTTGGGATCCAAAATATCAAAGGGTTTGATATTTTTGATCGGGGGAGAATTTGTGATTTAATTAAGAAATCTGATAAATGATGATCGATTTGATTCAAAAGTGCAGGCTGCTCTCCCATATGTGCTAAACGCTTTCGAATCTCAAAGCACATATTGAGGGGGAGCATTTCAAAAGAAAATAAACTTTCAAGGTACAAAGATTTATATGTTTCAACATAAAGTACCTTGATTGATTTTCTAATGGTTTCTTAATGGCTTTTGTGATAGTGAATGTACTTCAAAAGGAACTCTTTCCTCTATGTGCTAAAATGATTTCAAATATCCTATGCACATATTGAGGGGGAGAATTTTACCAAGAAAATCAAATGGCTTTTTCTATGAAAATTGTGATCAAAGAAAATATTTCAAAGTCCTCTTGCCTCCATGTGCTAAAACAATTTCTAAATCATATGCACATGTTGAGGGGAGGTTTTCTAAATGATCAAAACTATTAAGGTACAAAATGCTTTGATCTCGTGTTACAAGTACCTTGATTGTTTTGATCTTTTAGAAAACTATTTATACTTACAAACAATACGGGAGAGTACCTTGATTGTTTTGATCATTTAGAAAACTATTTAGAAAACTTGATTGTTTTTCCAAATGATTTTTCAATTGGTTTCAAGGAAGAATGAACTGTACCAAAAGATCGACCATTTTACTTTATGTATGGAGTTATAAGGATGGTGAGGTTAGGTATTAGTTCCCACGATCCGCCAGAACCGGAGGGATCTACCCATGGACAATCCACTAGATAGTGTAGAGTCCTTAGGTATGATGAAAAAAGGAGAAAAATGAGAAATGGGAAGAGTGCGGAATGAGACAGAGCTAGTACTGGAATAAACCCAACAAGGTTCTAGTTATGAAGTCTCGGTAAGCAGAAGGGGTTGAAGAATGAAAAGAAATGAATGTGAAAAGGGTGAAAAGAAATAGCCCTCCAATAATTCAACCTTAGGGCAGAAACCCGGTTCAATACATATGCTACTGGTGGTTACTAAGGTAACACTAGTATTGAAGACAAGACGTCATGGACCCAGTGACACACTGCACTAAACTTCCCAAGTTACTCAAGTTCCTCTTGAAAGGGCTTGTTTCATTCTCACGGGGAACCGACATAATCTATCGACTTTCTCTTAGAGATTGTTGATATTGAAGAAGGAGACCCTCTCCCTAGTCTCCGGCATAGGAACCAAATGTGCACGATTGAGTCTAGAGCCAAGAGATCATTCACAATATCTCATTAGGACACAAAATTAATGAAGACTTGCTGTTTCACACAATGTGGAAAGTAAGTATATATATATTAAGAGTCCTACGCATTATCCTTGTGGTATTGCCAGAACATCTGAGTGGTATGTAAAAGTATTCACGATGAAGATGGAAATCCTTCTAGAGCCAACATCAAACAAGCTCTTGGTGGGTGACATGTGAGATCTTTTCTAAAGATCAAGCTTGTGACAACTGGATAGAAACGATGGGGCGATTCACTCGTGAATCAACCTTGGTCCAGGAAATGAATTGACGACTACTTTTAGAAAAACCATTCGATTTGTAAACCTTCTTTTCTCTAGCACGTCGAATGTGTACTTATGTTTTCATACACAAAAAGTATCTCTGATTGAAAAAATACTTTTGGAAAAACCGTTCGATGTGCGAATCTCTTCTTTTCTCTAGCACGTCGAATGTGTATTCTCTTTCAAATACAAAAGGTATTTTTGATTGAAAATTGATCTTTCTCATAAAACCTTCGTCGTATTGCAAAACTCTTTCTTCTAAGCAATACGCGATTGTTTTTCAAATAATTTTTCATCAATCAGTGAATCTCAATTCGCTGGTTCACTCACTCCGTGTTGTCTTCTTTGAGACGTTCCAATTTGAGAACAGCTAGAGCAGCTGCGAAACCCTGTCAAGGAGATTCTTAGGAATCCTACCTGATCACAGGAAGTACTTGTACTGATCAATGGGGAACCGTGGGCCTTGTACCTCAATTCAACGAAAGTGATCAAAGACACTTTCGTGTGTTTTATTGCTAACTGTTGTTTGCAGGTACATTTGGACGGTTGCAGCTGATCAGAATAGAGGAGTCAATCCAAAGCCGCATGCTCACAGCATCCGCACTTAATTGAAGAAATCATGACTGGTGCATATCTACATAACATGGCTTTGATATTTCTATACTATGCTTCTGCTACGCTGCTACAAATATCATGAACCAGTAAAAGCTTCCGCTACTCTGATGGAAAGATGTCATGATCCAGAAAGTGTGATCATGTCGGTCCAAAAGTCACAACATCACATGAAGGCAACACAACTATGGATGATCTAGAGAGATTTACTGTGGCTGATGATCTCATTGAAAGCTCGAAGATCATCAATGATGTAGATCAGTTCAAAGGCCTCCACTTAAAGTATAAATCAATGCGGACTTTGAAGAATCGCTACAAAAGCACAAAGATTATGGAATTGAAGAATTGAAGTCTACGAGCTCAAGAACAAAGTCAAAGAATAGAACGCTAGGATTCAAAATGTAAATCATGGGGTGACCTACCTTAGGGGGAGATTGTTAGGAATTGGAAATTCCATGTTAAAGTGTCGGTCACCCCAAATATTATCTAGCATAGTTTAGCTCGTAGACTTGTCGTTAGTTACGTTATTTAGTAGCTTATTAGTTAGTTTGTAGCGTAGTTTAGTTTAGTGTAACACCGTGGAGGAAGGACGGGTCTTTACCCACTGTATGCCTGATCCACATGCCGATAGGAGGTCGTGTATTGTGTAACTATAAATACCCCTTCCATCCATGGAAGGGGTGGTGCTTTCAATCTAACCTTTTACATTTTATTGAAGCAAGTCTCTAGCTTGAACACCCAACTCTCTACTTTCTATCTCTAAAATGGCTATCATGTGTTTTGATCATCCAAGACCACTCGAATCATCAAAACAATAATATTATCGATCCTACAAATTGCGACGTTATGACTATTAATTATGGACTTGATATATATAATGTTGACTTTGAGCTACGTCGGCGTCACTTTGACTTTTTAGTCAATAGTTGACTCCGACAAAGCCGTAACATGGAATTTAGTATAATTTGGACAATTGATTGATTAAAAGCTGAGAAGTTATGACTCGTGCTTGTGAACTCGAAACGAATAACGTTATGAAACCAATAATGGGATTTGACGAAATATATATTATACATGAAAATGATAATAAAACTATGAAATGTAAATAATAATGGGCTTTTGTACCAAAAATATCAATAACAAGATTTATCTTGTTATTTACTGGTTTTAAACGGAAACTAACGACTAAATTAGAAAGGTTTTGTAATAAATAAGTAATTATGGTTTCGAGTACACGCTTATCAATAAATGTCAAATGTGGACATTTAATAGTGGATAAGTAATTATTTATTTGCGTTATGTGTGCATGGATTACGGATAACCTAGCATTAATTTTGTTGATCCACGTGGGTAGCGGACTTATTAGGTTGACGAATCTAACAAGAGCCCGCTAGGTACGTTGGGTTAACCTTATTAATCCAAAAAGACTTATCCTTATGACTCTTTAGGATGCGGTTGATTTATGGAATAATAAGCGACACGAATAAATGAATGAGTTTATCGAGTTGACGAATTCGATAAGGTCTACTATTTATTCCGAAACTTATTGAACTATGGAGCTTATCGTTTAGAGGTCTCATTGTGTCGCATTGAGTTATATATTGGTTGTTTGAGTGCATTCATGGCATCATATTGAGTCGATACACCCACACATGAGGATACCAAACACTAGGATTAATGGTGAAATGAGACGTTTTTGGAAATAAAGAAATGGAATATATTGGGGTAGATAACGTTGATTTTGAGGAATATATATTAAGTTGGTCTACATTAATAGGTTGTGCCGAGTCGATAGTTGTTTGTCTGTGATTTCTGTTATCTTCTGCTAGTGATATTTGTGCGTTGATTGTGCTTTGATTGCTTGAGGTGAGTTTCATAGCCCCACTTTTATATACGTTTTAACTACGTTTCGAACTATTTTGGGGTGAGAATCATGCTACTGTTTTGGACCGTTAAAACTATTTGGATTTGCTTATATGCTTGACTGAGTAGATAGATGTGCGATAGTTGTTGCCTTAGTCTAGGTTTAACCGTGCCTAACTAAGAATAGACTTCTATCTCGACCTAGCCTAGGGTTGGCAACTGTTCTAAGAGGTTGCCACGATAGTGCTGGACTAGAGTCGCAGGGGCCCGAGTAAGTGATTATATGGTTGGTAATCCGGGTAGGATCTGTGCGTGTGCAAACGGTATTATTCTATCTAGGTCTTGCATAGCAAATCAACTCTTACAGGTCCACTATGATTTTGTTGAACTTAAACCTATGAACTCACCAGCGTAAGCTGAACTTTTAGCATGATTTCTCAGGTATTTGAGAGATGTTTGGATTATTTGATGTGTGGAAGCTTGGCATGGAGGCGTGGTTCAAGGATCATTTTCTGACTCTGATAAACAATGGGGACCTATTTTGTTAAACTATGTTTTGGGCCTAAAATTTATATCTTCGGATTAAATGTTTGAATATTTGATTTTGGGATTGGTTTTAAATGGTTAAATGGTTATCTTTTATTTTACTTGTCTGCGATACCAATCCAAAAAGTAACGCCCCGAAAACTTGATTAAGTCTTCCGTTGTACCGAGATTTGGGGGTGTTACATTATTTCTTACAATTCCCGTTTATGAACTCAATGTTCGTGTACTTATCGGTCTTGGCATTTCACAATGCCTTTACCATTTTGTTATATCACTCGAACTTATCGTTCGTGAACTTATCGTTTTTGGCATCTCACAACGCCTTTTTCATTTACTTAGCGTTGGATCCAAGCTAGTACTATTTTATCACTCTTGTACTCTTGTCATTTACGTACTTTGATCAAGTACTATTATTTTTCGTATGCATTTGACCTTTGACAATGGTACATGCTTATACAACCTTTTCATTCACTTTCCATTTTTATAGACATAGTTTTCTTAAATTGTCAACATTTTCTTTATCAAGGTTCTTAACCTTTTCTAGGCCACCATACTTGTTAAATATACTACATGACTCTATTTGAGTTTTGACACATTTAATCGCATTTTACTTCATTTATATTTTTAACAAGTCACACATTCACCATGTGTTTCTATACATATACATAAGCATATATTACCCATGTACTTCTACCATTCCTTACCTATCATACATTCCAAACTATATTCTTTAATCAAGCATTCAATCCTCATCACAACTCAATCACTCATTTCTAAAGCATAATATATCATCATCATCATCATATAAATTTTTTTGGGTAAAGGGTAATTAAAAATAATCATCGTCATAATTTAATCACATCTAAACTACATACTTGCCTCATCAATGTTGTAAGCACTAACACTACCTTAAAACTAAGGCAATAAACAATTAACACAAATAGATTTTACGGCACACACAGCTACAAGTGTTCTAAGTTTAGGCAACCTATAGTGGCAACATATTTCATTTAAAGTGAAACTCTGATACCAAGTTAAAACATCAGTTTACTGATTTGACCAAAGATTTAAAATTTTTATGCAAAATGACTCAACTATAACGGACATTTTGTTACTCTTTAACAAACTAAAAAAAATTTATAACAAACCAGCCCTTGCAAGTACTTTTAAATGAAACTAGACACAAATACATTTAAAACGACGGGTGGCACTACTAGTGGCGACTTAGGGTCTTAAAGATATGATTTTTTGAAAATCGAAAAAATCTAGGAAATACTCCCCATCCGCAAGGTTGGGGTTTTCTGTCCTTCTGAGACATACTCCAATCACAAGGTTGGAAAGCTGTAGACCCACAACTCACGTCTTGACCCATTTTTCTTACATACGACTTATACTACTTCACTATTACATCAAAACTTCCAGAATTTATTGAAATAACATAAACTTCACTTTCCTTTACTTACTTGGTCTAAACGACCTATAAGACATATTTTATGGGGTTTACCAAACACCCGTTTTGACCCACTTTCAAACACAACCCTTATACAACTTACATAACCATTTGTTTGATATACAAAACATGGACTTGATACTTCAATTGCCATTTATAAATCATTTATAATGAATTGTGGTTCAACCATGATTGAACTCGGCATCTACTATTAAGCTCCTGCACATTTACCAAATACTTCCAATTTCATGCTTCCAAATTCTAGGTCTTTAGTCAAGACCTTACTTCCTTCGCTTATGAACCTACAAAATGGTTAGACAACTAAACCGTAAACTTTCGCTTAGTAAGTAAAAGACATAACAAGCTATTATCATTCCTAAGCCATAAATTATCATAACAACATTTATCATTTAATAAAATATCAAAAACATGAGTTTTACACAACCCAAATTCCATCCTTAATCATCATATCATTATATCTTAATCATATGATAAATTCCCAATTATTCTCATGAACCATAATTTCAATTTACCAGTTAACACAAGATAGAGATTACTTACTTGTGTTGCAATGATCACTATGCTTAACCCTTGATTAGTTTTTCACATAATCAACACTAGCTAAATGTTTTCCCTCTCTTTCTCTTCTAAAACCGAAACCCCCCCCCCCCCCCCCCCCCCCCCCCCCCCCCCCCCCCCAACACACAAAATGGAAGACTTTGGAGAAGTGTAGAATGTCTTGGGAATTATCCTAAGACTTGCTTCACTATGAAGCTAACTCATCTTTGGTTATATTACACACTAGGTCCCTCAAATGCTACTCCCCATAGGTTTGAGACACACTGTATTTTCTAAGACCATATTATATATAATATTTAACTTTAGGTTTGACTACTAACTTTTCTTCCGTTGACTAACCAATCATATCGAGTCTCCCTACTCATAAAATTCATAGTCAACTATTCAAGGCACTATATCATTAAATTACTTAAAAAATGGTTTTGGGGTGTTACAAAATAAAGGATTCCTTGAATTCTAAAGTGTAGTTGATGTTCTTTGCTTTACAAAAACCAAACGGGAAATAACTGCTGCAGAAACCATAAGCGGAAGAGGAAGAAGTTCGGCTATTTGGTTAGATGAGGTATACAAAATATTTATAAACAGTCTAGAATATCATACTTTTGTCTAAATAGTCTAGAATATCATACTTTTGTGACTTTTTTGTTCCATATCCGTGAAGCTACAAGGTGGTCATTTGGTCATTTCTGTTTAGTCAAACTGTGGTCATAAAGGGTCAAAGAAGCATTTTTTAATGTTTTTTCTGGGTAAGTTTGAAGTTGGACAGAAAATATGGTCAGAATCTTCCCGAAAATGGTCAAAGGGTCAAAACCCTAGTGTTACGTGTAACTCTTCAAATGGATACGAGTAGCTTGGAAAGTTACTCGTAAGGAGACCTCCTTACACGTAAGTGCTTACGAGTAAGAATAATCCTATGCCTAAGCAACCTACGCGTATGATGTTACGCGTATGACCCTGTTTACGCGTAAGACTAGTTCTACGCATAAGATGTTTCGACCATGTCAAGTTTACGGATAAGGTTTAGAAGAAAGAAGTTACGCGTAAGATTCTTTACGCGTAAGAACAGAAAAACAAAAGTTATGCGTAACTTGAAGTAAATGACCACGACACACCACAACAATACCAAATACCAACACGACTCGACCTCAGTTTTAATACATCATAAGTCCATGTTCAATTCCAAACGAATTGATTAGCACGTGTATCATCAGTTTCGACCCACAACCATACATAACCAAACCTAATCCTATCTAGACTCACCCCAAGACCCTCACAATCACTCTCCTACTCTCATTCAATCAACAAGATGACTCTAATTAAATTAAAAACAATCTCAGAAACGGTTCAAGATTTCATCTGTTTCAGATTTTTTTTCTTGGAACCTTATCATCATTGATCTATTTATGTACGAAGCCAAAGCCTCATGATAATATTCGAAATTGAAAGAAAGACCAAAAACCAATAGGTTTCAATCATCTCTTTGTTTCGATTATTGTCAAAAATAAAAATGAAACATCAAGTACAACCTACCCGAGACCCTCAAAGGGATCTTGAAGCTGCTGGAACTAGACCCTCTTAATTAGCTCATATGGTTTGATTCTTTGCGAATATGTTTGTGTTTGATGTTTCAATTTCTGGTGTATATTAAGGGTTTATGAGATTGATTGATTGAAGTCTTGAGAAAAGAGAGTTTTATTGTAGAGAAAGCAGATTTGTGAGACAAAAAAAGGGGTGCGTATTTTTTCTCAGATCCGATTTGAGTGAATGTGTGTGGTAGGCGTTCTTTATCACTAGTATGTTTTAGGGTTTGGTTAAGATAACAAATGGGATTAGGTTAAGAGTTTTATATCCGGTTGTTAATCTAAAGTGGTTTAGGATGTTGGATCGTGGGCCTTAGTCAGATGGATCGTGGAGTGAGAATATGGACTTGGGCCTTGAGTATACATTCATTTGTGGGCTGAGTGTCAAAACGTGATCTGAGCTGAGATTGATTTGCCATATTTGTTTGTTTCTCTCATTTGAGAAAAATGATTGTAAAACTTTTGCTATCCTAATTTTTGTGTTACAAAATTTTGGATACAATTGTTTATTATTTTAACTGAGTGGTATTTTGGTATGGTATATTCTCACGGAGGATACATAATTCACGGCTTGAGCGAAGATCTGAAAAAATGACTACGGGGTTTTTGTACGGTATTGCTTACAAGAAATTGTAGTGACGTTTCACCGGTGTACTTCCTTATCATTGAGACGTTGGTTGGTTGGTTGCATGTCTCAAGATAACTTGTTGGGGAACATTATGAATTTGACAATCTGGTTATAAATGTTGTAAGGAGTTACGTTGTAGTGCTCACAGTGTATAACTATCACTTTAAGGAGTTACGTTGTAGTGCTCAGTGTCACACGGCGTTGTGGATTGTTCAAGAATTTAGAACAAGCAGTAAGTCACAAAGTTGGGATGTTTACTTCCTTTTCAAGTTAGTCGTATCGGGTTATCTCCATATGTGGTCATTACTTTTAGCCGGTGAATTCAAAGGAGGTTCGATTAAAGGTTGGTTCAAGAGAATTATTGAGAGTATTTTTGCGACATATTCTCACAGAATTATGCTCAAACTTAGGATTTAATATTGCATCAAGAAAAAGGTAATACGACATGTACGCAACATTATGATGATTCCGATAGCTCGCAACCATCAGGAGGGAGAAATTGGTATTTCATCTTCTGTAATTGGATTGACGAAGGGAATTGTGCTTAAGACCGAAGAAGGAGAAGTAGTGTGTGTACATCGAGGCTTTTTACCAACTTGGATGCAATACTAAGTGAGTTATGTTGTTACGATATTCCTAGAACGACAACCACTGTCCTATAATCAAGAGTTTACTTTCTCCGCTGCGTGTTGGAAGAGAGTTGTCGGTTCAGGAGGGAGCAGAAAAAGAAAAAGGCTCACTAGTTAGGAGGGAGTAATAACCTAACTAGACCGTTACAGTTGAAGTTCAGAGCTACAAGGATTTGTGCCGTCAGCAACAAAGATCAAATGTCGAGATCGTCAGAAGGGAGAACTTCAAGTTTGCCTCAGTATCTAGACTACAGAGACTCTGTGCTTCAACAAAGTCAACATTGTTCATTACCATTGTAATTTACTTTCTTTATGTATTTATAGGTCTCATTGTAACCATTCACGTGTGACGATATCTTGGAGGGAGATTAGACTAGATGCGTAGTATACTTTGCCCATAGGGACTAGTATCGTTTAAGTGGCAAAGTTATGGTTTGTTGAGCCTATAAATACCCCTCATGACTCTCCATGAGGGGTGAGGTTTATCATTAGGTGTGTGTTTTTTTCTCTTTTAATAAAACTCATCTTTGTGTTTCTCATCCCTCTCTCTACTTTCTCTCTCTAAAAGGATGAATCTCTTCATCTTCTTCCACCAACCAAGGCCTCCCAAAACCACATAAATCTTATGTTTTTTGGTCCTACATATGCGTCAACCGTAAATATTCTTGGTGCAATTTTTAGTGGGTTTTTCTCTTTTGTATTAAGGCAATACAAGAAGTGTCAACTCGAGCGTCTAATGCAGTACAACTTTTAATGAATGAAGACTCTAAAGGCGATTTTAAAAAAATAAAGGAAGAATTGTGAAAAAGTGTGATGTGTCGATCGTGTGCAAGTTTTAAAATTTATAAACACGATTTATCCGGGTAATTACTTTAACACATACGAGCAAGTATACTCGTTCTTGATAGCAAACGTGGGTAAGTCGAGGTCATCCCAAGGGATTTGCATTTTAATTTGTTAAAGTGTTTGAGACAAGAAAGCTTGTCAAGGCTTCCTTCAAAGTGTTGCTTTTATAAAAATCCAAATTAAAGAAACATATACTTGTGTGAACTCCATAGTCAATTATAAAGATTGTTCATGAGAGCTTGGTGTAAACTTGATGCAATGCACAAATCATAAGCAAATGATTTCCAATCCATGGTTTATGTTTTGTAAAATCATTTTAAGAATAAAAACATATACCTTTCGGTCCTTAGCCTAATGATTATTCTTTAGAAAATCTATTTGTTTGTAAAAGGTTCTTATTCAACTTGTTCCTACGACTCTTTCGACCTTTCGTGATAAAATTGTTTCTAGTCTTGTTTTAACAAGTAAACATGATGAGTGTCAATCACCATATCCCCATACTAGTTTGTCACTTAACGTTTTGGAAAAAAACATAAGAGAAATCCTTTCGGTCCTTTATCTTGAAAATGTTTTACCAACAAATCAAATAAGACTAGTAGTTATTCCAACAAACTCATTAAACAAGATCATTTACATGCATCACATATAAGAACACTCATACAATTCCCTACATCCTTACACACAAGTATACTCAAGAATTACTCCATGAAAATCATAACATAACACAAGTAGTAACAATGTAATTCATATAATTCAATAGAATAGAGATTCATGACAAAGTTCAATAGAATACCTAAACTTCGGATTACAAGAACTAGAAATTTGTGGAATATAGCAACCACACGCCTCCAATCATCTTAGACTAGCCATACAACTCCAAATGATTACACAATGGTTGAGAATTGGTCTCACCACTCTCCTGGATGTTTTACTGCAGAGATATGACTTTTGGGATGAATAATATGGGTTGGTAATAGCTTTGGTGTAAACTATTACTCTTTTAGATGTATCACACTAAACTACTAAGTCTAGGTGCATTATATAGCTAGGAACCCTTTACTATCAAGCCAAAAACGTCCTCAATAAGTTAATAACTGGAAATGATCGGACTCTCATGATTAATAGAAGTTAAGGCATCAATAAATGAGTAAAAGTGTAACTGCAGGCTCTCCAACTGGATCGGTTGCGACGCAGCTGATCCGGTTGCGTGTTTGACCATTCCCTAGCAGATCCGGTTGCGGGCTCTGACTGATCGGATGGGAGCCTTCCGTACAACAAATATTGACTTTCTTTGACTTTTTTTGATTCGTGCCTTTTTCCTTGCTTTCGACGCTGATTTCCAAGATGAAACTTGATATTTATTTGATATAGACACTTAGAAATCCTTGTGCTTCCAATCATTGAGTTCTTGAGCTTCCTCACCTATCTTTCTTCCTCGGGAATTATCCAAATGTGCATGAAATTATCATTTCTTCACCTTTTACGATACCTGGCTACATTCACATACAAATACGCTTCTTTTGCACTTTTGCAACAATTATTTGTAAATATAACCGATTATCATACACAAAACTAACAATAACGCTACTAAAAACATGCTCATTTTGAGCGTTATCTAATTCCCCCATACTTAAGTTCTACTCGCTCTCGATTAGGTCTAACATTTATGAAAATCGATTTCAATGGTCTCAACATCGTGGTTCCAAAAATCTAACAATCACTTCAACAGAAATAATTGTTAATTTGCTTTTAATATGCGAAAATTCCGAAAAGGAACCAAATGACTTTAGATAACATAACTAAACACCTCACGAATGATTTTAGAAATTCACTCAACACTCATATATTGGTGGGTATATGTAAATCACTCAATGCCTAGTCATGATTAATGCTTTTTACCATAAGCTTGTACAAGTATCAAGACAAATAAAATAAATTCATCAAAGAGGGCTTTTATTCGGGTTATAACGTTAAGGCTTTGGTTTTATAAAATGATATGGATAAGGCATGGGATAATTTATGAAATTGGTTTAAAATGAAAAATAAAGTCAAGTCTAAACCTCCATGTTGCTAGCCATCAAACAAACCACAATCCCGAAAATGATTATAATCTCCTCTTCTTCACATCTCGATCTCCAAACATATGTAACTCAATTTAGCTCATTGGCTATAATCATTATCTAAAGATCTTTTTTTTTTTTTTTTTTTTTGTAACTCCCCTACACTTAGTATGAGCATACACCACAAAAAATACAAATGAGAAAGACGTCTCCTTCATCTTTGTTGGAAAATGGTACACACGAATGACAAAGTGTAGCTTCTTCATAATCATCAAAAACAATCCAACACTCCAAACAACTAGCAACAAACCAATAGACATTGACATAGGTTGGCTAAGGTTTAAGGTGCAAAATATTTTTGTATTTTTCTGGATTTAAAAAAAACGAAAAGATTGGCTCGAAGGGTGTAACTAAGGGTATCTAGTGGTAAAAATGAGTACTAACAAATGGGTCCATATTAAGTGGTTAACTAACCGGTGTGATTAGCAAAAAAAATTAGATGTAAAATGGAAGGCCATTTGGGTTAAATCCTACGATTGCCTCTTATCATTTGAACATATTTTTTTCACTCTAGAATGATTTTAACCGTAATACATAACAAGTACAAGTTCTAGAATCGACATAATCACCGGCACACTCATAGAAAAATATAAAACATAAAGATGTGTTTTATACAAAAAGAATCATCACAATTTAGTGGAAAAAGGCTATAATGCGCACTAGTAGATGTTATCGAATCCAAAATGAATTACTTTTGTAATTTGGTCCAAATCAAAAATTTTCAAAAACCTCTTTTTACCATTGAAATTCCCAAGTTGTTTTTAAATATATATATATATATATATATATATATATATATATATATATATATATATATATATATATATATATATATATATATATATATATATATATATATATATATATATATATATATATATATATATATATATAACGTCGAAAAAACTAGACAATAAAGGGCGAATTTCTACTAGCTACTTGAATCCGAAAATTCTACCTAAAAATCAAAAATAAGACTAAAAATTAAAAATTTAAAAATCGTATCATTTTTCCTATTTTCTTCCCTCCCCATACTTAAGTTTTGCATTGTGCTCAACGTAATAAAATGAACTTCAAAGTAAAGAAAATGGGAAAAAGAAATAGTCAAAAAGATACCACGGGATTAAATACGCAATACGCATATTTGGTCATAGGCACGCATGTGAGTCATCCAACTCCAAATATTGACCAACAATAAGCTTCCGCCATATCCATCCTGCAAACAAAACTGCAAAATATACACAACACACAAAAACAAACAAACAAAACTAAAAACAATCCAAACGCTACTTAAAAATAAAAATAAACAAAGTATGATAATAATCCTAGAGAAATAGTAAGAGAGAGAGATAGAGAAAATATTGTTCGACACTCATAAGCATTGTTTTCAAAATCACAATCCAAAGAATGATCCATGATCATTCGTCATCCTCGCTTATCTCATCACCATCATCATCATCATCATCTTCATCACCTTCGGTTTCATAGTTCTCTTCCTTGTCAAACACCATGTAAACTTTCCTCTTCTTCTTTTTGCCAACTCCAGATGAAGATCCTCCCACATCATAGCTAGATCCTCCAACCTTGGGTAATCTACCATACGCAGGCACTGGGTCGGGAAATAGTGCATAGTCAGGATACGGGTACAGATATGGTCCAGGATACGAGGTGTACGGGAAAGGATATGGTGGAACATTAGGCGGATTGTAGGGAGGCAACTCATAATTGGCTACTTGCGCCATGTGTTGAAAGAACGGGATCGAATAATCATTAACGTAGTTGTTCCTCACTATCATCGAATCTCTCCAAACATCCCTACGCTCAATATCATTTAAGTGTCGGTTCCAATCTCCCCAACCTGAGTCAAAGCTACTAGTCGTACCCATTGGCACATTATCCGTCGGCTGCTGTGGTGGTGGTGGGTCAATCCATGCTCCCAAAGTCTTTGTTGTTCTATTTAAAGCCTTTCCAAAACTCTTTGCATCCCACGTCTCACTAACCTTTGGATCATCACACTTAGGCAACTCGTTGTCGTTAAAGTACCCTAGATTCTTTGCCAACCTCGTCACATAATGACCTCCACATATGTTGCTATTGCCATTGATACCCGGGGCTCTCCTAGACAAATAATCGGCTATAATCAAAGCCGCATTCCCATCCTTGGACTCATCCAACAACTTCATTATCCACAATTCTGGCTTTTGGCATTTGTCCCTGCTTCCAACTATATGGAACGACCCCCATACTAGCAACTTATGTAGGATTCTCCACAATGGATTCCAAAGGGATGAAAAATTCCTACGAGGACAAGAAGGATCTCCCACGTGATTCCAATACGCGGGGACAATAGGGTAATCTTTCTCAAACCTCTTAAGCCTTAAGAAATGAGCTTCAAATAATGGATGACTAACCTCATCCGGTTCGTATAATCCAAGAACAACCGCAAACCCCGGAAAAGTGTATGCATGATCCTGCCCATAAAGCCTAAACCAAACACAAATTTCATTCATGATGTTTCGCAAGTTTACCTTTCTTTCAAAGTACATTGTTGAGAAGAACTCCAAACACCATTCACGGTAAACTTCTTCATTAATGCTAAAAGCTCTCTCCCATGAAAAATCATCGAACGAGTCTCCATCAATCGGGTAGACATAAGACATCCGCATCATACCCCTCAACACAGTTTCACACTCATATTCGTTAAACAAGTCCCAATCTTCCAACCTCGGAATCGAAATAGTTCTAGTTTGCAACTTCGAAAAACGTTCCTGTTAAAACAAATAAGTCGTACAAATGTTTATTCATATTTTACGATCTTCTAATGTTTTGTCGATAACAAACGTAAAATCATTTTAACAAAACAAATAAAATACATAAATAGTTTGAGTCAATAGTTTACCAACACACTTATGATTTCACATAAAACACTAAACAAGTAAAAGTGGTTTTATGATTTAGTAATACATATGTACAACAACTAGTGTTTACATATTAGGCAAATATATACATAACTAGTATGTATCATAATGGGTAATATAATGGGTAGAATTTTAAGTATTTGACCCATTGACCAAATACATTGAATGTTGTTGGGTAAAACTCAAAGTCCATGACCCATACCCATAGAGCATAACCCATAACCCATTGCATGACATCATGCATAAGTCATATATGGATATTATCCATGACCCATGGTTTTAACCCTTAACCCATAGACTAGATGCATTGCATCTTGAAGATACATTGTATCTACTTGGATACCCATGGTCCAAAGTCTAGGACCCATGACCCATAACCCATAACCCATGACCCATGACCCAAAACCCAAAACCCATGAGCAAAGAGGAGCATCCCACGGATCCCCAGGATTACACTGGACGGATCCCTCATGTGAGGGATCCTAGGGATCCGTGGAACATTAGCATTTTTTCCTCTATAAATAGTGAGCCATTTCCTCATTGTAACTCACCCCTTTCACATATTTTTCTCTTTGAGTTGTGAACTCTCTAACCTTAGATCCAAGTGATCTTTGTATGTAGTTTTGTTTTTGTGTAATTCTGTAGGTTCCTCTTAAAAGCGAGATCACCACCATTTGAAGTCAAGAAAGCTCAAGTCCATGAGTTGCCACGCTTCGTCATCATCAAGACTACTGAGGTTCTCCTGTTGATAGTTCTCTTCTTTCTCATTAGAAGTGTAGTGTCAAAGACATAAGTGAAAGATGTCTAAAGGGTCAAGAAGAAGACATTAGTGAAAGGCGTCGAACGTCCGTATTGAAAGCACTTGTGAAGGGTGCTTAGAAGTCAAGGCTAAAGGCATTAGTGAAGGATGTCTAGAAGTAAAGTCACAAGGCATTAGTGAAGGGTGCCTAGAGGTCGAGTCAAAGGCATTAGTGAAAGGTGCCTAAGGTGTAGATTCGATATGGTGTGTTCGATGTACAAGATAGATTTGTATTGGGTCAAAGGATATCAATATCCTTGTTGATGTTGTCATAAGGAGTGGATCTCCTTAGGGTTAGATGTTGTGTAGTGTTGGGTAGTAGTTCCTCCATTGTAATGGAACTCGGTATCTAGCCTAGTACTGGATAAAGGGTAGGCGACGTTGTGATAGGTTTGGTTCTACCTCGTGGAAGAACCCGGTATCTAGCCTTGTACTGGATAAAGAGTAGGCAACGTTGTAAAGGCTTCTCCGCCACAAGGAGTTGGTGTTGTGTAGTGATTACAAACTCTCGAGTAGGTGACTCGGGGAGTGGAATAGGGCAAGGAAGGTGTCCTTGTAGCTGAACCACTATAAATACTCGCGTTGTGGTTTTGTGCTTCTTACTCTTTATATTTTCATTACATATTTATATATCTATATGTTTCTCTATCAACATCCAACACACACGTTTAAATAGATTGACATAAGTCGATCTAAATAGTTTAAAACCAAGTTTTAATCGGTAAAACTATTCAACCCCCCTTCTAGTTTTCCACAATTGGTATCAGAGCTTCATTACCAAGTTTCTTAGAGTATGTTGTACTTTAAAAACTTGATACGATCCATGTTTAATTAAAACTACAAAGAAGGTCTTTTACAAAAACACACACCATGTTTTAAAACACTTTTGTTGGATGTTGATTAGATGACAACATTTTTTTTCTTACTAAATTGCACTAACCTTCCTTGTCATTTTTGCTTAGTTAAAACTCATACTTATCAAGCCATAGGAATTGCTTGGTAACAAAATTACCTTCCCTAAGAAGGTATCTTAAACACGAAGGAACCGGAGTTGTCTACTGACATTTGTTTTGTTATTAATAAAGACACTCTTAAGTGCATTAGAGGTATGATTTCCTACTTATCTCTAAATAACATTAGCTTAAATAATAAGTATGCTTACATAGGAATTTTTATGATTATCTTTTCACATACTCATATATTACACGTAGCTTCGTTAGGAAACGTTTCTTGCATACGTGTTACTCATTCGTCTAAAATCTAGGTTTATAAAATTTATGGCCTATTTCACTTAATCCAAAAATCATATCTTTCTAATAATAAAAAAAAACACAAATCTCAAAAATTCCGCCTTTCCCATAAATATCCCCTTCGACTTCCACTCCACCAAACCCACATTTTTCAAATCTTCCACTTTCAAAAATTACCTCTCATTCAAAACTTCATCTTCCTTCTCATCTCATCTCATCTCAAACCGAAACCAAGAAAGATCTTCATCATCATGGTTTACATCGCTTTCGTACTCATCGTCTTGACACTCATCGCTCTCGTGTTCCCCATGATTAAGTTTTCTTATGGAGACATATACTTTGTGTTGGTAATCTACATTGTTGTTATATACCCAATCCTTTGTATCGTTCTTAGCATTGAAATGAAATATTACTAATGTTGTAGTTTATCTAGTTTATTTTTTATAATGTGTTTGTCATTTTTTTTACTTTATATCTTTCGTATTTTTTGGTCTTGAGATACGTTAGAAACCGACAATGCATGCTAAAAGTAAATATTGGCTAAAATACATATCTTTGTATAAAACTATAAGATGCAAAAATCTATATTTTTGTCAAAACCCTTTTTTCTGTCACTACAGATCCACGGATCCCTGTAGTTCTACTAGTCGGATCCCTCTTGGAAGGGAACTGTGAGAACCGTTCTTCTGGAAAAACGTTTCCCATGCAATATAAACCGTTTTCTTCCTAAAAGAAATATTTCACTAGAATGTTAAATACTAAGTGAGTTAATTCTCAATGTTAATTGATATCCATTAAAAACGTTAGGTGATCATCGTTTTTGTTATAATGCGTCTCATCTTATTCTTTTTACTTTCATAGGTCACGTCATGTCTCATGAGTATGAGTTCGACTTTTCACTCACTTATGTCTACATTCCTAACATCTCTCTTGAGCCTACCACACCTGGAAATCATGTCCGTGGGTTCAATAATCTCAAAACTCATCACTTCCATGAAGGACGTATTGTCGACACTCCTCTACAATATGAATAAGGTATCAATGCCTCTTTCCGAACCATAGGACTGGAAGGTCTTCTCGGAATTAACGAGAAAATCTGTCCGAGGTTTGTATTGGAATTCTTATGTCAAGTTGAACTCGTTCGTAACGAGGATCGATATCTATCTCTTTGGTTTTGGATCAAAAACCAAAAGTTTGTTTTAACCCTTGGGCAACTTTCTCACATTCTCCGAATTCCAAATCATGGACAATGTGCCTTCACTGAAGATTGGTCTCTTGATTCTCTCTACAACCATCGTGAAGAAAATAGTCCATATTGTTCACACATACCTTCTCCTCAAGACTTGACTCGCATGTTATGCAAACCTCGACCCTATTACTCTAATCCAAACATTATCTATAGACGGGATATCCGAGAAGAGTACAAGCCTCTCGCACTCATCCTACGTGAAAATGTTTGGAGTCTTAAGGGGAATCGAGAAATTCTTCCCGCTTGTTGTGCTCACATAATGTATTGTCTGCTAACACAACAACCATACAATCTCGCCTACTTCTTCGCAAGGCGAATTGTAAACCTTCAAGGCAACAAGAACAAACTAATCCCTTATGGAATGTTCTTGACACACCTTTATCATCACATCATGTACTTCCACCCTTAATTTCAAAGTTCGTTGTATGTACTTGTGAATAAGATGATGGAACCTCTAAACACATCTCTCATGAAGTCCTTCTTCATTCCTGAATCGGCAAATACTCATCAACCATTTGACGATCCATCTAGCGAAAATGCTCAAGAAACTTAGTTTCTTCTCAAAATAGGGTCAATCCTTAGTACTCATGCTTTATCATTGTAATGTAATTTCTCTCATGAAATAAAACATTTAACATTTGATGTCTCAACTATACTATTGTTCAAACTTCTTAGAAAACACTAGCTTTGAAATATGATTCCTTGTGCAACCCTTGCATACCTTTTGTAAAGGTACTGTTTAGCAGGAGACGGATCCCTCAGTTTGTGCTAGACGGATCCCTTCACTTAGGGAACCGTGGGATCCGGGAAAACAGAAATGTAGTTGCAATCTTTATACTTCAAACCATGTCCTTAGATCACTTCACACTAGCCAAACAAAGTGCCTTAGGACCAATTAAGTCTTTCTCAAGCTTATTAAAGTTTCATACTCACTCATAACTTACTTAGGATCACACTCAAGGCGCTTCTCGATTTATCGTTTCACCAAAACTCATTACTCTTCCGCTATTATACTCACACATCATCTCTCACATATCAATACATCTATTTTTATAAATCTCTCAATTTTAGCAAATTGATTTTAGTTATCCTTACCTCAAAATGGGTCAAGTTCTTGTTTCTCCATTTCCTATAACTTTTAAGATATTTTCCAAAATTATCTTAAGTTACTATCTGGTCTTTAGGATCATTTAGCTCCACTTGACACTTCAAAATTTTCTAGTGTCATCTTTGGTCATTCATTTGTACTCATAAAATATTTCATTTTCTTCCATAAAAGGCAATCATTAGCTACATCACTCATTTCCCTTGATCATTTAAGTACTCTTTCATTTAAGACACTTAGGAAGACTGAAACACTCAAGAGATATAGGTATTACACCTCACAAACATCATTTTTCTCTTTTCTTAGTTGCTGAGAGCCGGATCCCTAGGATTAGCCTAGACAGATCCCTCATTGGAGGGAACCGTGGGATCCGGGTGACAGATTCATCTTAACTCTATCTAAAAAAATCATTTCAAGCTCATCATGCTAACTTGAACACTCCATCTCATCTTAATTAAGTTCCTAGATCAGTGCAACTCTGAAGTTGACTCTTGTGCATGTCAATCATCATATTCCAAAGGATCTTAGTGGCTTAAGTCTTGAATGCACTTGCCAAATCTCCTTCTTTATAAACCACCTTGCTAAGACTTCTAAATTCATCATCTATATCCTCATTCTCAGCACTTAGAAACTTTCACAAACCTCTTTTAATCATCTCATCATGAGGAAAGCTCCTAGTGGTAACTCATCCACCAAAGGACCACCCAAGAAACTTGCTCGTGTTGTTCACGAAATTTCTTCAACCGAATCATCTCATGTTAAATCCACAAATGGTATGATCTCCCCTCCACCTATCAAACCAATCCCCAAAAGGATTGTTCACACAAAACTACCAATGCCAAACACCACTATACCTCCTAAACCAAACAACCCCATTTCCACTAAACCATCAACCTTAGTGCCTAGAGCCATATCATTCACCACCCCACTCTCATCACCACACCTTTACAATCAAGAGGACTTGCCTCCTAGGCCGTCCCATCCTCCACCACCACCACCAACATTCTCCTCTTTAGGAGGAATAGCGGAAGAAAATCAAGGTGTTGAGTCAACACTAGCTCCGGTTTTGTTTTCTCCGTCACCCTCAAATAATCCATTTTGGATTATGAGAAATCATCAAGGTCAACCACCCGACCACATGGAAGCTGACACATCTCTACCGCCACCATCATTCTAAGTTGAGCCATATTCGAATGCGCCTCTGCCAATCCCTCCTTCTTTGAGGCTCCTCAACCCTCTTCACTTGATCCTTCACATCAAGCCATTTCCTTTCTTCCATCACCACTACCGAGCCACGACAAAGATTGTTATCATTGTCAAACATGTTGAAAGTTTGATACATGAAGTACGTGAAGATCAATGTTTCATGTTTTATCACCTCCTCGAACGTTTTGACGAGATCAAACCTAAACAGACTTGAGCTAGAGGATTCAAGTGGTGTCCTAGTATCAAGCGCGACTTAGATAGTCTACTAATCCAAAGTCATGTATTGTTCATTTTCTTAGTTTTTAGAGTCATGTACATCATATCTCTAGTTTTATTAAATGAAATTACATGATATTTGTCATATTATTCTGAGTATATGCTTGTTGCTCTAATACATATCTCACTTTGATGTTAACATCATTTGTTACATCACCTTTGCTGTATTTTGTTTACAGACAGACGGGTCCCTACGTTTTGCATAGACGGATCCCTCCAAGGAGGGAACCATGGGATCCGTGCAACAGAAGACTAGTTTTCTACTAACTTGAGTCTTATTTGCAGGAAATTATGCATTATATACTTGTTTTCTAACATTTGTTTTGTAGATTTTCAATATACACATGAAGACTTTGACACCCTAAGCCAGGGGAGCTTTGTGTCAAAGCAATACATTGCAAAATTATTTGCAATATAATTCTCATTAGGAGTACATTTCATGACGTCCCTTTGCAAAGTTGCAATCATCAAGAGGGAGCATTTTCGTCACTTAGACAAAATCTCTTGCTAACATAGTTGCTAATGAACTAGTTTAGTATTTCTTCTTGCTTGACGCCCTCACAAAGGGATGGACTCGTCAAGGGAGAGTTAAGACGAGAACACTTCTCGTCACTTGCTCTCTACTCTTTCACATTATTTTTTTTCCTTTACATGTTTTTTTTAAAACATTGTGTTGGTTTCTTTTCGACGCTCTTTTTGTTTCGACAAAAAGGGGGAGAAGAAAGTAAAAACTACAATTCAAACTTTTACGAATTTTTAGTTTTTTCCTTAAAATAATTTTATGTTTTGTCATCAACAAAAAAGAAGAGATTGTTAATACAAATAAGCGGTAAAAAAGGTTATTTATATTTTATGATCTTCTAATGTTTTGTCGATAACAAACGTAAAATCATTTTAACGAAAAAATAAAATACGTAAATAGTTTGAGTCAATAGTTTACCAACACACTTACGATTTCACATAAAACACTAAACAAGTAAAAGTGGTTTTATGATTTAGTAATACATATGTACAACAACTAGTATTTACAATTGGGCAAATATATACATAACTAGTATGTATCATAATGGGTAATATAATGAGTAGAAGTTTAAGTATTTGACCCATTGACCAAATACATTGAATGTTGTTGGGTAAAATTCAAAGTCCATGACCCATACCCATGGAGCATAACCCATAACCCATTGCATGACATCATGCATAAGTCATATATGGATATTATCCATGACCCATAGTTTTAACCCATGACCCATGGACTAGATGCATTGCATCTTGAAGATACATTGTATCTACTTGGATACCCATGGTCTAAAAACTGATGACCCATGACCCAAAACCCATGGGCAAATAGGAGCGTCCCACGGATCCCCAGGATTACACTGGACGGATCCCTCATGTGAGGGATCCGTGGGATCCGTGGAACAGTAGCATTTTTTCCTCTATAAATAGTGAGCCATTTCCTAATTGTAACTCACCCCTTTCACATATATTTTCTCTTTGAGTCGTGAACTCTCTAACCTCATATCCAAGTGATCTTTGTATGTAGTTTTTTTTTTGTGATTCTCTAGGTTCCTCTTAAAGGCGAGATCACCACCTTTTGAAGTCAAGCAAGCTCAAGTCCATGAGTTGCCATTCTTCGTCATCATCAAGACTACTAAGGTTCTCTTGTTGATAGTTCTCTTCTTTCTCATTAGAAGTGTAGTGTCGAAAACATAAGTGAAATATGTCTAAAGGGTCAAGACGAAGACATTAGTGAAAGGTGTCGAACGTCCGTATTGAAAGCACTTGTGAAGGGTGCTTAGAAGTCAATGCTAAAGGCATTAGTGAAGGATCTCTAGAATTCAAGTCACAAGGCATTAGTGAAGGGTGCCTAGAGGTCGAGTCAAAGGCATTAGCTAAAGGTGCCTAAGGTGTACATTCGATATGGTGTGTTCGATGTACAAGATAGATTTGTATTTGGTCAAAGGATATTGATATCCTTGTTGATGTTGTCATAAGGAGTGGATCTCCTTAGGGTTACATGTTGTGTAGTGTTGGGTAGTAGTTCCTCCATTGTAATGGAACTCGGTATCTAGCCTAGTACCGGATAAAGGGTAGGCGACGTTGTGATAGGCTTCTCCGCCACAAGGAGTTGGTGTTGTGTAGTGATTACAAACTCTCGAGTAGGTGACTCGGGGAGTGGAGTGGGGCAAGGTGTCCTTGTAGCCGAACCACTATAAATACTCGCGTTGTGGTTTTGTGCTTCTTACTCTTTATCTTTTCATTACATATTTATATATCTATATGTTTCTCTGTCAACATCCAACACACACGTTTAAATAGATTGATATAAGTCGATCTAAATAGTTTAAAACCAAGTTTTAATCGGTAAAACTATTCAACACCCCCTTCTAGTTTTCCACAGTTCCCTAAAAGCTTGTTTTTCTTCATTGGTAAGATCTTTAAACTTCAAGTTTGCATTCCCTTCCGCTCGCATGCTATAGGTAACCTTCTTCCGTGCATTCCTTTGGCAATACTTGGTCACGAGCGGGTTCATTGGAATATGCGTCGTACTCGAACAACCTACAACATTTCTCTGTAGAAATCGTAAATATAAGTTAATATAAGAGTGTTAGAACCAACGATAAAGTTTATATAAGCCCCTAGGGTCAAGTTCAAAATTAGCATTTTTTCAAAACAGAATCTGGAGCCGATTCGGTCGAGGGGCAGCCGATCGGCTCCTCCCCTGACCTTGGTCCAACCGATCGTTTGGATTGCGCAGCCGATTCGGTCGTCTGTTCTGCATTAGGCAATGGCCTTCCAATTAACTTCCCACTAGATTTTTCGAATTCTAATTCACTCCTAAACTTCCTTTGAACATCACTAATGATTTCTACAACCTCAATTTGCTCTAAATTCGCATCCAAGAACATCCTCTTATCACTTGTTCATCATGCTTAGAACTTAAAAGCTCAACTTCAATTCATCAATTAATTGTTCTAGCAATAATGTGGCATCTAAAATTCACTAAAAATGCATCATCTAACAACTAGGAATCATCAATTGCAACTTAATTTGATTCAAGGGTACAACCTAATTGAATCCGAAAATCCAATCATCTAATACTCATTCAATGTTGAATCAATCACTACAATTATTTTTTCAATGCATTCCTATATCAATTACCCACTTAATTCCAAAAGATTACATCTTAATTCGAATCCCATCAAAAACCCCCAATTGGTGACCTAATTTGCAATTCTAATACTCCTACAACCTTCAAACAACATCTTTGTGGTCGAATTTTTTGAAACCCAAATGGAGGATTATTGTGTGTGTGTGTTTTTCTGGAAAAATTGAATTTTTGGCACTTATATTTGCTTCCAACCTATTCAGTCATGGACACAACCGTTTCGGTTTGCATTTTTGCAAAATTTTACCTTTTTAACTTTACTTGGCCATTTTACCTTCCAAGCAAAAATTATTTACTCAAAAATTCGATTAAAGATGCACACAACATTCATCCAACCATTTGTAAATTCCAACAACATCTAAACTACTAACTCAAAAACTAAATCATAAAATCTTATCATCATAAAACTTAAACTAAAACTCAAAGAGGAATTGATTAAAATAACTTCAAACCATAATAATAAGAAATAAAAAGAAAATGAAATCAAAATCCCTAAGTGCATAAAAGTAAATTTTATCAAAAGATGAAGATCAAGCAAACAAGTACTTGTTATTATTGTGGTGTTCTACTCTTCATCACCCCTCAAAGTATTCATGTTTCAAAGTATCTTCGCTTTGGAATTTTCCCGTCAACTCATGATATGTCTCATGGGTCTTGAATTTTCTAACAAATCTCCTTCCACTTAGGCATAGTATATCGAATTTTACATGCCATTCCCCATCACCTTCTTCTCTTTTGTATACACTCGCTCCTTCGGGTCCCTACTCCAAGTTTTTCAATTGGACGGGCAAGGATCCTAGGAAGTCCGTAAGCTTTTTATACACAAGAATGTTCTTAAACGGGTTGTAAAAAGCTTCCATTGCAATTTCTCGTTCCATTTCATCTTCTAGATCAAAGTACGGTGGGGCAAGTAGTCCATACATAGCATTTCCTTGGGCATCACGCCCCACTTCAAAACAAGTCAAATCATCTTCACCCAAAATTTCCAAATCCTCCATGAACTCTAAAACTTTACCCCTTGGCTTGGGATAGTAAGTTTGTTTGGAAATTCCGTCATCAATGGTCATAGTCCCCCTCCCCATGTCTATTATAGCTCCACACGTTCGAAGAAAAGGTCTTCCAAGTAAGAGAGGCAAACTTTTATCGACCGGAATATCTAAGAATAGGAAATCGGCTAAATAAGGTTGATAACCAATTTGTACCCTCACATTTTTAACTTCTCCCATAGCCTTGGCTTGAGAGTTATCGGCCATGGTTAGCTTCGATTGATTTGGTTGAGGATTGCTTAGTCCCAAATTCTTAAATAGCGGATAAGACATCACATTGACACTTGATCCGGTGTCCGCCAAAGCATAAACCAGAGTGGTCTCGTTAACTTTTATTGGTAGAACGAAGTTACCCAGGTCACTCTCTTTTCACGACATCCCCCGAAACAAAATTCTATCCCTATCCTCCTCCGTAAGGTTCTTGTCTTCCAAACGTGCTCTAGCCAACATAACCGCATCGAGTTTCTTGTGGTAAACAACATAATCTTGTAACACTTTGATCACGGGTTTCTTTTCATTAAGCTCAAGGAATTTTTGTTCTAGGTTTTGTAGAATGGCCTCCTTTTGCTCTTTTGTCAGAGGCTTAAAGGTTTTTGGTGAATTTGGTGGTGATGGTGTGTAATCATAGCTTTTGGTGGTGGTAGTGGTTGGAGTAAGTTTATTCGATGAGGTCTTCTTCCTACTTGCTTTTCCCATCTTCACAACCTCTACATTTTCCTTCTTCCTATACTCCATGTTTTCACACAACTCCGCGAGCATGTCGTTCACATCCTTCTCTTCCTCCAAATCCGTAATACTAATTCTCATTTCACGTAGAGCAAAGTCCAAAACATATATCTGGTTCATCCGCATTCCCTTCTTCTAAAACCACAAAATCGACCTCAAAGATATGACCATGTATATTGATCCGAAGATTCTTGACAATTTTCCTTCCATACTCTTCATAGTCTAGCCGAACGTGGTCAATTTTGTCAAGTACCTTGTACACAATGTAGTTGTCCCCATAAGCCATGTTAAGCTGAGCATCCCAAGCACTTACTCCTTCAACACTACAAGGTGTCCCAAACCTCATGAAAGGTGAGTCGTACCCCGTGAGAGGTGCTTGCGTGAAAATCACTACCCTATTCTTCTTGGGAACATGAAATTTATCTTCCCCAACTTCTTCCAAACCTTCTGTTCCAATGGCTAACTCTTTCTTACTCTCCTCCAAGATGTTTCCAATCTTCTCCAAAGAACTACCGGTATCCTTGAACATTTCATCTAAGTTGCGAAAATACTCGGAAATACCACTCAAACTATCCGTATCAAACTTATCTAAACAAAATAAAAAAAATCAAGAACAAATCATCCAAATTATTAGCGTTAGAGTTAGTTACAATCAAAACAAACTACATAAATACATTCTAAACAAGTAAAGACACTTATTAAAACTACAAACAAAAGCTAAAACTTGAAATTAAGAAAACAAAAAAATTGTTATCGAGAGCTCCAACTGGATCGGTTGGCCCTCTAACCGATTCGGTTGGTGGTGTGCCTCAAGACCAATATCACCCAGCCGAAACGGTTACGGGTTCCGACCGATCGGCTGGAGTGAATTTCCAGAAGAAAAAAAATTATTTATTTATTAATAATTAAAAATTTGATAAAAGACAATTAACTAAAACTTTAACTCTAATAAATGTGACTACACATTTACCTATTAATTAAAAACATTAACTATACTAATTAAGCATAAACAAACATTAAGTAGACTTTATTAACTAATCATTATAACTAACTAAAACATCTAAAACTGAAAATTAACTAGATAATTAAACTAATCAAGACATAATTAATTAGATATTAAATAAAACTAAAGATAATATATAACCAAAAATCTAAAAATAATAAAAACAATCCTAAGCAAGCATCTAAACTAGCCTAAAAAATTAGAAATAACAGGAAATAAGCTAAAAACTAAAACAAAAAACACTAGATTATCAAGAAACTAGAAAAGAAAAACATAAAATTTTACCGAGAGGACCAACCAGGTCGGTTTCTTGCGCAGCCGATCGGTTGGCCGAAAAACCAAACTTTTTTTTAAACACTTGAAACTAAACTTAAAACTATCAAATATACAGAAAGTAACAAATAAAAAACAACTCAAATCCCCGGCAGCGGCGCCAAAAACTTGATGTGTCGATCGTGTGCAAGTTTTAAAATTTATAAACACGATTTATCCGGATAATTACTTTAACACATACGAGCAAGTATACTCATTCGTTATAGCAAAGGTGGGTAAGTCGAGGTCGTCCCAAGGGATTTGCGTTTTAATTTATTAAAGTGTTTGAGACAAGAAAGCTTGTCAAGGCTTCCTTCAAAGTGTTGCTTTTATAAAAATCCAAATTAAAGAAACATATACTTATGTGAATTACATAGTCAATTATAAAGAGTGTTCATGAGAGCTTGGTGTAAACTTGATGCAATGCACAAATCATAAGCAAATGATTTCCAATCCATGGTTTATGTTTTGTAAAATCATTTTAAGAATAAAAACATATAGGTAATCCTTTCGGTCCTTAGCCTAATGATTATTCTTTAGAAAATCCATTTGTTTGTAAAAGGTTCTTATTCAACTTGTTCCTACGACTCTTTCGACCTTTCGTGATGAAATCGTTTCTAGTCTTGTTTTAACAAGTAAACATGATGAGTGTCAATCACCATATCCCCATACTAGTTTGTCATTTAATGTTTTGGAATAAAACATAAGAGAAATCCTTTCGGTCCTTTATCTTGAAAATGTTTTACCAACAAATCAAACAAGACTAGTAGTTTTTCCAACAAGCTAATTAAACAATATCATTTACATGCATCACATATAAGAACACTCCTACAATTGCCTACATCCTTACACACAAGTATATTCAAGAATTACTCCATGAAAATCATAACATAACACAAGTAGTAACAATGTAATTCATATAATTCAATAGAATAGAGATTCATGACAAAGTTCAATAGAATACCTAAACTTAGGATTACAAGAACTAGAAATTTGTGGAATATAGCAACCACGCGCCTCCAATCATCTTAGACTAACCCTACAACTCCAAATGATTACACAATGGTTGAGAATTTGTCTCACCACTCTCCTGGACGTTTTACAGCAGAGATATGACTTTTGGGATGAATAATATGGGTTGGTAATAGCTTTGGTGTAAACTATTACTCTTTTGGATGTGTCACACTAAACTACTAAGTCTAGGTGCATTATATAGCTAGAAACCCTTTACTATCAAGCCAAAAACGTCCTCAATAAGTTAATAACTGGAAATTATCGGACTCTCATGATTAATAGAAGTTAAGGCATCAATAAATGAGTAAAATTGTAACTGCAGGTTCTCCAACCGGATCGGTTATGACGCAGCCGATCCGGTTGCGTGTTTGACCATTCCCCAGCCGATCCGGTTGCGGGCTCCGACCGATCGGCTGGGAGCCTTTCGTACAGCAAATAATGACTTTCTTTGACTTTTCTCGATTCGTGCCTTTTTCCTTGCTTTCGACGCTGATTTCCAAGATGAAACTTAATATTTATTTGACGTAGACACTTAGAAATCCTTGTGCTTCCAATCATTGAGTCCTTGAGCTTCCTCACCTATCTTTCTTCCTCGGAAATTATCCAAATGTGCATGAAATTATCATTTCTTCACCTTTTACAATACATGGCTACATTCACATACAAATACGCTTCTTTTGCACTTTTGCTACAATTATGTGTAAATATAACCGATTATCATACACAAAACTAACAATAACGCTACTAAAAACATGCTCATTTTGAGCGTTATCAGAGTGCTTCAAAGGAAGGAAAGCTGCAGATGTTAGCTTTGAGGGTGTTAATGAAACTTTGATTTGTAGACTTGCACTAAAGATTATTTTTCTTTTAGTAGACTGCTATCATATATCTAATTTGGATAATATTTTCCTGGCTATAATGATTCAGGCACCCGATGCGTCGCAATTTAGGTTGTAGCCAATACGATATTTGAGTCAAAGTATATGTATCATAGTTCTAGTTACTGTCGCATTGTTCATTTTTTATGTAGACTATCCAAGGTATACAAAATGGACATACAAATGTTGGGGTGGCGAGAATCGGAGTAAACGACAGAAAATTTTTCTAGAACACTTTCAAGGTTGAGTTATGTGATGAAAAAACCTTTTTTCATGACTGGATTTTTCCTTGCTCACTTCCTAGAAAAACTTTGTATCGATTTCTCCCATCCTCACCAGAATGTTAGTTTGCCCATTTTACTTATCTTGCATATTCTAAATAAAAAATGAACATTGTCTTAGGTAAGAAGTTTATTTCTTCGGCGGGGAGGGGGGGTTGCTCTGAAAAGGTGAGGAAATTCCAAAGTAGCTTTGGTTTATTTTCTAGCCGGCTCCATCTACTCATTCTGTCATGGTTTGTAGAATTTGTAGAATCGTCGCTTCCAACGTAAGATATTGTCTTTTATGTTCTCTGGAGGTCGTAGATGCGTGTATTGTTTAGCATCCTACCACCTTACAAGCAAACAATGCTGATTATTATTTAGCAGCAAAATACAGGGTCAGGAATGGTTGGCCACATTTATATTGTACTTGTAGTAACGTCGTGCAATCTGTGATACATCAGGGCTATGAAGTTGATATGAACAAATAGGTGAAAGAATTGAAAATGTATATTTCAAAGGAGATCAAGTTGTAGTGGGTCACATGCATTTAAATACTCTAATCAATTATTCCGGTTATGGGTCTTTGGATCTGTTCATAATAATTTTGGTGTAAATCATTTGTACCAAAACAAATGGAGTAGGATATGTTGTGATTTTGTGTTCTTTAAAAAGGTATGCTAAATGTTAAGTATGTATATTTTTTTGACATTATGAATTTTGAAGGCAACAAATGTCTTTGTATTTAATTTATGGATTTGTTTGTGTTTCGGTTTATTCATGCATTTCGGTATCAACAAAGGGATTGTTTTCTGTATATTTTATATGCACATAAGTATTATATGTTAAGCTCATTCGCTCTACAATTCACCGCAACGTGCGGGTTAAAATCCTCGTTTCACACATTCAACATAGCTATTATCATTTCACATCATACTCAACATATAAACATCACATTTTAACATTCTTAAAGCTTGGCTATTCACATCTACAACTTCCCACTTTAGCATTTAGCTATTCACATACGTATAAACTTATCACTTTGGCACTTTGACTATTGATATATATATATATATATATATATATATATATATATATATATATATATATATATATATATATATATATACATGAACTTTACACATTTTCTATTTACTTAATAACTTCACACTTAGCATTATAGCTATTTGCATATAAAAGCTTCACATTCTTACACTTTAACTATCCGTGTTTATATACACTTCACACTTTAAGTGTTCGTTATTCACATAATATCTTTACACTTTACAAGTCTAAGTATATTTCCATATATAAACTTCACAGTCTTTCACTTTAGTTATCCATGTATATACTTCACCCTTTAGATATTTAGCTAATACATTAAGGTATTCACATCTCATGATGCATTCCACATAGTTTCAAATTCATATAAAGTTCACACTTTATCATTCATTCACATATTTTCATATTTGCTTAACACATTGCAAGAACATTCATTTAACTACTATCACATATGAATCATTTTCTTTTTATCGACTTATTTACTTCACTTTTTTTAAGCTCTAACATGTAAACTTAACAAGTATCATACTTGATCACGTATGATACCCCCAGACACACAGACGAACTAGGCCCAGCCCCGGAACACGGCCCATTGGACCACACTTATCCGGACGCTGTCCATCGCCACAGCGCATTACCTAAATGGGGATGTCAAACCACGGATGAACGGTATGTCCGGAGGAAATCCCAATCGCGACCCAACTAGAGTAAGGAATCTTGATTGGGAATTAGGTACTGTCACCCACAGTCCCTAAAAAGGGAAAGCGCGATTGGTTCCCACCCAAAACCATCGCAGTCACACCAATAAGAAAATCCCTGGGTTGACTTACGTGACCATGAGAACATGACAAGAAATTCAAACATATAAATAGGGACCCTCTCCGACATTCAAATGGTAACTAACACATACTCTCTCTCTATAACACTTTATCTCTCTATATCGATAGTTACTCTCACACCGGAGGTTGACCGCGGAAGTCCTTTCCGCGGTGAGGCTAATGGTGTTTTACTTTCTTAGCAGCTATAAGCCAAAACTCTCACTTAATTCAAGATCCATTCCCCTAAAAGGTAGCTTAAACTAGGCCTTTTCGGGGAAGTGCCCGGATTTGTATTAACAAGTTGGCGCCATCCGTGGGACCATTAACATAACTGAGTTTCCAAAAGAAGCTCTTTCATGAGTAATCTGGCAGACAACCCTTCTCCTTCCCCTGGACCTTCCACGGTTAGAAACACGGGTGGAAAGGAAAAGGAGCATGACACAGAACATTACTCTCCTAACGCCGTGCCAGACGCAGCAATAAGGGAGTTCTGTGAAAGGCACTACACCCGGATTCTACCCCTAATGGAAAAAAAAGTTCATTAGGAAAAGCTAGACCGGGTCAAAACCCGTTTAGACTTTGATGATGAAACCAGTAATGAGAAATCTCGAGAGCATGCCCGGAACACCCTTTCGGAGTCCAAAAGAAAAAGGAATTCCAGGAAGTGGCAGAGGGCTAGCCCCAGTGCTAGATCGGACCCTACGGAGTATTCCAGGTCACAAAGTGTCTTCTTGAGACTCAGTAGTTGAGAGACGGATCACTCTAGAGAGAAGAGCCGGGTGGAAGGTCGGAGGGCACGGCCAGACATATTCTCTAGGTTGGAAAGAGAAAGTCTACACGTGACCACAAGACTAGGAGACAGAAAACCGGATGTGTTTTCCAGACTCCAATCAAAAGCGTCCTCTCGCCGGCAACGTAGAAGAGAAGCTGAAAAGCTCGGGAAGGAAAACGCGGCAGCAAGGTACTCGGTTAAAAGACACCAGCAAAGCCAAAGCTGTTCCCGCGTAAGTGCTTCCCACTCTAAGTACACTAGGGATGAGAGCTATCGCTCATACCGTAGTAGGTCTAGGGAGGTATCTCCCCCGAAAAGTGAGGAAAGTACAAGAGGACACTGGAAGTCCATCCCAAAGAACAAGTCAGGAGACGAAGCTGACGGATTATACTCTCCATATGACATAGCTGACGCGGATCCTTTCACCCAACGGATACGAAGCTTTGAATTTCCAAAAAGGACAAGGATGCTAGCTCATGTCAGAACATTTGATGGGACGGGGGACCCGGAAGACCACCTAAAAATTTTCCAGACCGCGGCCAGAGTGGAGCGATGGCCCATGCCTACGTGGTGCCATACGTTTAATTCCACCCTGATAGGGCACGCCCGCGTCTGGTTCGATGAACTCCATCCATAAAGCATTGACAGATTTGAAGAGATAAGAGCAAGCTTCCTCTCATATTTTCTTCAACAAAAGAAGTACACAAAAGACCTTGTAAAGCTGCATCACATAAAGCAGCGGGAAGGAGAATCCACAGAGGCATTTGTGGAACGGTTCAAGACAGAGAGTATGCACATGAAAGGTGCTCTAGAGAGTATGCGGGTGTCGGGGTTTCATGCACGGGATAACAAATCCTGAGCTGATTAAAAGACTCAACAACAATATACCCCAGACAGTGGATGAAATGTGGAAAGTAACCAAGGCATTTCTTTGAGGAGAGTTGGTCGCGGCCAACCAAGAAAAAAATAATCATTACCAATAGAAGAACCACGAGGGTGGTCAGAAAAACATCCAGATATTTGAACGAAAAGCAGAGTTCAAAGGGCGCCTGAGGCCAGAAAGAAAGCGAGGTGACAGATTCACCCCCTCACAAGAACCCCAAAGGAAATGCTAGCCATGGATTCTGTCAAGTTCATAGCTCCCCCACCTATGTCCAGTCCAGCTGAGTCTCGAAACAAAGATAAGTACTTTTATTTCCATGGGGAAAAGGGACACAACACGGACGAACGCTACCAGCTGAAGAAGCAAATCGAGGAAGCGGTAAGGTCCGGACAGCTAGCACACCTGGTCAAGGAAATTAAGAAAAACACCCAGAAGAATGGAGCCCCCAAAGGGGTGAAGAAGGATGTCCCGACCAAAGACAAAGCCCATGCCATATTCATGGTCCAAACGTGGCAGCGGACGGTCAGACCTAGGGTATCTGCAGACATGGCTCCTAATATGGAAATCTCCTTTCCCTCATATCCGGGGAGGATTAGGATGATGTTGGGAATTATGTGAAGTACGAATTATGCTGTTATTTCTGCTGAATGGATTCTGCCGAAGTGTATGGATTCTGCCGAAGACATAGTTCTGCTGAAGAATAGTTTGTTTCCGTGGAAGTTGTTATTCCGTGTTTAGTATGATTAGTTTGGATATACATGAGATTTATTAGGAAGTGATTGTGTATATCTTATTTAGTTTTATGTTTATACGTTTCTTGGGAAACGGTTTAGGGTTTTATTTAGGGTTCCTTATCTATAAAAGGAACACAATAGAATGAATTATGGATTAGACGTTTACATATTATTAATATAACGATCCATAGAGGATCAAAGAGTTCTTAGTTATCTGTGTTTTATACTTGTGTTTATATTCCGCTAAAGAATACAAGTTGTAGAGATTTTCTTTTAGTTTGGTTGTGATTACACAAGCAATACTAACGATCTACGAAGCTCAAGATCTATCAAGGTCTATTAGTTTTCAACAAGTGGTATCAGAGCCTCGTGAGAGTCTCTACGATACTAAGGACAGGTTTTTCTAAACACCAATACAACCAAAACAAAAACTCACCATGCCTGGATCAGATGTTGATGCTGAAATCACCAACAACCAAAACACCACCCATCTGCAACACCTAAGTCTCTCTAACAGCAATGCTAAGTTTCCTTACCTAAAAAGGGAGGAGTATGATCTTTGGGCGATGAAGATGCAAAACTGGATCTCCAACATTGATTGGAATCTATGGGAGATAGTACTGAAGGGAAACAGTTTGAAGAAAACTACCATAGATGCTGCTGGTAACATGACTTATGTTCCTCCCAAAACTGCTGAAGAGTTACTGGCAGTTCAGAGAGAAACCAAGGTTAAAACCTTTCTTCTTCAAGCTATTCCTGAGGATCACTTGAGTGATTTTCACTTCATGCAAGATGCTAAGGACATATGGTTAGCAATAAAGGCGAAGTTCGGTGGGAATGAGGAGTCTAGGAGAATGAGAAAGTCCATGCTACGACAATAGTTTCAAGACTTTCAAATCTCTGAAGAGGAAGTGTTAGCCTTAATAGTTTATATTAGAAGTGATGGTCATTCACGTTTAGGAACTTTGTAAAGTGTGTTTGATATCGTGATAGAATAGTCAACGGGCTCGTGGATTGGGCTAAGCTAATTGGTTAATCTTTAGGGTATGTTAGCCGTTTATAAGCTTAAGTATCCCAAGCCCAATCCAAGTCCAACGAAGCCCATAGGAAAGCCTTTTAGGTTTTCATGTATTCCACCTATAAATACCCCTCAAATGGTCATTTGAGGGGTGTGCTTGAAAGTGTGTGTGTGTGTGTATTTTCTCTCTCAAGGAATATACAACTTATTGTGTTTATCTTTATCCTCTCACATACACGATTTTAGATCATTCAAGTCACCATCTTTCTCATCTTATTTCTAAGCTTTGTTTGTGTTTGTGTTTCACGTTTTATACGCGTAACTTGGGTTACGTGTGTTGGGTTTGCTTGGTAAAGTGATAAGGTTGATATATCTTAGGTCCTAACAATTGGTATCTATCGCCTAACAATGGTTTAGGAGTGTTTGTGTTTGTTTTGAAGGGTTACGCGTAAGTTTAATAGTTTACGAGTAGGATATTTGTCACGCTTAAAGCTTTAATTTTTGCACTTAAAAATTCAAGATTCTTGTGGTTTAAGGTTTATTTGGTGCTAAAGTTTCAGTTTTTTGCAAAAAGTTCGAAGCTTTACGTGTTTTTCTTCATTTTTGAACTCGTATTTGGTTCTTGGTCATTTCTACTCGTAACTTTTCTAAGCACTTTGGGTGAAAAAGGTCAACATTTTTGGGTTATTCGAGTGTTTTTAAGGCTATCTGTGCAAAAGAAATCATTTGAATCGTTGTAAATTTCTTACGCGTAGAAGTCAAAAAGTCAAAACCCTAGTTTTCTACGCATAACTTTTTGGTGAAGAATCTTCGAGCTATAACGGTTACTCAGTGCTTCCCTCACTTGGATAAGTGTGTGGAACACTTCGACTTGTGGATATCCCTTACGCTGTGACAGTGTAAAGGATTTTTGGTTCTTAACCATAGTTTACGCATAAGCTAAAAGCTTACGAGTAACTCTACGCATAACTTCACAATTACGCGTAAGGTTTACGAGTAACTTTTTGTCTACGCATAAGCTTAAGGTTACGCGTTAGATACTGTCTACACATAAGGATTCCTACGCCTAAGCTAATTACACATAAGATCCTACGCCTAAGATCCTACGCATAAGATCCTACGCATAAGCACAATCTCTACGCCTAAGCCTCGTCTACTCGTAACTTCTGTTTCTACTCCTAAGCTCTTTCTACGCATAAAGGTTTAAAAAAAAAATCAAATTTTTGGCCGGAAAACTTGAGTAAAATTTAAATTTTTGAGGAGACTAAACGTTCAATTTTTACGCAAGATTCAAATTTTGGTTTAACTGTGAAAATTTTGGTCAAAAATTCAAATTTTTGGGCCTAAATTCAAATTTTTCGGGTCAAATTTGGCGTCAAAATTGTCATAACTCAAATTTTTCATACGTCCTTAGAATTGATTTTTATAGTGAATTTCAAATTTTGGGCGAAATGTTTTTAAGAACCAAGGTTACGAGTACGACTTTCAGAAACACCTCAACCGAGCTTAATCGTCATCAACCACAACTCCTTTATCGTTAAATCGATCCTACATCAACTTTATCAGATCATACCTTCATCAATGGCAACTCAACAAGACATTCATGCAGCCGGTGCCGAAAACCGTCCTCCTATGTTGGCAAAAGGTGGTTGATTATGTTCGAAACGTCAAGCTTGACTCACACAAACTAGCCACTTGTGAATGACTAACCGTAAGAAGCTTAAAACGGCTCAGACACTGACCAATAATAAGAAGTGTAGTATACGGGTAACTCAAACGTATTAGGTTTGAGCACCGAGATCGTTCCGAACGAGGGTTGAATGGAATTTCCAACTCACGTCTCAATAATCGGGATTTGAATAACAGAAGGGGATAATATGATATTATCTAAACTACGGGATAAGGAAAGCATAAGGATTAAAATCTATGGGAAATCCTAAGAATTAAGGCAAACTACGCAAATCTATATAAAAACGCAAAAACGGAATTAAACGAAACGCGAATAAAAAGCAATTACGTCTAATCTAACTCCTAAAAATAACCTAAAACTACTTTTATGCTAAAAATGATATTAGAAAACTATTTATGAATTAAAATTATTTTTTAGGAATTTTCTTGATTTTATTTAAATTAAAAACTAATTATTAACTTTAAAAATAAAACTAATTATCTAAAAATTATCAAAACAAAGGGGAAAATTATGAAATTACTTTTCAAAAATCTAAAATAACATAAAAGACTTTTCTAAACTATTTTTGTATTTTTCAGATTAATTTTCTATTTTTTATGAATTTAAAAACTATTTTAATCTAATTAAAATTGTGAAAAATACCAAACAAAGGGAGAAAAATAGGGAAAAATGTTTTTATGCTTTTTATATTTATCTTAAACTATTAAAATTGAAAAATTATTTTTTGGAACTTTTTCTCAATTAATTGCAATAAAAGGTAATTAAAAATGAATAAAAACTGATTTTAATAAAAAAATACTAAACAGTAGCTAAAAATTATGAAACTTACAGGGAAATTCTAAAATAATAATCTAAAGCTGAGAAAAATATAAAAACTAGGTCCTATGTGGGAGAATCTGAAGTCAGTAGTAAACTGATGGGAAAAAGCACTTGAAAATAAGCTATTAAGCACTAGAGGGAACCAACTGACATTATAAGCTAAAGTATAGTGAAACTACTCTAAGGCAACTGTCTACATCTAATCCTAACACCTAATGAGCAGTTAACCAAGGATTAAGCCAACTGACAATATTAAGCAAATAGCAATCTGCCCCTAAGTTTAAACCATTGCAACTGCTTATCTAATAAGCTAATGAGAAAACTAAAAGAGTGGTTCTAAAGACCACCAACCAGAGATCATTCACCCAAATTTACAGCTTATGAGAACTAGAAATGAAGCAATAGAGATCAAATCAAAAACAGGCCAAATGGAACAGGCTACTGATGCAACAGAAACAGTGGACAGGACCTACTTTTGAGCTTATCTATGAGCTTATCAGTAAAGCTAAAGCTAAAACCAGAAATGTGGTCTTGAAGACCACCTAGAAGACTGCAAGTAGACCAAATTTGAGACCTTAACTAGTTAAAATGAACACTATGCTATAGCTGCAAGATCTGTAAAACACTGATCAGACATGGTTTTGACTTTTCAAAAATAGTTAAGACAGTTGACTTTCTTGAGATTTAAGATCAAATAATAGACTGATATGGATGTAAAATGATGAAATAAGACTTTCACAAGCTTGTTTAACAATTTCTAAACCTATGTGTGATGAAATCAGTAGCTAGTTACCCACAGTATGCATATAAGAGCAGATTATATGAAAAATTGACTAATGATGCATACAAGAGCAAATTAATGACAGATATGAACTAAATAAACTATAACAATCAAAGAACCACTGATCTACTGCAACCTTATTACCTCTAAAGCAGTTAACAAAAGCAATCCAAACACTCCTTCAGATGATCAAAATGCAACTCAACTCTATAAACCTGATGAGATTCTGCTTAAAACTGATATGGAATGGCTAATCAAACATTAAACTTATTTAAACAACAATTTAAAAACAGATTAGAAACTGAAACTGATTTAACTAAGAAGTTTGACTTTGGTTGACCCGTTTGACTATCTTCAAACACTTGCAATTAAACTTAAGAGAAATAACAATCAGCTCACATAAGCTATGAAAAGCTTATGTGATCTCAGTGAATCAGGACCAAAACCAATGAGACAGTGATTAACAAAAGTTTAAGCTAACAATGAAAATGAGACAAGAAATTGAACTTGGAAATAAAGCTTGCATTAATAAATCTGAAAATACAGGTTACAACTAAGATTAAAAACAATTTAACAAGACAGAAATTAAAATGGTAACATTCTTCTAAAGCATGAAAAATGGACGAAGGATTCTTGTGACAGAGAAGGGCTTTATATAGCCAAGCTTGAGGATTGGGAAGCTTCTGGATCATCAAATTAGAGCCATTGATCTATCTACTTGTCATCACAATCATTTCTCAGCCACAGGATCATTCTTGTGAGGTGTCTTAGCCAATGGGAAGGCTTCATTTGTCCAGCTGGCAGTCCCATGACACACACCCTCTGACACGTTGTCAGAGGGTTCTAGAACTTGGATAATATGCTTAGTACTAAGTTGAGTGTTTGGGATTGGTAATAAAATGGGTGGTGTTTGGTTGAGACAGGGAAGGAGAAGATACACTGTAGAGGGCGCGGGGGTTTGTTTGGGTTTGTTTATTATTGTTTGAAAGGTGTTTGACCGGGTTCTGTGGCTTTAAATTGGGTAAAAACCCGAGTCTTGGGTGGTATTCGGGTTGGTTGTTTAATACTCGTGGCCGGGTAAGGTGTGGATTGGATATTGGGTTGGTTTGGTGGATAATGGGCCGAGAGATGTTAATATCTTGGATATAACTTGGACTTGAAAATTTAGGATTGGTATTGGATAGAGTTTTTAGTGTAAGGATCATTCTTGTCAAGTGTAAACATCAAGGGCCAAAAATGTAATTTATGAAAGTGCAAGGGTGACTTGGGATATTGGGAAAAGTGAGAGGTGAGGGTAATAAGGGCAAATATGGAAAAGTAAAAGGTGTGAAAGTGTCAATTTGGATAACTTGAGGGTGAATTGTGAAAATGTGGTACAATGACGGTTTTCAAAGGAAATCTCCCAAACCATGTCCCGAACTCCGCATTTTGATCTCTTGAGCATCAAAGTCTCTGAAATAGCATCCCCGGCATCGGCTTTTGCACTCTTCTCTCTCTCGTGCTCGGTTTTTCTTCGGTTTTGGCTCCTTTTTGTGTGTTTTAACATATCCGTACCTGCACAAGCACAAACTCAAGAAAACCACAAATATTAGCAATAAACGGCTTTTCCTTGGTTATTTTGGGTCTATTTTGATAAAGAAAAGGTATGTGTTTTAGCACATACCAGTGGTTATCTTCAATGGACAAGTCGTATGCTTCGTTACATCAAAACCAAACCTAATGGAAAACTCATGATTAAATCCATTCAGGATGGACCCTTCAAGCCTCGACAAGTTCATGTACCTGGAAATGCAGATGCAACACCTCCCGTCCCACCATCTTCTTGTCTTCAATACGAATCTGAATACGCTGCAGAGGATCAGAAACAAGTCGAAGCAGATGACATGGCAATTCATATTATCCAACTGGGTTTACCAATAGACATCTTTGTTGCGGTAGACAGTTGTGAAATTGCTTTCGATATGTGGGAACGTGTTAGACGGCTTTGTCATGGAACAGAAATTGGTCAACAAGACATGGAGAACAAGCTGCTAACTGAATGGGAAAAGTTTACTTCTACTCCAGGAGAATCCATTGAATCCTACTATGGAAGGTTTTGCACTTTGATGAATGAGCTAATCAGAAACAAGCTGACACCCAGAACTATCGTTCAAAACATCAAGTTCCTGAACAATCTTCCAGAGGAATGGGGACGATATGTCACTATTGTCAACCAAACAAAAGACCTTCATCAGGTGAACTTTGATCAACTCAATGATTTTCTGAAACAAAACCAAGATGAAGTCAATGAAGTCAGGAAAGAAAGATTGGCAAAGAATCATGATCCATTGGCACTTATTGCAAAGACTCAACCTTCAGTGAATACACAACAACAAGCTTCATCATCTTCCAACAACAACAACTTGCAGCAATACATTCCACAACCACAACAACAATTCTATCCAGATCAACAATACCAGGAACTAGGAATCACTGATCCTGAAACTGACCCAGAAGCGACCTTACAACAGATATACTCTTTATTGGGTAACGCACTAAAAAGTCGCTATTCCACACCAACTAACAACAACCAAAGGATTTCGTCAAACACTCGCAACAGGCAAATTGCACAGCCGGGTGTGAATATGGGTAATCAAGGTCAAATGGTTGGAGTTATTGGGAATCAGCAGGGATATGCTACAGGATATCGCATGGGTAATCAGGCGGTTCCGTATCAGGGCAATCAGATGGGACAAAATGTTGGGAATAGAGCAGTGGGTAATCAGAATGGGAATGTTGCAGCTCCAGTCGTTGGGAATTATGGAAATGTGAATCAGGGGAATCAGGTTAAGTGTTATAACTGTCAAGGAATGGGTCACATGGCACGAAACTGTCCCACTAAGCCGCACAAGAAGAATGCTGAGTTTCTTCGGAAAGCTATGCTGTTAGCACAGAAGCAAGAAGCAGGGATGCAGTTGACTGCTGAGGAAAATGATTTTTTCGCTATTGTGGATGATTTGGAAGACCTCGAGGAAATCAATGCGAACTGCATATTCATGGCAAATCTTCAGAGACTAAGTACGACATGACTCTGATGCACTTCCCCGTCTATGACGCCAATGCAGTATCTGAGGTACCAATCATTGATCCATGCTATAACAATGTCATATTTGATGTGTTTACTCATGATAAATAGCATTCTGTGACGCCAGCACCTACTTATGATACATACCTGGACAATCCGAGTTGTAGCAATACTAACTCTGAAGCTCCAGATGTGGATCCTAGTGGAGGTTGTGTGGCACAAAATACTGAGACTGATGAGGAAACACGTGCTTATTTTGAATCATTAATCAATCAGTGTGGCATTGAAATTGAAAAAGTGAGTAAGGTCAATCGCGAAGTTAAGGCCGCGAATGTTAAATTGACCACGGAGCTTGAGAGTTACAAGGAGCACGCCAAAGCTTTTGAATTTCATACTAAAAAAATGTCCGAATTAGAAATTGGTTATCGAGATTCTGTTTTAAGAGAAAAACAATTGCAACTCAAATACGATACACTTGATGTGAATCTAAATTTGAAAATAAAATCTTTAAACAAGGAAATTTCTGATCTAAATCACCAACTTTCTAAACAAAAAGCAATGTATTCTGATCTTGAAAAAGAGAAGAAGAAGTTGATTGCTGATTTTTCAAAACGAGAAGATTCTCTTCTTGATGAAATTCTTGATAAAACGGAAAAACTCAAAACATTGGACAATTTGCTTCTTACAACGGGTCATTCAGCTAAATCAAACAAGATGCTTTCTAACCAAGTAAATCCACGTTTTCATACTTCACATAAGATGGCACTTGGTAACGACCCTTCTTCGTTTCACAAGAAAGCTCAGAAATCTCAGAATGTGTTGCACAATGGAAAACCTTTGCATGAACCTATAATTGTGCATGATTCTCTTGAAACGTTGGAACTATCTGAGGAGAGTAGATCAAAAATGAAACAAAAACATCCGGAAATCAAACCAATTGATTATAACACATGGAAAAAAATTAATGGTATTTCGTTTGTTTCTCAATCAACGTTTTCCACCAAACCAAGTGTTTCCAACAAAGTGTCAACACCTGTTTCAAAATCAGTTTCAAAACCAGTTGTTGTCTCCAAATCTCTTTCGAACATTGAACAAATGTCTTCAAACAATCCTTTTAACACAAGTGATGCCAGAAGTATTTTGGAAAATGTGAAAATGAGAATTGCAGATCTTCAAGAGACCGTTAAAACTAAAACCAATATTACAACAAACATCCGGTTTAATAGTTTTGATATTGAACAGAAAAAGTTTTTTGAAACTCAAATTGCCCCTCAGCTGACTAACATCAACTCAAGGGTAATTCATTTTGAACAAGCCTTTTTGAAAGAAACAACTGACTTTGTCAAGGACCATAAATCTCTGGTAAAGCAAGCTAATGAAAGTGTTGAACACATCAAAGTTTTGGAAAATCTAAATGATTCACTCTTCGAAGATGTTCTGACTCCTGATATTATGTCCATCATTTTGCAAACATATTCTGTTGAAGATCATGAAAGACTCCAGGATGATACCTCTGAAATTGTTTCAAAATATGAAAAAGCTCTTGAAAAACTTGAAAAAGAAAATGTCTCATATTTTAAACAACTTGATCGAAAAACAGAGGAATGCAAGTATGAAAAACTATCGTATGAGCGTGCCTACAATGACATGAAAGCGAAAAATGATCTTTTGAGGGCTCAGCTGGAAAGTCAAAAAGGAAAGGCAGTGGAAACTGTGATTAAAAAACCATTGACTGAGGAGAAAGCAAATGTTCCTAAACCGGTTTCTAAACCAAAAATGTCTGTTTCTATGCCTCCTCCAAAAGTCAATGAGAAAAATGTTTCATCAAAACCAGTCACTCCACCTGACCTACCTAAACAAAATGTTGATAAGGGAAAAGCGGTTATCGAGAAACCAAAAGTTTTAGCACCTGGCCTTTTTAAGATGAGTACCACTAATGCGTCTGCCTCCACATCTAAACCATATGGAACAAACGACATAAGTCTAGATAAGCACTCTAAAGAGACTAGGAAAGCTGAGACCACCTCCCTTCATAAAAATGTGAATCCTAATGCGTGTGCCTTACCTTCTACAGGACTAGAAAGCACCTCTAGGAGCAGCAGACTAAATCCTAAGAGAAATACAAGGAACAATAGAGTCTCGACTGCCTCTAGGAGTAGTAGCTTGAATAAAGAGAAGAAAGTAGAAGAACACCCTAGGAATTTACCGCTTTTGAATAAGAAAGACATTTCATCTGAATGTACTGAACCTATGAAATCTGCTAAGTTTAATGAATCTGTTGAATCTGTTTGTTTAACTTGCAAGAAATCTTTATCTAATGTTCATGATGATTGTGTTTCTAAGAATGAGATTGTTAAGCCTGTTCAGAAGAATGTTCCTAAAAGATCTTACGCTAAACAAGTAGGAAGACTAGTTGCAAAACTTAGGCTTTACACTATGACAGGAACTATAGTGTATACTATAGGGATGATATTTGGAAACCTACAGGTAGAACTTTCACACTCCGAATTGTACAATGAGTGATAAACCAGAATTCCCTGTAGAAAACATCTCTGAGTGTGATCAGGATTTTACCTCTAACCCAAAGGAACCAAAATCAAAACGGTTTCCACAATATTCATTTTCTCATCGGAGGTTATCGAAATTTGTCTTTGGATCGTCTACTCGGGTTGCTCCAAGCACATGACCGGGAATCTGAAGATGCTGATCAATTTCGTCTAGAAATTCATGGGAACCGTACGTTTTGGAAATGATCATGTAGCAGCTATCATGGGTTATGGAGATCTACCTTTTGGAAATTATTTGATCACTCGGGTTTACTATGTCGAAGGGTTGGGACACAATTTGTTTTCAGTCGGGCAGTTCTGTGATGCAGATTTAGAGGTTGCTTTTAGGAAAAATGCTTGCTTCGTTAGAAACTTGGATGACACTGATCTCTTAACTGGGAATCGTGATACAAACTTGTATGCTATCGACATCAATCAAATGGCCTCTTCATCACCAATATGTCTTATGACACGAGCATCTGGAACACAGTCCTGGTTGTGGCACAGACGGTTATCCCATCTCAATTTCGACACCATCAACAAAATTGCCAAAGACAACATCGTCAACGGACTTCCAAAGTTCAAATACACCAAGGATCACTTATGTCCATCATGCGAACAAGGAAAAAGCAAAAGAGCATCATATAAACCCAAAACCGTACCTAGTTCGGAAGCAAAGTTGCATATGTTGCACATGGACTTATGTGGCCCAATGAGAGTTGAAAGCATTAATGGGAAAAAGTATATTCTTGTTATCGTCGATGATTATTCGAGATATACATGGGTTAAGTTTCTGAGGTCAAAAGACGAAGCACCAGGCATTATCATCACTTTTCTGAAACGAATTCAAGTACTTCTTCAAACTCCAGTAAGGGTTGTAAGAACAGACAACGGCACTGAATTCACTAATCAGGAGTTAAGAATCTATTTTGAAGATGTTGGAATTACACATCAGACATCAGTTGTTAGAACTCCACAGCAGAATGGGGTAGTTGAAAGAAGAAATCGTACTCTTGTGGAAGCTGCTCGCACAATGCTAATCTATTCTAGTGCACCGTTATTTCTTTGGGCTGATGCTGTTGCCACTGCTTGTTTCACTCAGAACCGATCCCTAATCCATCCTAGATTCAATAAAACCCCGTATGAGCTTATGAACATCAGAAAACCTGATATCTCTTACTTTCACGTGTTTGGCGCTTTGTGCTATCCTACGAATGACAAAGAAGATCTTGGAAAACTGAAAGCAAAAGGTGATATTGGAATCTTCATTGGATATTCAGATAACTCGAGATCATTCAGGGTGTATAACAGGAGAACTAGGAGGATCATGGAGACGATGAATGTGAAGTTTGACGAACTGTCACAAATGGCTTCTGAGAGACTCGCTCTAGAACCCGCACTAAACCAGCAGACTTCTGGACACATCAGTTCAGGACTCGTACCTCAAAGAGGTCAATCAACTTCGATTGACAATCCTAAAGAACAAGAATGGGAGAATTTCTTTGACTTAATGTTCGATGAATACTATGGTGGAACTTCGACAAATGCATCAAACCATCATTCCGCTGCAACCGCTCAAAATCATCCACCACCACCAACAGAAGATGCATCTACAACGGTCGAAACCAATGCACCAATTCCGTCTACATCATCTACATCTACTCCAGCTATTACACCCGTTCTACCAGCAGTTGATGAGCAAAACCAAAACCATAACGATGCAACGTTAGATGAAGACTTATTTGAAAACCCGTTTGCTACGGAATCAGCTGAATCATCTTCTAGCTTACGAGAACCATCTAACTCGCATACGTTTAACCAACGGTATCCTTCTACTCTGAAGTGGACAAAAGACCACCCAATTGAACAAGTTATTGGTGAACCTTCAAGGCCAATTCAGACGAGACGTCAACTTGCCACCGATTGCGACTTGTGCATTTACCTTTGCTCCATTAGCAATATAGAGCCAAAGAACATTCGTGAGGCAATGGCAGAACCCGCATGGATAGAAGCGATGCAGGAGGAACTTCTCCAATACCGTCTACATGACTCTTGGGATATGGTTCCAAGACCAATTGACATTCGCGTCATTGATCTCAAATGGTTATGGAAGAACAAAAGGGATGAAGAGATGACTGTAATTCGCAACAAAGCTCGTCTTGTGGCCAAAGGATACAGACAAGAGGAAGGGATAGACTTTGAAGAGTCATTTGCGCCGGTAGCTAGACTAGAAGCAGTCAGGATTTTCTTAGCCTATGCCGCTCACAAAAACATCACGGTTTATCAAATGGACATTAAGACCGCGTTCTTGAATAGAACTCTGAAAGAAGAAGTGTATGTGAGTCAGCCAGAAGGCTTCATCGACTTGGAACATCCAGACTACGTCTACAAACTCAAAAAGGCAATCTATGGATTGAAACAAGCTCTGAGAGCGTGGTATGACGAACTGTCCTCTTTCCTTATCCAAAACAATTTCACCAAAGGAACAGTTGATCCTACCTTATTTACACAAAAATGCAAAAACGACATTTTGATTGTTCAGATTTATGTGGACGACATCATCTTTGGGTCCACTAATCCGAATCTTTCAAAACATTTTGAAAATCTCATGAAAAGTAAATTTGAAATGTCCATGATGGGGGAACTAAATTTCTTTCTTGGTTTACAAATTCATCAATCCCACGTGGAATTTTTATAAATCAAGCTAAATACACAACTGAGATTTTGAAAAATCATGGTATGGATAATTGTGATTCGGTCGGAACACCAATGGTAACTTCACCAAAAATTGGAGCCGATTTGTTTGGGAAACCTATTGATCCGAAGAAATATCGGAGCATGATTGGTTCTCTCATGTACCTCACTGCTAGTCGACAAGATATTCATTTTGCTGTTTGCTTATTAGCACGGTTTCAGGCAAAGCCTACCGAACTGCACCTCAAAGAGGTTAAAAGGATCTTTCAGTACCTGAAGACATCCATTCACATGGGACTTTGGTATCCGAAGGAATCCGGATTTGATCTTATTGCCTTTTCGATGCAGACCACGCAGTGATCAAGTTACAAAGAAAAGTACATCCGAGGAGCACAATTTTTAGGAGAAAAGTTAGTAAGCTGGTCTTCAAAGAAACAAGATTGCACTGCACTTTCAACCGCTGAAGCTGAGTATGTGTCTCTATCTGCGTGTTGTGCTCAAGTTCTATGGATGAGAATGCAACTCACAGATTATGGCTTTACTTTCGATAAAATACCTATGTATTGTGACTCGAAAAGTGCCATAGCCATATCATGCAATCCTGTTCATCACTCAAAGACTAAGCACATCCGTGTCCGCTATCACTTCATCAAAGAGTACGTCGAAAATGGTACTGTTGAATTATTCTTCGTGAAGACAGATTACCAACTCGCCGATCTATTAACTAAAGCCCTTCCAAAAGAAAGGTTTGACTATTTAGTTCGCCAAATTGGAATGCGAAGCCTAACCCCTGAGGAGTTAGAACGTCTTCTCGATTCTTCTTGAAAATGATTTTCCAAAAGGCTTCGCTGTAAATATTTTTGAAAACAAAATACAAAATTTGAAAAACCAACAAAAGCAAAATATAAAAATATAAAACTTTCAAAAAATACAAAAACAATATAAAATCAAAAATACAAAAATATTCTTCTCACGACATGTCTCTTGTATAATCGATATTCTGTACGTTTCTAGAAATGTCATTCAACAATGACACGGGTATGTACAGATGCTTGAGCGAGAGTTCTTTAATATGTTTTCTAAAACAAGTCGTTTCTCAAAATTTCTCAAAATAATGGCTTTCGTATACTTCAGTACGAAACCCGGACTATAATGATGACTTTTGATTATTTTACAAATCAAAACTCGTGCTTTTAAAGAAAAATCACAAGTGTACGCTTCAGTGCACTACATTTATAAATGGTGAGAAATCATCATCATCTTGAGCACCTTTTCAAGATTGTTCAAAAAGATTTTCATAATCTTTCAAAATACTTTGTGCTCAAGATAACTCCCTCTAAAACCCTTTAATTGATTATGCTTTATTAAAGGGGGAGTATAAAACTAAAATGTTCCATATTGATGCTTAAATCAAATCTGTTTGTCTCCCCAAAAGATTCTAAAATGTTGTTTAATCCGTTTATATCAAAAATATCACAAACATGCTATTTTTGAGGGGGAGGAGACGTGATTAAAATGTGATCAAAATGTTTAATGATCGGAGTTTGAATCTCACAATGAGCTCGACTCAGACGGAACCAATGAATTTACGGGAATCAAAGTCAGTAAATGTACCATCTCGAGAAACTTGTGATAGATATGCACCTTCATGGGTCTAACCTCCTTTTCAAGGAGTGTTTACAACTTCAAGTTAGTTATTAGAGCTAGTTGTCACCTAAAAACTGACAATGGAACTCTTTAACTAGGCAACGTAACCAAAACACCACCCATCTGCAACACCTAAGTCTCTCTAACAGCAATGCTAAGTTTCCTTACCTAAAAAGGGAGGAGTATGATCTTTGGGCGATGAAGATGCAAAACTGGATCTCCAACATTGATTGGAATCTATGGGAGATAGTACTGAAGGGAAACAGTTTGAAGAAAACTACCATAGATGCTGCTGGTAACATGACTTATGTTCCTCCCAAAACTGGCCAAGAGTTACCGGGTTCAGAGAGAAACCAAGGTTAAAACCTTTCTTCTTCAAGCTATTCCTGAGGATCACTTGAGTGATTTTCACTTCATGCAAGATGCTAAGGACATATGGTTAGCAATAAAGGCGAAGTTCGGTAGGAATGAGGAGTCTAGGAGAATGAGAAAGTCCATGCTGCGACAACAATTTCAAGACTTTCAAATCTCTGAAGAGGAAGTGTTAGCCTTAATAGTTTATATTAGAAGTGATGGTCATTCACGTTTAGGAACTTTGTAAAGTGTGTTTGATATCGTGATAGAATAGTCAACGGGCTCGTGGATTGGGCTAAGCTAATTGGTTAATCTTTAGGGTATGTTAGCCGTTTATAAGCTTAAGTATCCCAAGCCCAATCCAAGTCCAACGAAGCCCATAGGAAAGCCTTTTAGGTTTTCATGTATTCCACCTATAAATACCCCTCAAATGGTCATTTGAGGGGTGTGCTTGAAAGTGTGTGTGTGTGTGTGTATTTTCTCTCTCAAGGAATATACAACTTATTGTGTTTATCTTTATCCTCTACACATACACGATTTTAGATCATTCAAGTCACCATCTTTCTCATCTTATTTCTAAGCTTTGTTTGTGTTTGTGTTTCACGTTTTATACGCGTAACTTGGGTTACGTGTGTTGGGTTTGCTTGGTAACGTTATAAGGTTGATATATCTTAGGTCCTAACAATTGGTATCTATCGCCTAACAATGGTTTAGGAGTGTTTGTGTTTGTTTTGAAGGGTTACGCGTAAGTTTAATAGTTTACGAGTAGGATATTTGTCACGCTTAAAGCTTTAATTTTTGCACTTAAAAATTCAAGATTCTTGTGGTTTAAGGTATATTTGGTGCTAAAGTTTCAGTTTTTTGCAAAAAGTTCGAAGCTTTACGTGTTTTTCTTCATTTTTGAACTCGTATTTGGTTCTTGGTCATTTCTACTCGTAACTTTTCTAAGCACTTCGGGTGAAAAAGGTCAACATTTTTGGGTTATTCGAGTGTTTTTAAGGCTTTCTGTGCAAAAGAAATCATTTGAATCGTTGTAAATTTCTTACGCGTAGAAGTCAAAAAGTCAAAACCCTAGTTTTCTACGCATAACTTTTTGGTGAAGAATCTTCGAGCTATAACGTTTAATCAGTGCTTCCCTCACTTGGATAAGTGTGTGGAACACTTCGACTTTGGATATCCCTTACGCTGTGACAATGTAAAGGATTTTTGGTTCTTAACCATAGTTTACGCATAAGCTAAAAGCTTACGAGTAACTCTACGCATAACTTCACAATTACGCGTAAGGTTTACGAGTAACTTTTGTCTACGCATAAGCTTAAGGTTACGCGTTAGATACTGTCTACGCATAAGGATTCCTACGCCTAAGCTAATTACACATAAGATCCTACGCCTAAGATCCTACGCATAAGCACAATCTCTACGCCTAAGCCTCGTCTACTCGTAACTTCTGTTTCTACGCCTAAGCTCTTTCTACGCATAAAGGTTTAAAAAAAAAATCAAATTTTTGGCCGGAAAACTTGAGTAAAATTTAAATTTTTGAGGAGACTAAACGTTCAATTTTACGCAAAATTCAAATTTTGGTTTAACTGTGAAAATTTTGGTCAAAAATTCAAATTTTTGGGCCTAAATTCAAATTTTTCGGGTCAAATTTGGCGTCAAAATTGTCATAACTCAAATTTTCATACGACCTTAGAATTGATTTTAATAGTGAATTTCAAATTTTGGGCGAAAATGTTTTAAGAACCAAGGTTACGAGTACGACTTTCAGAAACACCTCAACCGAGCTTAATCGTCATCAACCACAACTCCTTTATCGTTAAATCGATCCTACATCAACTTTATCAGATCATACCTTCATCAATGGCAACTCAACAAGACATTCATGCAGCCGGTGCCGAAAACCGTCCTCCTATGTTGGCAAAAGGTGGTTGATTATGTTCGAAACGTCAAGCTTGACTCACACAAACTAGCCACTTGTGAATGACTAACCGTAAGAAGCTTAAAACGGCTCAGACACTGACCAATAATAAGAAGTGTAGTATACGGGTAACTCAAACGTATTAGGTTTGAGCACCGAGATCGTTCCGAACGAGGGTTGAATGGAATTTCCAACTCACGTCTCAATAATCGGGATTTGAATAACAGAAGGGGATAATATGATATATTCTAAACTACGGGATAAGGAAAGCATAAGGATTAAAATCTATGGGAAATCCTAAGAATTAAGGCAAACTACGCAAATCTACGCAAAAACGGAATTTAAACGAAACGCGAATAAAAAGCAATAACGACTAATCTAACTCCTAAAAATAACCTAAAACTAATTTTACTCTAAAAATGATATTACAAAACTATTTATGAATTAAAATTATTTTTTAGGAATTTTCTTGATTTTATTTAAATTAAAAACTAATTATTAACTTTAAAAATAAAACTAATTATCTAAAAATTATCAAAACAAAGGGGAAAATTATGAAATTACTTTTCAAAAATCTAAAATAACATAAAAGACTTTTCTAAACTATTTTTGTATTTTTCAGATTAATTTTCTATTTTTTATGAATTTAAAAACTATTTTAATCTAATTAAAATTGTGAAAAATACCAAACAAAGGGAGAAAAATAGGGAAAAATGTTTTTTATGCTTTTTATATTTATCTTAAACTATTAAAATTGAAAAATTATTTTTTGGAACTTTTTCTCAATTAATTGCAATAAAAGGTAATTAAAAATGAATAAAAACTGATTTTAATAAAGAAAAATACTAAACAGTAGCTAAAAATTATGAAACTTACAGGGAAATTCTAAAATAATAATCTAAAGCTGAGAAAAATATAAAAACTAGGGCCTATGTGGGAGAATCTGAAGCTGTAGTAAACTTGGGCTAAAATAAGCACTTGACAATAAGCTATTAAGCACTAGAGTGAACCAACTGATTATATAAGCTAAAGTATAGTGAAACTACTCTAAGGCAACTGTCTACATCTAATCCTAACACCTAATGAGCAGTTAACCAAGGATTAAGCCAACTGACAATATTAAGCAAATAGCAATCTGCCCCTAAGTTTAAGCCATTGCAACTGCTTATCTAATAAGCTAATGAGAAAACTAAAAGAGTGGTTCTAAAGACCACCAACCAGAGATCATTCACCCAAATTTACAGCTTATGAGAACTAGAAATGAAGCAATAGAGATCAAATCAAAAACAGGCCAAATGGAACAGGCTACTGATGCAACAGAAACAGTGGACAGGACCTACTTTTGAGCTTATCTATGAGCTTATCAGTAAAGCTAAAGCTAAAACCAGAAATGTGGTCTTGAAGACCACCTAGAAGACTGCAAGTAGACCAAATTTGAGACCTTAACTAGTTAAAATGAACACTATGCTATAGCTGCAAGATCTGTAAAACACTGATCAGACATGGTTTTGACTTTTCAAAAACAGTTAAGACAGTTGACTTTCTTGAGATTTAAGATCAAATAATAGACTGATATGGATGTAAAATGATGAAATAAGACTTTCACAAGCTTGTTTAACAATTTCTAAACCTATGTGTGATGAAATCAGTAGCTAGTTACCCACAAGATATATATAAGAGCAGATTATATGAAAAATTGACTAATGATGCATACAAGAGCAAATTAATGACAGATATGAACTAAATAAACTATAACAATCAAAGAACCACTGATCTACTGCAACCTTATTACCTCTAAAGCAGTTAACAAAAGCAATCCAAACACTCCTTCAGATGATCAAAATGCAACTCAACTCTATAAACCTGATGAGATTCTGCTTAAAACTGATATGGAATGGCTAATCAAACATTAAACTTATTTAAACAACAATTTAAAAACAGATTAGAAACTGAAACTGATTTAACTAAGAAGTTTGACTTTGGTTGACCCGTTTGACTATCTTCAAACACTTGCAATTAAACTTAAGAGAAATAACAATCAGCTCACATAAGCTATGAAAAGCTTATGTGATCTCAGTGAATCAGGACCAAAACCAATGAGACAGTGATTAACAAAAGTTTAAGCTAACAATGAAAATGAGACAAGAAATTGAACTTGGAAATAAAGCTTGCATTAATAAATCTGAAAATACAGGTTACAACTAAGATTAAAAACAATTTAACAAGACAGAAATTAAAATGGTAACATTCTTCTAAAGCATGAAAAATGGACGAAGGATTCTTGTGACAGAGAAGGGCTTTATATAGCCAAGCTTGAGGATTGGGAAGCTTCTGGATCATCAAATTAGAGCCATTGATCTATCTACTTGACATCACAATCATTTCTCAGCCACAGGATCATTCTTGTGAGGTGTCTTAGCCAATGGGAAGGCTTCATTTGTCCAGCTGGCACTCTCAATGACACACACTCCGACACGTTGTCAGAGGGTTCTAGAACTTGGATAATATGCTTAGTACTAAGTTGAGTGTTTGGGATTGGTAATAAAATGGGTGGTGTTTGGTTGAGACAGGGAAGGAGAAGATACACTGTAGAGGGTGCGGGGGTTTGTTTGGGTTTGTTTATTATTGTTTGAAAGGTGTTTGACCGGGTTCTGTGGCTTTAACTTGGGTAAAAACCCGGGTCTTGGGTGGTATTCGGGTTGGTTGTTTAATACTCGTGGCCGGGTAAGGTGTGGATTGGATATTGGGTTGGTTTGGTGGATAATGGGCCGAGAGATGTTAATATCTTGGATATAACTTGGACTTGAAAATTTAGGATTGGTATTGGATAGAGTTTTTAGTGTAAGGATCATTCTTGTCAAGTGTAAACATCAAGGGCCAAAAATGTAATTTATGAAAGTGCAAGGGTGACTTGGGATATTGGGAAAAGTGAGAGGTGAGGGTAATAAGGGTAAATATGGAAAAGTAAAAGGTGTGAAAGTGTCAATTTGGATAACTTGAGGGTGAATTGTGAAAATGTGGTACAATGACGGGTTTTCAGTGAAATCTCCCAAACCATGTCCCGAACTCCGCATTTTGATCTCTTGAGCATCAAAGTCTCTGAAATAGCATCCCCGGCATCGGCTTTTGCACACTTCTCTCTCTCGTGCTTGGTTTTCTTCGGTTTTGGCTCCTTTTTGTGTGTTTTAACATATCCGTACCTGCACAAGCACAAACTCAAGAAAACCACAAATATTAGCAATAAACGGCTTTTCCTTGGTTATTTTGGGTCTATTTTGATAAAGAAAAGGTATGTGTTTTAGCACATACCAAAATACCCCAGATGAAACCATTGCCGTGTCCTCATGCAATGCAATCAACTCACGCTTCTAAAACCAAGGATTTCAATCTCTTTCTACTAAACCATTGATATGTCCAAACCATCAAGTTATCTCACACAAGCTAGCCACTTGTGAATGACTAACCGTAAGAAACTTAAAACAGTTCAGACAAACCAATTAGAGAAGAAGTAGTCAATGTTCCTCAAAAGAGATTAAGAAAGCCTTAATTCTAAAAATGCCCCGTTTACCTTTTATTTCACATGTATATATTACGATTAAGCACATTCTGATTATGAATGACGGTTTGTTGAACTTTCATGTCGATCAATAACTCAAACATTTTTCAAACGACACGTTAGGATCACGGAGTAGAAAACACAACACAGCGTGAAGTGACCATACGGATAGAATACATCGTCCCTGATTTTTCACAAGTCCCAAACTAAGCGTAAAACCGAAATCATTGTTACAAATGATTCTAGATGCTAACACTACCCATGGAAGTTACTTGTGTAATTACCTTTTGTTCCCATTTTCCTATTTTCCTCTAGATTTTTTTATTTTTGTGAGAAATGAATTTCTTCAAATTCTCGTTTCGATAACTATTATTCCGATAAAGATACAAAGCTAAGTCGATAATTAGTTATCCGTCTTCTCTCGAGAACCATTGTCGTAAAAATGAGGTCCACATCAAGGAATTTTTATTCACTAACTTTTGACTTTTCAATTTTCAACATTTTTCAATTTTTTTTTAAACTTATATATTTCACTTATACCTTTTACTTTTATGAGCTGTGAACCACGGAGCTTCACGGGGTAATTCCAAGACTATAGGCTTCATGAGATGAGGATCCCGGCTGGCTAGGCTAAGACCTCATTCAATCCTGGCTAAAGATCCAAGGGTCCGATCTCGACACCGCAGCTCACAACTTTACTTATTACATTTCACATATCGCTTATTACTCATTACTCATTTATTTATTACGGATCCTCGATGTGTACCCAATTTTTAAAACAAAGATTCTTTTAAGAAGATAAAGAACTAACTATCGCCAAAAACTCGACATCTCTAATTATTATTAGACAGATATGGGATGAAACAATTTTGTGGGAACAAAAAGCCATAAGTACCTTCGATGGGCTCTAAAGAGAACCAACTACTCCACGCTTAGCATCTAAACTCATAAGTAACTCTATCATTTCTCGATCTCTGCAAATTTAAAATCCCAAATAATGAGATCCGCAGATGCTTAGCCGATAATTTTTAGATTATCTATGGTTAAGGGAACAAGCTAGGGCTCAACACGCCCGGTCAAGTCAGAATTCTATTCCTACTCTCACCAGCGGAAAGTCAATCAAGGTGTCAAAACATATATTAACTTAGCAAATGTTTCGTCTAATGAAATCAAGTTATGCATATTTAAAGTCACTCAGGGAAACTTGCAAAATCTTGGCCTTGTGAGCTAGAATTCGCATTTTATAGCTTCTAATCTAAGAGACTAGCAAAACTTTTCAATCAAAAAGACTTAACAAAAGCTTACAAAAATTTTAAAATTTTCACATTTTTGCACAATTTTTCATTTTCTAAGGAAAAACGGGGTTACGAGAGAAACACAACAGAAATAAGCAAGTGCGGTCAAATCAAATCGAAGATTACCCTACCCCAGACTAGAACGAAACATTGTCCTCAATGTTTAAAGCAAGGGTATCACGAAAATCTAAAAGCCGTTTATGAAGTATGCTAGAAGATAAACGTTAGTCGATAATATTAGGATATCGGATTTCCATCAGCATCGATCATGAAACTCGAGTGGAGAAATGACAAACTTCGAGCACGAGAGTCTTCATATCGGGAACATCCTAAACACAACATCACAAACAACCAAACACGAGAAATCGAAGAGGCAGACCCCTTTGCGTTACTTATTAGAAAATAGAAAGAAGATAGATGGATAAGCATGGGGTGCCTCCCACGAAGCGCTACTGTTTTTGATCACCGAGTCGCTAGCCTGACTCGCCCCCGAATTCATTTGTCCTTGGGGAAGAAAGTGGTAGAGACACCAGGGTCAAAAATGGTGTCCTCATTCCCGAAGGAATGAGACTGGGTGGGTTGGGTGGTGAAGAAAGTGTCGGGCTCAAGCACAAATGGTATAATATGAAAGAATGATCCATCATCCGGCGGTTTAGCGGGCGGACGAAAGGATGACGGATCACAATGAGAAAACTCCAAGAAAGATGGGAGATCATGGTAAAAGATAAGAGGTGTAGGCTCAATACTGAAGGCATCCAACGGAGGATCCTTATCACGAATAACGGTTTTAACAAAGAACTCATCAATGAATATCCCGGGTTTAAAGATTTTGTCTTCACATGCGGGCTCAACGGGATACATGATGGTGGACTCATGAGAGAGAGAAGAGTCAAGAAGTCCATCAAGAAACATCATATCCCCCTCGGGATCATTTATAACAACATCCTCAATACCCGGTGGTATCAAGTCATCAAGAGCAAGAAATGAGTCGACTTCCTCAATGATCGGGTCATTAGTCGGAGTATCGAAAATATCGTTCAAAACCTTGCTCATATCAACCTCGAAGTAGAATCGCTCAAGAATCGGAGGATAAACATCATCAATAGTGGGATTGCCACTAATCTCTTCATCAAATCGGAAGGTCTCAAGCTCGGGAGAGAAATCACTATCTTTAGCGGAGATAGGAGGCGAACTCGAATTATCGTTCAAAGCTTCAATCTTAGAAATGAGAAGATAAACATTTGACAATGTTTGACGTAGTGCTTCATCCTCGATCTCAATATCATTAAGCTCAATCTCTTCTTCTTCTGGCTCGGGCTCAGAAGGTAAATCGTCGACAAAATCGATGTCTCCATAAGAATCATCATCGGAATCGGAGAACATCTCAATATGATCATTTGAAATATCAAGAGAAGGCTCATCACAAATATCAACAACCCCATACTCTGACTCTTTTGGGCTTGGGATAAGGATCTCAGCACTAGTCTCTTCCGTTTCCGGAATAGTACTAAGATGCTCATCCCCCATTTTGAAAGAGTCAACGGGTTCAACAATGTCTGTAACAATAGAATCATCGACCTCTTCTAAAGAACGCCACTTCTCTCAACCGGCGTGAGTGAAGGGGAAGAGTCGGAAATGAAAGGGTCAGAAACGGGAGTGGGATTGCCACTCGGAGGAGTATAATCGTCATCAGAATCAGAATCGTAATAATAGGTAGTAGGACGATGTTGAATCACTTTCGCGGCCTCTTCAGCTAATAATTCACGATAAGTTTTCTGATTAGGATCTCTTTCTTGAACAGGTTCCTGAAGCAAATCTTTTAATTCTTTTAACTCTTGTAATATATGAAGAAAACCTTGGTGAAATCCTTGATTATCTGACGGAGTTTGTGGTTGAATTTCTTGGTATTGTGGAGGTGGGTTATAAGCATAGTTGTAATTATCACAAGGAACTTGCTCGTAAGCAATCGGGTCCTGCATCTGACAATCGGAATTAACATGCGGACCTCCACAATACTCACAACAAAGATGATTGTTGTGACGAATAAGGGTAAGGTTCATAACCAAAGGTTGAGTTGTTAATTTGAACTTGACAATGAAAACCTTGGTGAGGACCACCACAATACTCACAAGAGTATGAATATGGCTCATGGTACAAAGGTTGGCTAGGAAAATTGGTTGGCTCATAGTCAGGATTGTGGTGAAACTCGGTTCCTGATTTTCCATTGCTACAAGCAATACAATTCCCACCATATTCGGGTCCGCTGCACCATATACACACGAGCTGATAAATCGAAGAATTATCCGGATAAGAGTTAGCCATTTCCGTGAGAGGCTCGGGTTCTTGAACGGGAATCACCTCGGGCTCAGAAACATGTTCCATCTCCCTCACCGGAGAGGGAGTGGGAATCGAGGGTTCATCAAGATTATATTTCAAAATTTTTAACGAGGCTGCAAATTTCTCAACGTTGTTAAGAAAAACACGTTGTTCAAAGAAATCGTCTCCGTCAGAATTAAACATATAGAGGGTAAAAGACAAGAATTATCGGGTTAAGAGGATACAAGAAGAATATTTTTGGGTTTTTAAAACAAATTTTGAAAAGGAAAATCTTTTTGGGTTTTTATAAAAGGGATATGTACAAATATCAACGATAACTTCACGAGGAAGGATCTCCAAATGCACACGATTCGAGACGGAATACGAAAACTCGCTACAAGCCCTCCCCGGCAGCGGCGCCAAAAATTGATTATGTTCGAAACGTCAAGCTTGACTCACACAAACTAGCCACTTGTGAATGACTAACCGTAAGAAGCTTAAAACGGATCAGACACTGACCAATAATAAGAAGTGTAGTATACGGGTAACTCAAACGTATTAGGTTTGAGCACCGAGATCATTCCGAACGAGGGTTGAATGGAATTTCCAACTCACGTCTCAATAATCGGGATTTGAATAACAGAAGGGGATAATATGATATATTCTAAACTACGGGATAAGGAAAGCATAAGGATTAAAATCTATGGGAAATCCTAAGAATTAAGGCAAACTACGCAAATCTATATAAAAACGCAAAAACGGAATTTAAACGAAACGCGAATAAAAAGCAATAACGACTAATCTAACTCCTAAAAATAACCTAAAACTACTTTTACTCTAAAAATGATATTACAAAACTATTTATGAATTAAAATTATTTTTTAGGAATTTTCTTGATTTTATTTAAATTAAAAACTAATTATTAACTTTAAAAATAAAACTAATTATCTAAAAATTATCAAAACAAAGGGGAAAATTATGAAATTACTTTTCAAAAATCTAAAATAACATAAAAGACTTTTCTAAACTATTTTTGTATTTATCAGATTAATTTTCTATTTTTTATGAATTTAAAAACTATTTTAATCTAATTAAAATTGTGAAAAATACCAAACAAAGGGAGAAAAATAGGGAAAAATGTTTTTATGCTTTTTATATTTATCTTAAACTATTAAAATTGAAAAATTTTTTTTTGGAACTTTTTCTCAATTAATTGCAATAAAAGGTAATTAAAAATGAATAAAAACTTATTTTAATAAAAAAATACTAAACAGTAGCTAAAAATTATGAAACTTACAGGGAAATTCTAAAATAATAATCTAAAGCTGAGAAAAATATAAAAACTAGGGCCTATGTGGGAGAATCTGAAGCTGTAGTAAACTGATGGGAAAAAGCACTTGAAAATAAGCTATTAAGCACTAGAGGGAACCAACTGACATTATAAGCTAAAGTATAGTGAAACTACTCTAAGGCAACTGTCTACATCTAATCCTAACACCTAATGAGCAGTTAACCAAGGATTAAGCCAACTGACAATATTAAGCAAATAGCAATCTGCCCCTAAGTTTAAGCCATTGCAAATGCTATCTAATAAGCTAATGAGAAAACTAAAAGAGTGGTTCTAAAGACCACCAACCAGAGATCATTCACCCAAATTTACAGCTTATGAGAACTAGAAATGAAGCAATAGAGATCAAATCAAAAACAGGCCAAATGGAACAGCACTGATGCAACAGAAACAGTGGACAGGACCTACTTTTGAGCTTATCTATGAGCTTATCAGTAAAGCTAAAGCTAAAACCAGAAATGTGGTCTTGAAGACCACCTAGAAGACTGCAAGTAGACCAAATTTGAGACCTTAACTAGTTAAAATGAACACTATGCTATAGCTGCAAGATCTGTAAAACACTGATCAGACATGGTTTTGACTTTTCAAAAACAGTTAAGACAGTTGACTTTCTTGAGATTTAAGATCAAATAATAGACTGATATGGATGTAAAATGATGAAATAAGACTTTCACAAGCTTGTTTAACAATTTCTAAACCTATGTGTGATGAAATCAGTAGCTAGTTACCCACAGTATGCATATAAGAGCAGATTATATGAAAAATTGACTAATGATGCATACAAGAGCAAATTAATGACAGATATGAACTAAATAAACTATAACAATCAAAGAACCACTGATCTACTGCAACCTTATTACCTCTAAAGCAGTTAACAAAAGCAATCCAAACACTCCTTCGTGATGATCAAAATGCAACTCAACTCTATAAACCTGATGAGATTCTGCTTAAAACTGATATGGAATGGCTAATCAAACATTAAACTTATTTAAACAACAATTTAAAAACAGATTAGAAACTGAAACTGATTTAACTAAGAAGTTTGACTTTGGTTGACCCTTTTGACTATCTTCAAACACTTGCAATTAAACTTAAGAGAAATAACAATCAGCTCACATAAGCTATGAAAAGCTTATGTGATCTCAGTGAATCAGGACCAAAACCAATGAGACAGTGATTAACAAAAGTTTAAGCTAACAATGAAAATGAGACAAGAAATTGAACTTGGAAATAAAGCTTGCATTAATAAATCTGAAAATACAGGTTACAACTAAGATTAAAAACAATTTAACAAGACAGAAATTAAAATGGTAACATTCTTCTAAAGCATGAAAAATGGACGAAGGATTCTTGTGACAGAGAAGGGCTTTATATAGCCAAGCTTGAGGATTGGGAAGCTTCTGGATCATCAAATTAGAGCCATTGATCTATCTACTTGTCATCACAATCATTTCTCAGCCACAGGATCATTCTTGTGAGGTGTCTTAGCCAATGGGAAGGCTTCATTTGTCCAGCTGGCACTCTCAATGACACACACCCTCTGACACGTTGTCAGAGGGTTCTAGAACTTGGATAATATGCTTAGTACTAAGTTGAGTGTTTGGGATTGGTAATAAAATGGGTGGTGTTTGGTTGAGACAGGGAAGGAGAAGATACACTGTAGAGGGTGCGGGGGTTTGTTTGGGTTTGTTTATTATTGTTTGAAAGGTGTTTGACCGGGTTCTGTGGCTTTAACTTGGGTAAAAACCCGGGTCTTGGGTGGTATTCGGGTTGGTTGTTTAATACTCGTGGCCGGGTAAGGTGTGGATTGGATATTGGGTTGGTTTGGTGGATAATGGGCCGAGAGATGTTAATATCTTGGATATAACTTGGACTTGAAAATTTAGGATTGGTATTGGATAGAGTTTTTAGTGTAAGGATCATTCTTGTCAAGTGTAAACATCAAGGGCCAAAAATGTAATTTATGAAAGTGCAAGGGTGACTTGGGATATTGGGAAAAGTGAGAGGTGAGGGTAATAAGGGCAAATATGGAAAAGTAAAAGGTGTGAAAGTGTCAATTTGGATAACTTGAGGGTGAATTGTGAAAATGTGGTACAATGACGGGTTTTCAGTGAAATCTCCCAAACCATGTCCCGAACTCCGCATTTTGATCTCTTGAGCATCAAAGTCTCTGAAATAGCATCCCCGGCATCGGCTTTTGCACACTTCTCTCTCTCGTGCTCGGTTTTTCTTCGGTTTTGGCTCCTTTTTGTGTGTTTTAACATATCCGTACCTGCACAAGCACAAACTCAAGAAAACCACAAATATTAGCAATAAACGGCTTTTCCTTGGTTATTTTGGGTCTATTTTGATAAAGAAAAGGTATGTGTTTTAGCACATACCAGTGGTTATCTTCAATGGACAAGTCGTATGCTTCGTTACATCAAAACCAAACCTAATGGAAAACTCATGATTAAATCCATTCAGGATGGACCCTTCAAGCCTCGACAAGTTCATGTACCGGGAAATGCAGATGCAACACCTCCCGTCCCACCATCTTCTCGTCTTCAATACGAATCTGAATACGCTGCAGAGGATCAGAAACAAGTCGAAGCAGATGACATGGCAATTCATATTATCCAACTGGGTTTACCAATAGACATCTTTGTTGCGGTAGACAGTTGTGAAATTGCTTTCGATATGTGGGAACGTGTTAGACGGCTTTGTCATGGAATAGAAATTGGTCAACAAGACATGGAGAACAAGTCGCTAACCTAATGGGAAAAGTTTATTTCAACTCCAGGAGAATCCATTGAATCCTACTATGGAAGGTTTTGCACTTTGATGAATGAGCTAATCGAAACAAGCGACACCCAGAACTATTGTTCAAAACATCAAGTTCCTGAACAATCTTCCAGAGGAATGGGGACGATATGTCACTATTGTCAACCAAACAAAAGACCTTCATCAGGTGAACTTTGATCAACTGAATGATTTTCTGAAACAAAACCAAGCTGAAGTCAATGAAGTCAGAAAAGAAAGATTGGCAAAGAATCATGATCCATTGGCACTTATTGCAAAGACTCAACCTTCAAGTGAATACACAACAACAAGCTTCATCATCTTCTAACAACAACTTGCAGCAATACATTCCACAACCACAACAACAATTCTATCCAGATCAACAATACCAGGAACTAGGAATCACTGATCCCGAAACTGACCCAGAGTTTAACCTTACAACAGATATACTCTTTATTGGGTAACGCACTCCAAAGTCGCTATTCCACACCAACTAACAACAACCAAAGGATTTCGTCAAACACTCGCAACAGGCAAATTGCACGCCGGTGAATATGGGTAATCAAGGTCAAATGGTTGGAGTTATTGGGAATCAGCAAGGATATGCTACTGGATATCGCATGGGTAATCAGCGGTTCCAGTACAATCAGTTGGGTCGAATGTTGGAAATCGATGGGACAAAATGTTGGGAATAGAGCAATGGGTAATCGAATGGGAATGTTGCAGCTCCAGTCGTTGGGAATTATGGAAATGTGAATCAGGGGAATCAGGTTAAGTGTTATAACTGCAAAGGAATGGGTCACATGGCACCAAATGTCCCACTAAGCCACATAAGAAGAATGCTGAGTTTCTTCGGAAAGCTATGCTGTTAGCACAAAAGCAAGAAGCAGGGATGCAGTTGACTGCTGAGGAAAATGATTTTTTGGCTATTGTGGATGATTTGGAAGACCTCGAGGAAATCAATGCGAACTGCATATTCATGGCAAATCTTCAGGAGACTAAGTACGACACTGACTCTGATGCACTTCCCTGTCCTATGACGCCAACGCAATATCTGAGGTACCAATCATTGATCCATGCTATAACAATGTCATATTTGATGTGTTTACTCATGATAAATACATTCTGTGACGCCAGCACCTACTTATGATACATACCTGGACAATCCGAGTTGTAGCAATACTAACTCTGAAGCTCCAGATGTGGATCCTAGTGGAGGTTGTGTGGCACAAAATACTGAGACTGATGAGGAAACACGTGCTTATTTTGAATCATTAATCAATCAGTGTGGCATTGAAATTGAAAAGTGAGTAAGGTCAATCGCGAAGTTAAGGCCGCGAATGTTAAATTGACCAATGAGCTTGAGAGTTACAAGGAGCACGCCAAAGCTTTTGAATTTCATACTAAAAAAATGTCCGAATTAGAAATTGGTTATCGAGATTCTGTTTTAAGAGAAAAACAATTGCAACTCAAATACGATACACTTGATGTGAATCTAAATTTGAAAATAAAATCTTTAAACAAGGAAATTTCTGATCTAAATGACCAACTTTCTAAACAAAAAGCAATGTATTCTGATCTTGAAAAAGAGAAGAAGAAGTTGATCACTGATTTTTCAAAACGAGAAGATTCTCTTCTTGATGAAATTCTTGATAAAACGGAAAAACTCAAAACATTGGACAATTTGCTTCTTACAATGGGTCATTCAGCTAAATCAAACAAGATGCTTTCTAACCAAGTAAATCCACGTTTTCATACTTCACATAAGATGGCACTTGGTAACGACCCTTCTTCGTTTCTCAAGAAAGCTCAGAAATCTCAGAATGTGTTGCACAATGGAAAACCTTTGCATGAACCCATAATTGTGCATGATTCTCTTGAAACGTTGGAACTATCTGAGGAGAGTAGATCAAAAATGAAACAAAAACATCCGAAATCAAACCTATTGATTATAACACATGGAACAAAATTAATGGTATTTCGTTTGTTTCTCAATCAACGTTTCCACCAAACCAAGTGTTTCAAACAAAGTGTCAACACCTGTTTCAAAATCAGTTTCAAAACCATTTGTTGTCTCCAAATCTCTTTCGAACATTGAACAAATGTCTTCAAACAATCCTTTTAACACAAGTGATGCCAGAAGTATTTTGGAAAATGTGAAAATGAGAATTGCAGATCTTCAAGAGACCGTTAAAACTAAAACCAATATTACAACAAACATCCGGTTTAATAGTTTTGATATTGAACAGAAAAAGTTTTTTGAAACTCAAATTGCCCCTCAGCCGACTAACATCAACTCAAGGGTAATTCATTTTGAACAAGCCTTTTGAAAGAAACAGCTGACTTTGTCAAGGACCATAAATCTCTGGTAAAGCAAGCTAATGAAAGTGTTGAACACATCAAAGTTTTGGAAAATCTAAATGATTCACTCTTCGAAGATGTTCCGACTACTTGATATTATGTCCATCATTTTGCAAACATATTCTGTTGAAGATCATGAAAGACTCCAGGATGAGACCTCTGAAATTGTTTCAAAATATGAAAAAGCTCTTGAAAAACTTGAAAAGAAAATGTCTCATATTTTAAACAACTTGATCGAAAAACTGAGGAATGCAAGTATGAAAAACTATCGTATGAGCGTGCCTACAATGACATGAAAGCGAAAAATGATCTTTTGAGGGCTCAGCTGAAAAGTCAAAAAGGAAAGGCAGTGGAAACTGGATTAAAAACCATTGACTGAGGAGAAAGCAAATGTTCCTAAACCGTTTCTAAACCAAAATGTCTGCTTTCTATGCCTCCTCCAAAAGTCAATGAGAAAAATGTTTCATCAAAACCAACTCCACCGACCTACCTAAACAAAATATTGATAAGGGAAAAGCGGTTATCGAGAAACCAAAAGTTTTAGCACCTGGCCTTTTTAAGATGAGTACCACTAATGCGCCTGCCTCCACATCTAAACCATATGGAACAAACGACATAAGTCTAGATAAGCACTCTAAAGAGACTAGGAAAGCTGAGACCACCTCCCTTCATAAAAATGTGAATCCTAATGCGTGTGCCTTACCTTCTACAGAACTAGAAAGCACCTCTAGGAGCAGCAGACTAAAGCCTAAGAGAAATACAAGGAACAATAGAGTCTCGACTGCCTCTAGGAGTAGTAGCTTGAATAAAGAGAAGAAAGTAGAAGAACACCCTAGGAATTTACCGCTTTGAATAAGAAAGACATTTCATCTTAATGTAATGAACCTATGAAATCTGCTAAGTTTAATGAATCTGTTGAATCTGCTTGTTTAACTTGCAAGAAATCTTTATCTAATGTTCATGATGATTGTGTTTCTAAGAATGAGATTGTTAAGCCCGTTCGAAGAATGTTCCTAAAAGATCTTACGCTAAACAAGTAGGAAGACTAGTTGCAAAACTTAGGCTTTACACTACGCAGTGAACTATAGTGTATACTATAGGGATGATATTTGAAACCCACGTAGAACTTTCACACTCCGAATTGTACAATGAGTGATAAACCAGAATTCCCCAGAGAAAACCTCTCTGAGTGTGATCGAATTTTACCTCTAACCCAAAGGAACCAAAATCAAAACGTTTCCACAATATTCATTTTCTGTGTGTTATCGAAATTTGTCTTTGGATCGCCTACTCGGTTGCTCCAAGCACATGACTGAATCAAGCTGCACGATCAATTTCGTCGAAATTCATGGGAACCGTGACGCTTTAAATGATCATGTAGCAGCTACATGAGTTATGGAGATCTACCTTTTGGAAATTATTTGATCACTCGGGTTTAGTATGTCGAAGGGTTGGGACACAATTTGTTTTCACGGCAGCTTCGCGATGCATTTAGAGGTTGCTTTTAGGAAAAATGCTTGCTTCGTTAGAAACTTGGATGACACTGATCTTTAACGGGAATCGTGATACAAACTTGTATGCTATCGACATCAATCAAATGGCCTCTTCATCACCAATATGTCTTATGACACGAGCATCCGGAACACAAATTCCTGGTTGTGGCACTGACGGTTATCCCATCTCAATTTCGACACCATCAACAAAATTGCCAAAGACAACATCGCCAACGGACTTCCAAAGTTCAAATACACCAAGGATCACTTATGTCCATCATGCGAACAAGGAAAAGCAAAAGAGCATCATATAAACCCAAAACCGTACCTAGTTCGGAAACAAAGTTGCATATGTTGCACATGGACTTATGTGGCCCAATGAGAGTTGAAAGCATTAATGGGAAAAGTATATTCTTGTTATCGTCGATGATTATTCGAGATATACATGGGTTAAGTTTATGAGGTCAAAAGACAAAGCACCAGGCATCATCATCACTTTCTCAAACGAATTCAAGTACTTCTTCAAACTCCAGTAAGGGTTGTAAGAAAGACAAACGGCACTGAATTCACTAATCGAGTTAAGAATCTATTTTGAAGATGTTGGAATTACACATCGACATCATTTGTTAGAACTCCACGCCAGAATGGGGTAGTTGAAAGAAGAAATCGACTCTTGTGGAAGCCGCCGCACAATGCTAATCTATTCTAGTGCACCGCTATTTCTTTGGCCGATGCCGTTGCCACGCTGTTTCACTCAGAACTGATCCCTTATCCATCCAAGATTCAATAAAACCCCATATGAGCTTGTGAACATCAGAAAACCGGATATCTCTTACTTTCACGTGTTTGGCGCTTTGTGCTATCCTACGAATGACAGAGAAGATCTTGAAAACTGAAAGCAAAGGTGATATTGGAATCTTCATTGATATTCAGATAACTCGAGATCATTCAGGGTGTATAACAGGAGAACTAGGAGGATCATGGAGACGATGAATGTGAAGTTTGACGAACTGTCACAAATGGCTTCTCTGAGAGACTCGCCTAGAACCCGCACTAAAACCAGAGACTTATGGACACATCAGCCAGACTCACCTCAAAGAGGTCAATCAACTTCGATTGACAATCCTAAAGAACAAGAATGGGAGAATTACTTTGAGTTAATGTTCGATGAATACTATGGTGGAACTTCGACAAATGCATCAAACCATCATTCCGCTGCAACCGCTCAAAATCATCCACCACCACCAACAGAAGATGCATCTACAACGGTCGAAACCAATGCACCAATTCCATCTACATCATCTACATCTACTCCAGCTATTACACCCGCTCTACCAAAGTTGATGAGCAAAACAAAAACCATAACGATGCAACGTTAGATGAAGACTTATTTGAAAACCCGTTTGCTACGGAATCAACTGAATCATCTTCTAGCTTACGAGAACCATCTAACTCGCGATAATGCGTTAACCAACGGTATCCTTCTACTCAAGGGACAAAAGACCACCCAATTGAACAAGTTATTGGTGAACCTTCAAGGCCAATTCCGACGAGACGTCAACTTGCCACCGACAGACTTTGTGCATTTACCTTTGCTCAATTAGCAATATAGAGCCAAAGAACATTCATGAGGCAATGGCAGAACCCGCATGGATAGAAGCGATGCAGGAGGAACTTCTCCAATACCGTCTACATGACTTTTGGGATATGGTTCCAAGACCAATTGACATTCGCGTCATTGATCTCAAATGGTTATGGAAGAACAAAAGGGATGAAGAGATGACTGAATTCGCAACAAAGCTCGCCTTGTGCCAAAGGATACATACAAGAGGAAGGGATAGACTTTGAAGAGTCATTCACAGCTAGACTAGAAGCAGTCAGGATTTTCTTAGCCTATGCCGCTCACAAAAACATCACGGTTTATCAAATGGACATTAAGACCGCGTTCTTGAATAGAACTCTGAAAGAAGAAGTGTATGTGAGTCAGCCAGAAGGCTTCATCGACTTGGAACATCCAGACTACGCCTACAAACTCAAAAAGGCAATCTATGGATTGAAACAAGCTCAGAGCTGTGTATGACGAACTGCCCTCTTTCCTTATCCAAAACAATTTCACCAAAGGAACAGTTGATCCTACCTTATTTACACAAAAATGCAAAAACGACATTTTGATTGTTCAGATTTATGTAGACGACATCATCTTTGGGTCCACTAATCCGAATCTTTCAAAACATTTTGAAAATCTCATGAAAAGTAAATTTGAAATGTCCATGATGGGGAACTAAAATTCTTTCTTGGTTTACAAATTCATCAATCCCCACGTGGAATTTTTATAAATCAAGCTAAATACACAACTGAGATTTTGAAAATCATGGTATGGATAATTGTGATTCGGTCGGAACACCAATGGTAACTTCACCAAAAATTGGAGCCGATTTGTTTGGGAAACCTATTGATCCAAAGAAATATCGGAGCATGATTGGTTCTCTCATGTACCTCAATGCTAGTCGACCAGATATTCATTTTGCTGTTTGCTTATTAGCACGGTTTCAGCAGCTCACCGAACCGCACCTCAAAGAGGTTAAAGGATCTTTCTGTACCTGAAGACATCCATTCACATGGGACTTTGGTATCCGAAGGAATCCAGATTTGATCTTATTGCCTTTTCGCATGCGCACCACGCAGTGATCAAGTTACGCAAAAAGTACATCCGAGGAGCACAATTTTGGGTGAAAAGTTAGTAAGTCGGGTCTTCAAAGAAACAAGATTGCACCTGACTTTCAACCGTTTAGTATGTGTCTCTATCTGCGTGTTGTGCTCAAGTTCTATGGATGAGAACACAACTCACAGATTATGGCTTTACTTTCGATAAAATACCTATGTATTGTGACTCAAAAGTACCATAGCCATATCATGCAATCCCGCTCATCACTCAAAGACTAAGCACATCCTGTCCGCTATCACTTCATCAAAGAGTACGCAAATGGTAATCGTTGAATTATTCTTCGCGGAAGACAGATTACCAACTCGCTGATCTATTAACTAAAGCCCTTCCAAAAGAAAGGTTTGACTATTTAGTTCGCGAATTGAATGCTAAGCCTAACCCCCGAGGAGTTAGAACGCCTTCTCGATTCTTCTTGAAAATGATTTTCCAAAAGCTTCACAGAAATATTTTTGAAAAAAATCAAAATACAAAATTTGAAAAACCAACAAAAGCAAAATATAAAAATATAAAACTTTCAAAAATACAAAAACAATATAAAATCAAAAATACAAAAATATTCTTCTCACTACATGTTCTTGTATAATCGATATTCTCAGACGTTCTAGAAATGTCATTCAACAATGATACGGGTATGTACAGATGCTTGAGCGAGAGTTCTTAATATGTTTTCTAAAACATGTCGTTTCTCAAAATTTCAAAATAATGGCTTTCGTGATACTTCAAGACAAACCCGACTATAATGATGACTTTTGATTATTTTACAAATCAAAACTCGGCTTTTAAAGAAAAATCCAAGTGTACTTCTGCACTACATTTATAAATGGTGAGAAATCATCATCTTGAGCACCTTTTCAAGATTGTTCAAAAAGATTTTCAAAATCTTTCAAAATACTTTGTGCTCAAGATAACTCCCTCTAAAACCCTTTAATTGATTATGCTTTATTAAAGGAGGAGTATAAAACTAAAATGTTCCATATTCATGCTTAAATCAAACTGCTTTGTCTCCCCAAAAGATTCTAAAATGTTGTTTAATCCATTTATATCAAAAATATCACAAACATGCTATTTTTGAGGGGGAGGAGACGTGATTAAAATGTGATCAAAATGTTTAATGATCGGAGTTTGAATCTCACAATGAGCTCACTCGCATGGAACCAATGAATTGACGAATCAAAGTCGTAGAAATGTACCATCTCGAGAAACTTGTGATAGATATGCACCTTCAGGTCTAACCTTTTCAAGGAGTGTTCACAACTTCAAGTTAGTTATTAGAGCTAGTTGTCACCTAAAACCTGACAATGGAACTCTTTAACTAGGCAACGTGAATCGTGTCTCATGGGAAATTGTCTATCATGAGCCGATCAATTCAAAAAGTGCGAACTCTACCCTATGTGCGATTTCTGTCAAAACTCATAAGCACATGTGAAGGGGGGAGTGTTTCTATAAAACGGAGTGTCTCAAACATGTTTTCTATCATAAACACTCTGAGATATTTTCAAGAAAATGGTTTTATGGCAACAATAGGACAGTCATGGAGTTATAAGGTGACTAAGGATAGGAAACTGTCTCTATGATCCGCCAGATCCGGAGGGATCTACACAAGGACACCACAAATAGTTCGTATTTAGAAGTCCCTAGGTATGATTGAAAAAGGAGTAATGTGAGAAAGGAGAAAGAAGGGGTTGAAGAATTAAAAGAAATGTAATGAGAAAGGGTGAAAAGAAATAGCCCTCCATATTCAACCTTAGGGTAAAACCGGTTCAATACATATGCTAATGGTTGTCACTAGATGACACCGGTATTGAAGACAAAGACGCCATGGACCCAAAGGACGCACTGCACTAAAACTTCTAGCCACTCAATTCCTCTTAAAAGGATTTGTTTCATTCTCACTGAGAACCCTACATAATCTATCGACTTTCTCTTAGAGATTGTTGATATTGAAGAAGGAGACCTCTCCCTAGTCTCCGCCAGAAAACCAAAATGCACTTATTGAGTCTAGAGCCACGAGATTCATCAAAAGATCTCATAGGAACACATGACATTTCATCGCTTGTTGTTCATCAATAAGGACACAAGTGATACATTCTAGAGTCCTACGCAGATCTTAGCAATCCGTAACATTTATGAGAAGTTTCACATCTGCGGATCTTCTGATTGAATGGAAACTCCCGCCAGGTCAACATCAAGCACTCGACAACAGTCACTTCGTAACTCCCCGTGGATTACGCTTAGTGTGTCTCAAACGGTCTACGTCAGGGTGATGCTTCTGTACCTCACTCATCCGAATCAGAGGAGTATTTCGTATATCGCGTTATCTCACTTGTGGGACCTTCAGAACCTTTGTGAGAATTAGAGACGTTTTCACACTATGTTGTTAACACCCTCGAATTCAAACTTGTAAATGCCTAACTTTATTACTAACCTGCTTTTTATGTTTTCTTCTTATGGAAGCTCCGAGCGATGGATCGCGACTTACATGCTCATACCAACAACACATGAAAGATCTCATCAAAATCAAAGGCAACTCAAAGTTAAAGATGATTCTTCGTCAAAGAATCTACAAAGTTTAAAGACTCGAGAACTTCATCATTGGTAACCAAAAGACAAATAGAAGTGTGAGCATGGTGGAGAAAGACGAGGAGATACCTAACCAAATTGTGACAATGGCAGACAACCACATTATCTTATCACAAAGCATGAAGGAACAAAGAATCAAGACTATTCTATATCTACACACAAAGTTCAAGCTCGAGAAAAGTAAAGACCTAATCAAGTGGAGCATCATTTGAATGACCACCCTTAGGGGGAGATTGTTAGCCTTAATAGTTTATATTAGAAGTGATGGTCATTCACATTTAGGAACTTTGTAAAGTGTGTTAGATATCGTGATAGAATAGTCAACGGGCTCGGATTGGCTAAGGTAATGGTTAATCTTTAGGTTATGTTAGCCGCTTATAAGCTTAAGTATCCCAAGCCCAATCCAAGTCCAAAGAAGCCCATAGGAAAGCCTTTTAGGTTTTCATGTATTCCACCTTTAAATACCCCTCAAATGGTCATTTGAGGGGTGTGCTTGAAAGTGTGTGTGTATGTGTGTGTTTTCTCTCAAGGAATATACAACTTATTGTGTTTATCTTTATCCTCTACACATACACGGTTTTAGATCATTCAAGTCACCATCTTTCTCATCTTATTTCTAAGCTTTGTTTGTGTTTGGTTTCACGCTTTATACGCAGAACTTGGGTTACGTGGTTGGGTTTGTTTAAAGTGATAAGGTTGATATATTTTAGGTCCTAACAGGAAGGAATTCACAAGGGCTATGACAAGTTTCACAAGATTTTAAGTCAGGAATCACCGCAGGCAAAGCCAGATAATGATGATTGTAATTTAAGTTCTGAGATCATTACCTCCATCCTCGCTACAAGTAAGCATTGCTTTAAAAGCTAAAGGGTGGCCTAGATATGCTTACTTTTGATGAGTCAGCATAACAAACTTAAAGCTCTTGAACATGATGTAAGAAGTCGTTTTAGATCATCATCTAATGAAGTCACACAAAGATTCGTTGGAGCCTCTACCCCTAAGATGAGTCATGATCCAAGTCCAACTTACTCATCATCATCTTACACTACCACTCCATCAAGTTCTCAACTGAGGTAAATGGAAGATGTGCTTGATCCTTCTTATTGATTATGATCCTCAGCGTGAACTGCCTATGAGGATTTAGATCGGTGGATCCAATCGATGGAAGAGATGAAGCCGGGTGGCGTGGCTATGTCTGCCCATGGATATCAAGAATTTGAGCGCAGCTGGCAGAAGGTTTGGCTTCCAAGGAAGAGATCCGCGAGGTTTGACAAAAGGAAGGCCGTGCTTCATATGTCAACAGATGTCACTTCTCCAGAGTGCAAGATAGGAAAGCTGGTGATGAGACGAGATACTCTACTTATCACAGAATCGAGGGAGTCTGGAACTTCAAAGGATCGCTACTTGGTCACTCTTGACAAAGAATGTGGACTGAAGCATCATGAGCAGATAATGATGGTCCCGATAATGTTGGTTTGATTGCAAGTGCATTTCGTAGAGGATAGGCATGATCGATTGCCTTGATGGGCATCTCTCTCGGTACAAACCGTTTGTTTGGTTGCAAAGGAGCGTTATAATGAACTCAAAGCTTATGATATTTTGAAACCAAAATATAATGAATGCTTTGGAAGTTGAAGCTATAAATGGCTTTAAAAACACTAGAAAGACAAAAGGTTGGTTTCTAAGAATCAAATAGCTTATGATGAGAAATAAGTGTGTTAGAAAGGGATTGAATGTGCTAAAAATGAGTTAAAATATTCGAGAAGTTAAGAGCAGATGTAGTGTCGTAAAAAATATAGAGCTAAAAGTGAAACTAGATGAGGAAATTGCTAGGCATAAAGAATGGTTGTTAAATGGAAATAAGTTAGCTAGTCACATCTATGCTAGTCAAACTCCAAATACTTCTATAGGATTAGGCTTTAAAAAGTATGTAGGGTTAGAAGCTAGGGATGACACACGCAAATCTACACCAAGCAGCCTAGCTAATTATGTGAAAGAAGGTATCCTACATGTCAAAATGCTGACCTATTAGAGGTGAGCACATGCCCATTGACCTTTCCATTATTGTTGACTTTGATGGATCACATCATCTCTATGGCAAAAAGTCAAATGACTTGCCGGCACTCGATACTTCTTCTAATAACTTTGTCTCTTGTGTTAACAGTGACAAGTCCTCCGAGCAAGGGTCTACAGAGTGGGATTCAAATGACAAGTCTCGACCTTCCCAAGTCTACACCCCCTCGCACTCCAAGACTACCAATAAGCATGTCGAGTTGCTGCAAGGAATCCTCTTCCAAGACAGCTTGCTCAAGACTTGCCTGTTAATTCTTTGCATAATAATAACTGTAAAACAATTCTTTTCATGGTTTTGGTTTGAATACTCACTGTAATAGAACATCTTTTGGTTTGAATAAATCTTCTAAACTGAAGACATGTTTTGTGTGTAGAAGTAAATTTCATTTAATTAAGGATTTTGATTTTCATGAGCAAAGGATGGGTAGGTGTGGTGATTCTAGGACATCTAGACCAATGTGGACTAATGTTAATGCTATACCACCTTATGTTCCACAAGCAACTTATACTAATACTCCTACGCCTAGGAGAAGACCAGTTGTAAGACCATATGTACAACCAACAAGTTCATATTTTAAGAATGGTTATTGGCCCGATATGATAACTCAATGACTGATGGAAAGGGTACCGATACTACTGTCAAGTCTCAGCAGTTGTTCTTGGAATAAAAAAGGACCTAAATTTCAATGGAAACCCAAGAACAATAGTGGATCTTATACATCTGCATGGCATAACTCATATGATCCATAGTGTCAAGTCAAGCAATGACTTGAGCCTATAGTACTAATATTTTGTATAATTTTGTTGTTGTAGAATCATCCTCTTAAGCATAAAGATGTTGGCATTGTTGATAGTGGTTGTTCAAGAAGTATTTCAGAAACAAGGATATGATGCATAACTTTGTATCAATTGAAGGAGGAGGCAATGTAACCTTTGAGGAAATGATGGAAGGATTACTGGGAAAGGGACCATCAAAACACCTCAACCGGACTTTGAGAATGTATACTATGTCAAGGAACTTCAACACTTCAACTTGTTCTCAGTCTCACAAATTTGTGACACCAAGAACAAAGTACTTTCATCGAGGATGAATGTCTTGTGCCGTCTAAAGACTTCAAACTCCTGTACATTAATTTCATTCACTGAAAGTTCCTCGAATCACAATCTTTATACATTCAACTTAATCGATGTTAAACAGTAAGGTGATTTAACTTGTTTGGTAGCTAAAGCATCCTTGGATGAGTCTACCAAATGGCATAGGAGAATGGCCCATGTCAACTTCAAGACCATAGACAAGCTCTCTAAACTGGGTGTTGTTGAAGGTCTTCCTTCCAAAGTCTTTACAAATGATCATAACTGTGTTCGCAACAAGGAAAGCAACTTAGAGCCTCATACAAAATTGTTACTACTGTGAGTATTATTTCGAACCTCTTTAGTTGCTTCATATGGACCTATTTGGTCCAACTCAAGTTAGAAGCATTGATCAAAAGTATTTTTGTCTAGTTATCACTGATGGTTATAGCATATTTTGTTGGGTATTCTTTCTAAGGACCAAAGATGAAACATCTCCAGTGCTGAAAGAGTTCATTACCCTTATTGAGAATCAGTTGAACAAAAAGGTTAAAGGAATTTGGTGTGATAATGGGACATAGTTCAAGAATGCTATACTTATAGAACTCTGTAGGTCTAAAGGAATCAAAAGGGACTATAGCACTCCAAGAACCCCACAACAAAATGTGTTGGCAAAAGAAAAAATAGGACCTTAATAGAGGCTGCAAGATCAATGCCGCGTACTCTAAGCTACCCACCATGTTTGGGATGAAGCTGTTGGCACGACTTGTTATGTACTCAATAGGGTATCCATTACTAAACCACACTTCAAAACACCATATGAACTTCTCTATGGGAAAGTTCCTGCTATTCATTACCTTAAACCTTTTGGATGTCAAGACCACTGAATACAAGTGATCCATTGGGCAAATTTGATGAGAAAGCTTATGATGGGTATATTGTGGGATATTCGCTCATAGCAAGGCGACAGAGTTTACAATTTATCTGCTAAGAAGATTGAGGAGACATTGAACCCGAGGTTTCTAGAAGACAAGCCTAATGTTCAAGGATGTGGTCATGTTTGGTCATTTGACCTTGATTACTTAACTGATTATTTGGGTTATTCTAGACATATGGCTAATCAAAATGCAAGTACTCAAGAGTCTCCAACTAACAAAGGTGATACCCTAGATGCCATTCTAAAGGAGTTTGAAGATGATGAACAACCCATTGTAGTGCCTTCTTTCTCTCCTAACAATTTTACTGTGTGACACTTCAGAGATTATACTGATGAGAGTGAAGATGATTCACACTATGTAAGACCTTGCTAGGTCAAGAAACAAGAGTATGCAGCTAATCTAGATGCTGAGAGGAATGCCTGAGGAGTGCCATGAAGCAAGTGGAAACATCAAGGTGCTGAATGTGATTCTGTTTCTCCTACCATCACCACTGAAAGACATGCCGCTTTCTACTCCTATTTCCACTAGAGTGTCAACAGACTTTGGAGAACCATATACACGTTTTCCAAAACCTTCAGATCTTGGTCATCATCAACCTAAAGTTGGAATCTTCACCTCACCTCCTTATGACACTAATTTTGAACCTAATGTGACTAATCTTGATTCTTCCATTGAAGTCAACACCACTGCTACAAAAAGGATTCACAATACTTCCACTACCAATATTATTGGTGATCCTAATGCACCTGTTAGAACAAGGGGTATTGTGGCAAGTTCTAAATATGGTCAAGTGGCTTTTATCTCTTATGTCTCAAATCAGCAAAGAGACAATCACACGGACTATGAACATTGTCTGTTTGCTTGTTTTCTTTCTCAAGTGGAACCAACCAGTGTTACTCAGGCTCTTGAAGATTCAAGTTGGCTTGAGGCAATGCAGGAAGAGATGCAACAATTTCAAAATCAGCAAGTTTGGATATTGGTACCAGTACCTGATGGCAAGTATGCAATTGGGACTAAATGGATTCTGAAAAATAAGAGAGATGCAAGGGTGTTGTGTAATTAAAACAAAGCAAGATTGGTTTGCTCAGGTTATAGACAAGAGGAGGTGATTGATTATGATGAAGTGTTGCAACTGTGGCAAGAGTTGAGGCTATACGGATTTTCTTGGCTTATGCATCCTATATGGGTTTTATGGTTTATCAGATGGATGTTAAAGGAGCCTTCCTGTATGGTGAAATAGAAGACGAGGTTTATGTCACTCAACCTAAAGGATTTGAAGATCCTGATCATCCTACTCATGTTTACAAGGTTGTCAAAGCTCTATGGACTACACTCAGGCACAACGAGTTTTCGTATGCTAGGCTTTCATCATTTCTGCTGGCTGGATATCAAGAGGTGCTATTGATAAAACACTTTCCCTAAGAAGAATTCCACAGATATTATTCTGCAAGTGTATGTGGATGACATTATTTTTGATCCACAAAGGAAGCTTGGTGCGTGGAGTTTGAGGAGCTTATGAAGGGAGATTTTCAGATGAGTGCCATAGGAGAAATGACTTTCTTTTGGGTCTTCAAGTTCGCCACAGAACCCGATGGTATCTTTATAAGTCAGTACAAATATGTGAGGGACATCTTGAAGAAGTTTGGTATGGAGAGTGTATGACTCCGCCACTACACCTTATGAAGCTCCAAAGTCGAAGACCAACAATGAAATCGATCCACCAAAGGAATGTACATCTTACGATCTATGATTGGTTCTTTGATGTATTTAATGTACCTTCAAGGCCCGATATTACGCTTTGCCGTGGAGTGTTTGTTCTCGACATCAAGTTACTCCACTTACTTCCCATCTTAATGTTGTTAAGATCTTAGTACCTCAAAGGCCAACCTCATTTAGGCCTTTGTATCCAAAAGAATTTCAACTAAGCTAGAAGTATATGGTGATAGTGA
>OU343222.1:295435360-295514231 GCA_910596185.1 Chrysanthemum makinoi
GAAGAACGTTCCTAGAAGAACTTATGCTAAACGAGTAGGAAGACTAGTTGCAAGACTTAGGCTTTACACTACTGATAAGAAGCATAGCGTTTACTTTAGGGATGACACTTGGAAACCCACGGGTAGAACTTTCACACTCGAATGGTAGAATGAGTGAAGAACACCTTTCGATAGATAACTTCTATGAGTGTGATCAGGATTTTACCTCTAACCCAAAGGAACCAAAATCAAAGCGGTTTCAAAATGTTCTTCTTACATTATTGGCGGGTTATCGAAATATGCCTTTGGATCGTCGACTCGGTTGTTCCAAGCACATAACCAGGGAATCTAAAGGCTGGCGATCAATTTCGTCTAGCAATTCATGGGAACCGTTCGATTTGGAAATGATCATGTAGCAGCTATCATGGGTTATGGAGATCTACCTTTTGGAAATTATTTGATCACTTGGTTTTACTATGTCGAAGGATTGGGACACAATTTGTTTTCGGTCGAGGCGGTTACATTATGCTGATTTAGAGGTTGCTTTTAGGAAAAATGCTTGCTTCGTTAGAAACTTGGATGGCACTAATCTCTTAACTTGGAATCGTGATACAAACTTGTATGCTATCGACATTAACCAAATGGCCTCTTCATCACCAATATGTCTTATGACCCGAGCATCGGAACAAAGTCACGGTTGTAGCACGAGGCGATTATCCCATCTCAATTTCGACACCATCAACAAACTTGTCAAAGACAACATCGTCAACGGACTTCCAAAGTTCAAATACACCAAGGATCACCTATGTCCATCATGCGAACATGGAAAAAGCAAAAGAGCATCATATAAACCCAAAACCGTACCTAGTTCAGAAGCAAAGTTGCATATGTTGCATATGGACTTATGTGGCCCAATGAGAGTTGAAAGCATTAACGAGAAAAAGTATATTCTTGTTATCGTTGATGATTATTCAAGATATACATGGGTTAGGTTCCTCAGATCAAAAGAAGCACCGAGGCATCATCATCACCTTTTTGAAACGTATTCAAGTACTTCTTCAATATCCGCAAAGGGTTGTAAGAAAAGACAACGACCTTGAATTCACAAATCGGGGAGTTAAGAGCTTATATTGAAGATGTTGGAATTACTCATCAGACATCAGTTGTTAGAACTCCACAGTAGAATGGGGTAGTTGAAAGAAGAAATAGAACTCTTGTGGAAGGCGCTGCTTTCAATGCTAATCTATTCTAGTGCACCGTTATTTCTATGGGATGATGTCGGTTGCCCTTGCTTGTTTCACTTAAGGCGATCCCTAATCCATCCAAGATTCAATAAAACCCCATATGAACTAGTGAACAACAGAAAACCTAATATCTCTTACTTTCACGTGTTTGGCGTGTTGTGCTATCCGACAAGCGGCGGAGATCTAGGAAAAAGCGAAAGCTAAAGGTAATATTGGAATCTTCATTGGATACTTCGAGATAACTTCGAGGGCATTGGGTGTATAATAGAAGAACTAGGAAGATCATGGAGACGATGAATGTGAATTTTGATGAACTTTCACATAGATGGCTTACGAGAGACGCTCTAGAACCGCACTAAACCCGGCCGAGCCTCTGGACACATCGATTCGGGACTCGTACCTCAAGAGCTCAATCAACCGTTTGACAATCCTAAAGAACAAGAATGGGAGTTTCTTGAGTTAATGTTAGATGAATACTATGGTGGAACCCGACAAATGCATCAAACCATCATTCCACGCACCGCTCAAAATCATCCTCTACCACCAGCAAGAAGATGCATCTAGCGGTGAAACCAATGCACCAACTCCATAACATCATCTACATCTACTCCGGTTCTTGCACCCGTTCTACCGTGGTTGATGAGCAAAACCATAACGATGCAACGTTAGATGAAGACTTATTTGAAAACCCGTTTGCTACGGAATCGGCTGAATCTTCTTCAAGCTTACGAGAACCATCTAACTGCATACGCGATAACCAGCGGTATCCTTTTACTCTGAAGTGGACTAAAGACCATCCAATTGAACAAGTTATTGGTGAACCTTCAAATTGGTCGAGACGAGATATAACTTGCCACCGATTGCGACTTATGTATTTACCTTTTCGATTAGCAATATAGAGCCAAAAGAACATTAAGGGCATTGGCGGAACCCGCATGGATAGAAGCGATGCAGGAGGAACTTCTCCAATACCGTCTACATGACTCTTAGGAAATGGTTCCAAGACCTTGGCGTTGGCGTTGATCTTAAATGGTTTGGAAGAACAAGCGGGATGAAGAAATAGTATCATTCACAACAAAGCTCGTCTTGTGGCCAAAGGATCTGAACAAGAAGAAGGGATAGACTTTGAAGAGTCATTCGCGGTAGCTAGACTTGAAGCGGTCGAGGATATTCTTAGCCTATGCGGCTCACAAAAACATCGGTTTAGGATGGACATTAAGACCAGCGTTCTTGAATGGAACTCTACGAAGAAGAAGTGATGCGTGAGTCGGCCAGGAGGCTTCATCGACTTGGAACATCCAGACTACGTCTACAAACTCAAAAAGGCAATCTATGGTTTGAAACAAGCTCGAGGCGTGGTATGACGAACTTTCCTCTTTCCTTATCCAAAACAATTTCACCAAAGGAGCATTGATCCTACCTTGTTTACACAAAATGCAAAAGCGACATTTTGATTGTTGGATTCGTGGATGACATCATCTTTGGTTCCACTAATCCGAATCTTTCAAAACATTTTGAAAATCTCATGAAAAGCAAATTTGAAATGTCCATGATGGGGAACTAAAATTCTTTCTTGGTTTACAAATACATCAATCCCCTCGTGGAATTTTTATAAATCAAGCTAAATACACAGCTGAGATTTTGAAAAATCATGGTAGGGATAATTGTGACTCGGTCGGAACACCAATGGTAACTTCACCAAAAATTGGAGCCGATTTGTTTGGGAAACCTATTGATCGAATAAATATCGAGCATGATTGGTTCTCTCATGTACCTTCTTGCTAGTTGACCGATATTCATTTTTTTTTTTGCTTATTAGCGGTTTGAGGCAAAGCCTACAGGCACCTCAAAGAGGTTAAAGGATCTTTGAATTTTGAAGACATCCATTCACATGGGACTTTGGTATCAGGAATCCGGCTGATCTAATTGCCTTTTAGGATCACGGACCACGCGGTGATCAAGTTGACAAAAAGTACATCCGGAGGAGCACAATTTTGGGGTGAAAAGTTAGTAAGGCGGTCTTCAAAGAAACAAGATTGCACTGCACTTTCAGCGAAATATGTCTCTATCTGCGTGTTGTGCTCAAGTTCTATGGATGAGAACACAACTCACAGTTTATGGCTTTACTTTCGATAAAATACCTATGTATTGTGACTCGAAAAGTGCCATAGCCATATCATGCAATCCAGTTCATCACTCAAAGACTAAGCATATCCGTGTCCGCTATCACTTCATCAAAGAGTACGTCGAAAATGAATGCTGTTGAATTATTCTTCGTGAAGACCGATTACCAACTTCGCCGATCTATTTACTAAAGCCCTTCAAAAGGTTTGGCGATTTAGTTCGGCGAATTGGAATGCGAAGCCCTATTGAGTTAGAGCGTCTTCTCGAATCTTCTTGAAAATGATTTTTCCAAAAGCCCATTTGTAAATATTTTTGAAAAACAAAATACAAAATTTGAAAACCAACAAAAGCAAAATATAAAAATATAAAATTTCAAAAATTCAAAAACAATATAAAATCAAAAATCCAAAAATATTCTTCTCACGACATGTCTCTCTGTATAATCGATATTGTATGCGTTTCTAGAAATGTCATTCAACAATGATCTGGGTATGTACAGATGTTGAGCGAGAGTTCTTTAATGTTTTCCAAAACATGTTGTTTCTAAAATTTCTTCAAAATGGCTTTGTTATACTTGATGCGAAACCGGACTAAAATGATGACTTTTGATTATATTTCAAATCAAAACTCGTGCTTTTATAGAAAAAATCAAGTTATACGCGGCAGTGCACTACATTTTTAAATGGTGAGAAATCATCATCATCTTGAGCACCTTTTCAAGATTGTTCAAAAGATTTTTCAAAATCTTTCAAAATATTTTGTGCTCAAGATAACTCCCTCTAAAACCCTTTAATTGATTATGCTTTATTAAAGGGGAGTATAAAACTAAAATGTTCCAAATTCATGCTTAAATCAAATCCGTTTGTCTCCCTACAAAAGATTCTAAAATGTTGTTTAATCCGTTGATATCAAAAATATCACGACTATGCTATTTTTGAGGCGTGATTAAAATGTGATTAAAAAATGTTTAATGATCGGTGTTTGAATCTCACAATGAGCTCGACTCAAACGTAACCAATGAATTGACGGGAATCAATGTTAGTAAATGTACCATCTCGAGAAACTTGTGATAGATATGCACTTTCATGGGTCTAACCTCCTTTTCAAGGAGTGTTTACAACTTCAAGTTAGTTATTAGAGCTAGTTGTCACCTAAAAGCTGACAATGGAACTCTTTAACTAGGCAGCGTAAGGTGTCTCGTGGGGAATTGTCTATCATGAGCTGATCAATTCAAAAGTGCGAACTCTACCCTCTATGTGCATATTTCTGTCAAAACTTATAAGCACATATGAAGGGGTGTTTTACGAAATATAAAACTCTCAGTGCTTCAAACATGTTCTCTATCATAAAACGTGATATTTTCAAGAAAAATAGTTTTATGGCAACATGGGACAGTCATGGAGTTATAAGGTGACTAAGGATTGGAAATTCGTCCTATGATCCACCAGAGCCAAAGGGATCTACCCAAGGACATCACAAATAGTTAGTATTATAAGTCCTTAGGAATGATTGAAAAAAGGAGTAATGTGAGAAAAGAGAAAAGAAGGGTTGAAGAATTAAAAGAAATGTAATGAAAAGGGTGAAAAATAGCCCTCCATATTCAACCTTAGGGCGGCGGGTTCAATTCATGCATCGGTTGTCACTAAGTTGACACGCGGTATTAGAGACAAAGGCGTCAGGACCCATGGCGCTTTGCACTAAACCTTCTATCAATTCCTATTAAAATGATTTGTTTCATTCTCACTGGGAACCCTACATAATCTATCGACTTTCTCTTAGAGATTTGTTGAAGAAGGAGGAGCTCTCCCTAGTCTTTCGGGAAAACCAAAATGCACTTATTGAGTCTAGAGTCACGAGATTCATTAAAAGATCTCATAGGAACACATGACATTTCATAAACGCTTTTGTTCATCAATAAGGGCACAAGTGATATATTCTAGAGTCCTGGAGATCTTAGCAATCGCCAGAACATTTATGAAGATTTCACATTTGTGATCTTGATGATTGAATGGAAACTCTGCCGAGGGTCAACATCAGCGACCACGACGGTAGGTCACCGGTAACTCCGTGGATTAGCAGTGTGTCTCAAGCGGTCTATACCTCGTGGGTGATGCTTGATTGTACCGACTCATCTGAGCTACAGTAGGTGCCGGTTATATCGCGTTATCTCACTTGTGGGACTCGGTTCGAGGCGGCTTTTGTGAGAATTAGAAATGTGTTTTCACACTATGCTGTTAACACCCTCGAAATTCAAACTTGTAAGTGCGGGAATCCGCTTATTACTAATGTTTTATGTTTTCGTCTTATGGAAGCTCGGAGCCGGATTGATCGTCGCAGACTCTCCACATGCTCATACCAACAACACATGAAAGTTCTCATCTAAATCAAAGGCTACTCAAAGTTAAAGATGATTCTTCGTCAATGTCAAAGAATCTACAAAGTTTAAAGACTCGAGAACTACATCATTGGTAACCAAAAGACAAATAGAAGTGTGAGCATGGTGGAGAAAGACGTGGAGAAACCTAACCAAAGAAGTTGACAAAGCATTTCCATGGCTCTATACCACATTAATTGATCACAAAGCATGAAGGAACAAAGATTCGAGACTATTCTATATCTACACACAAAGTTCAAGCTCGAGAAAAGTAAAGACCTAATCAAGTGGAGCATCATTTGAATGACCACCCCTTAAAGGGAGATTGTTAGCCTTAATAGTTTTATTAGAAGTGATGGTCATTCACATTTAGGAACTTTATATCGTGTGCTAAAAGTTATGTTAAGCTAGCCTTGTATAAGTTATTGTCCAATCCATGTCCAACCCATTTCCACGAGGCCCATGGAAAGCCCATTAGGGCACCTAGTATTTGTAGTATAAATACACCTCAAATGAGTCATTTGAGGTGTGTGCTTGAGTGTGTTTTGTGTGTGTTTTCCTTTCAAGTTATAAAGTTCTTCTTTTCATACGCATAACATAGATTCAAGTCACCATCTTTCTCATCTTTTCTTTCTTCATCTTATACGTATAACGTGTGTTTGGTTACGTGTGTTCATCTTGTGATAAGGGTGATAATAGCGTAAGGTTAATGTAATAAGCATGGTCCTACGGTATTTTATAGTTACAATACGAAGGCCTCCTATAGGCACGTGGATCGGGGCATATAGTGGAGGTAAAGACCGTCCTTCCTCCACGATGTTACACTAAACTAGAACTATGCTACAAACTAACTAATAAGCTGCTAAATAGCGTAACTAACGACAAGTCTCTTGAGCTAAACATGCTAGATAATATTTGGGGTGACCGACACTTTAACATGGAATTTCCAATTCCTAACACAATTCAATCTCAAACCAACTCAAAACAATCTAGCCAGCTTGATCAATCAACCAATTATACCGAAACCAATGTTATGCCCTAATGGTCATGACGCGGTCATGATCAACCGCGTGAACCAAACAAGCTTCTAAAAGCTTTTGACTCCCGTGTCTCATCAAACCTCAACAAAACCAATCAATAAGCTACCAAATCGACCCGACTCGGACCCAAGACCCAAGTGGATCTCGTACACTCCTCATAGGCCATGTCTGCGAGCCCAAGGTGGCAAATCCACTATTCCAAATCCATCCAAACACAACCAAATCAATTCTACAACACTCAAATCCAATCATTCAAGCTCCAAACACTATCTAAACACAAAACCCATCAACTATTTTTAATCAAGAACATGCAACTAAACGCTAAAATGCAAAACCTATTAAATTAATGCACCACACATGTACCAAACACTAATTACTTGTTTACTTAGTCACTAATTAGCTTTAATTTCATGTTCCACCCAAAAGCCCCAAAAATTGTTCATGGGTCGAAACCCTAGAAATCAATTAGTGGCTTTTATCACCTAATCAAGCTCAATACACGTTCCCTTTACCTTATCTAATCACCAATTTCAAAAGCCCTTTGAAATCTTTTGAAACCCTAAAAGTACGAATCTTAATTCTTGAATTTGAAGGTGTTAATGAAGTCAAATTAGTGTATGATATATGGTTGGAAAGAGGATAAAGAGATCTTGATTTTTGGTGGAGGTGGTGGGGAGCCCGCCGATGAGCGGTAGTGGCGGATTATGGCGGCGTGGTGGTGGTGTGGTGAATTAGGGTTTTTAGAGAAGTTAGAGAGATAAAGAGCTTGTGTGTGTTTTCTAGAGAGAGAAATGGAAGTCTCAAATGAGGGTTGGGTGGGATATTTATACCCTTGAGCTAGGGACTTTAAAATAAATAAAATAGAGGGGGGGGGGGGGGCGGCTACAAATAAAAAGGGAGGGTTCGGGTTGTAATTTTTCATATCTATCTCATTTACCCATTCCCGAGCTCACATATCGTCCCCCGAGTGTCCCATGACATTTATTTAACTTTCCAACATATAATTTTCACGTTTTCCACGAGTTTTGACTATTTATTTGTCAATTTTCTAGTTACGGTCTAAAAGTTACAATAACTCTTGTTTTAGGCTTTTCTAGTGCGAATTGAATAGTGCCTACCAAATAGAGTTAAAAGCATACCGATAACTCATTTCATAATGAAATAAACCGTAAAAACCAATCGACGATATAAAATCAAGTCACGGTTTATAAAAAAATAGTGTTAAAGCAAATCTACGTTTAATTTAGCGTAATGCGAGTTACCTAAAATAGACTCCCTAAATTGACGGTTGTCACACCCTCCCGACCTCGGAAGAAACCCGTCCGGGTTTCACTCGAGTTCCTTGGTGTCATAAGCGGTTTAGGATACTTCCTACGGGAAGCGTCCTCGTTCCCAAGTGAACTCGGTCCATGCCGGGAGTTCCAAGCGAACCTTAACAATCGAATTGGCTATTCTTGACCTCTTAATCTCACGATCCATAATCTCAATCGGTGTCTCAACAAAATTCAATTTCTCATCAATACGAATATCTCTTAAGGGCACAACTATGTTTTCCTCTGAAAGACATTTCTTATGATTACTAACATGAAAGACATTGTGTGTACACTACTCGGTTCGATGGTAGCTCCAAGCGGTATGCGACGGTCCGATTCTTTCTAGGATTGGAAAGGGACCAATTTATCGAGGATTGAGTTTTCCACGTTTTCCAAAACGACACTCCTTTCCAAGGAGAAACTTTCACCATAACACGATCTCCAACCTGAAATTCTAAAGGTTTACGTCTCTTATCGGCATAACTCTTTTTGTCTATCCGCGGCGGTTTGCAACGGTTTCTAATCTATACTATCTTCTCGGTGGTTTCTAGGACAAGTTAGGGACACATGGTTGATTCTCGCCAACTTCAGCCCAACAAGCGGGAGGCGACATTTTTCGATATCTGATTGCCTCAAATGGCGGCCTTAATACTAGAGTGATAACTATTGTTATAGGTGAATTTGGCCAATGGGAGATGTCTCTCCCGGCCTTTGAAATCAATAACACATGCTCTAAGCATATCCTCTAAAGGTGCGAATAGTTCTCTCGGCTTTGACCATCGATCTGTTGATGATAGCGGTACTCATATCCAAATTCGTTCCTACTTGTCTGCGTAAGACTTCCAAAAGTGGGATGTAAAACGAATATCCCTATCAGAAATGATAGATATCGGTACTCCATGGCCGATACTATCTCCTTAAGATACAATCGGGAAAGCTTATCAAGGCTATCGGTTTAACTAATAGCTAAGAAGTGAGCAGGACTTAGTTAAGCGATCAACTATTACCAGATAAGCGTCATTGCCGCTAGCTTGTTCTTAGTAATTTAGTGATAAAGTCCATGGTTATCGCTCCCATTTCCATTCCGTGAGTTAGGTTGAATTAAAAGTCGATGGTTTACGGTGTTCGGCCTTAACCTTAGAACAAGTCGGGCACCTACTAACATCTTGAGCTATATCGACTTTCATATTGGGCAACCAATAAAGTTTCTTAAGATCTGATACATCTTATCGGCCCCGGGATGAATAGAGTATTTTGATTTATGCGACTCGTGCATAACCAACTCACGAATTCCACCATGAAATGGTATCCATTCTGTCTCACGAAGCATAATGTTCCATCGGGCGCTTCAAGAAAACGTTTTCACTTTCTACCATTCCATGAAGATTCTCATAAGGGGCGGTACTCTTAATTCAATGCCTCTACTTGAGGCTAAAATTTGAGATGGTAAGGGCGAAACAATGATCATTCCTAAGGATCTAACAAGTAGGGGTGGAATGTCCTCCTACGACTAAGGGCATCGGCCACAACGTTAGCCTTAGGATGATAGCGAATCTCAGTCATAATCACTAAGCAATTCTAACCAGCGGCGTTGTCTCATGTTCAGTTCCTTCTGATCTAAGATATGCTTCAAACTCTTATGGTCGATAAATACTACACACTTGGTTCCATACAAGTAATGTCTCTGGATCCTAAGAGCAAACACTACAACACCTAACTCAAGGTCATGGGTGGTGTAGTTTTCTCATGCTTCTTAAGTTGTCGGGATGCATAAGCAATCACCTTCTCACGTTGCATCAAAAGCGCACCTAAGCCTTTATGCGGCGTCGCGTTACCGACAAAGTCTTCGCTTCCTTCGGGCAAAGCTAGGATGGGTGCACTACACAACTTCTCCTTGAGAGTTGGATTGCTTCTTCTTCCTTTTCTCCCCATTCATACTTAACATCCTTCTAGGTTAGTTTGGTCAGCGGTTTAGCTATCTTGGAAAATCCCTCAATGAATCTCCTATAATAGCGCTGCTAAACCTAGAAGCTGTCTAATTTCGATGGGTTCTTAGGCGCTGCCCATTCCTTAATGGCCTTAATCTTAGCTGGGTCAACATGAACACCTCAACTATCTATCACATGACCTAAGAATTGCACGGACGGAATCCAAAATTCACACTTAGAGAATTTGGCATACAGCTTCTCCTCTCTCAGCAATCCTAAAATGAGCCTCAAATGCTCTTCGTGCTCCTCACTACTCTTAGAGTATATCAAGATATAGTCTATGAATACTATCACAAACTTATCCAGGTATGGCTTACACACTCGATTCATGAGGTCCATGAAAACCGCTGGTGCGTTGGTTAAGCCAAACGACATCACTTGGAATTCATAGTGTCCATAACGAGTCCTAAACGCGGTCTTAGGGATATCCTCTTCTCGAACTCTAAGCTGGTGGTAACGGATCGTAAATCGATCTTAGAAAAGATACTAGCTCCTTGGAGTTGGTCAAATAGATCATCTATTCTAGTAGCAGATATCGGTTCTTCACGGTTAACTTATTCAATTCCTATAATCAATACACATCCTAAGCGATCCATCCTTCTTTTTCACAAACAACAGCTGGTGCTCCCCGCGGCGAACTTGGTGAATGAATCCCTTCTCGACAATTATTAAGCTGTTTGAGAGCAGTTCCTCCAATTCTCTTGGAGCTAGTTGATAAGGTTCAGACTCACGGGTGCCGCACGGGTATCAACTCTATTTGAAATTCCACTTGTCGAGCGAGGTGGAATCCCGGAAGATCGTCGGAAACACATCCAGAAATTCTACATCATTGAGGTTTCTTTCACTCTTCTCCTCACTTTTCTTTTCAGAAATTCGAGCCAAGAAAAGACAACCTCCTCTATCGATGTATACGGGCCTTAATACAAGATATGATGCTCAACCGGGAAGGACTTCCACAATCGCTCCGATCTCCTTGTATGCTCAGAACCTTTCTGCCATACGGTAAACGCACAACCTTCTCATCACAGATGATGTGTGCACCGTTCTTCGATAACCAATCCATTCCGATAATGACGTCGAAACTTCCTAAGGTAATTGGCAACAGATCTATACTAAACGGGCGGTCTAGGAAACTTAAGGTACAACCTCGAACTACGGTGTCTATCTTCTCTCTATTCCCGTTCGCTGATTCCACATCGTAACTAAACCCTAGAGGTGTTTGGGAGATTCCTAGTGATGAGTGTCTAAATACTCATCATTTTTGTACCATTTAAACTGCAAAAACATCTGAAAACACTCAGAAATGCATCAAAATGATAAAAATATCACAAATAAGTGTTTTATGTGTTTTAAATGCAAAAATATCAAAATCTGGTGAAAAACGTATAAAGTTTGCATAATTGGCAGTTTTAGTCCCCCAAGTTTCAAAAGTTGTCAAAAACAGTCCCTGGTAATTCCAAATAAAGAAAAATATCATTTTAAGTCCCTAGGGATTCCTAAGTTGTCAAAATTGATCCTTGAGATTCAAATTTACAAAATTACAACTTTAGTCCCTGAACTTTGGAATTTGGCAAAATTAGTCCTTGGAAAATTTGAAATTGTCAAATCTAGTCCTTGTACTATTAAAGGTTGTCAGTTTTAGTCCTTATGGTAACTTTGGAAAAATGGCAAGAATGGTCCTTCAAGATTTCAGATTTGCAACTATAGTCCTTGTCATTTTAAAGCTAATACCAAGCCTTGTCAAATTGATTTTGACCCCCTGCCTTTAAACTATTTTGAGCCCCTGTCAAAAACCCTTGACCCTCCCTTTTTGACCCCTTGGTCAAAATAAGTCAAAAAACAGAAAAAGAGCCATCACGTACACTTCCGCCTTCCCACCTCCACCTTCTTCCTCACCCCTTTGCACTGCAACTCCACTGCTTTCCATCCCATCACCTTTTCCACCCCTCATCATCACTGGCCCCCCACAATAAATGCCACCCCCCCCCTAGTTGATAAAACAGTGCCCTATAAGTCAAATCTCCACTTCCCGCCAAAATGGAAAAAATGGCTAACTCACTCAAAGTTCTCCCATTGGCCAAAATAAGAGGTGGGAATCTATCGAGAAAGGCCACGTGGATCAATTTTAAAGCTTAAAAGAGGAGGAAGAGCCGAAGCAAAAGGGAGTAGTTAGTTTTATTATTTTCCTTTAATGTCGTTTTTTATCTAAATGTCTTAGTTTAGTAGAAAAATGTTGTAATTTCATTTCTTTGTATCACATTCAAGTTAAATTCTCATTTTGAAGTGTTGTTAAGTATCAATCAAAGTTTTCATTCAAAATCCAAGTTTAATGTTTCTGTGGTATTATTAGGTTTCAAATTCTCACTTACAAGCTTGTAAAAGCTCAATTTCCATCTCACATAAACTTATTAAGGCTTGTTATAGTTTTCTATAAGCTCATGATTGATTTCAAACAAAAGTGGTACATGGTCAACAAAAGTCAAATTGGACCAAATTGCTTTGGTGTGATAATGGGTGTTGAGAGAGGATGGATATGGGTTTAAATAGAGTAGGATAGAGTGGTTTTGTGTTTGGTTACGGCACGCAAACAAGCTGGGATACTTGTGAGTAGCATTCTCCATTTCAATTTTACTCAAGTTGCATCTTGTGGTTGTATTTGTGTTTTGTATTCATCAATTTGTCAAAACATGTTTCATTAGCTTTGTACTTAGGTCTCATTAGCTTAGTTTGATCAATGATACTAGCACATTCACCACTTAGCCTTGTTAAACTTGCAAAACATAAGTTAAAAGGGTGTTTGGATCCACTGTCTTTCCTGTCCTAGAGGTATAGGTGGTGGTTAAAATCTGTTGGTTTATGCTTCTTAAGTTCTATTGAACTCATTTGTGCACACTTGTCCAAGTCAAAAGTCCTATAAATCATCTTCACAACTTAAGCTGTGGTGAATTTGTCAAATCATATTCTTGTTTTGTGTTTGTATTTCATAGATTTAGATTGCATTATCTTTATTTCATCCATTAACATCAAGTTCAGTTCAAAAATTAGCTTCAAATCTCATTTAAGTCAACTTTTCCATTTCTATGTCAAAAGTCAATTTGAAAATCTCAGTTTTGGCCAAGCTAGAGTGAATTTTCTTGGACTCATTTCTGAGTCATTTTCAATGAAACTTGTGGCTTTTAAAAATTCAACTGGTCTAGTTCATTATTGTGATTTTTATGTATTTTTCGAATTTTCCATAAGCTCGAATGAGCTTGTCAAAGGGCTTGATATGCCACTTACCGCAAGCTGACTCGATTTAAAATTTGAGTCACACAGTTTTGCAACTGTAACAAGCTCATTAGAGCTCATCCTTGTTTCATTTTTGGTTCATAGGTACTCAACCAGGTCTAAGTTAGGTTCCGACTTACGCTTTCCATTTTGACTTATCTGTTGGCTTGTACATAAGCTCAAACATGCCACCCGATCTTGTTTTAGCTTATTAGATCAATTCATCATATCTATTGAGCTTGTGATCCAAAGGGTTAGGCTTGTTTAAACTTGTTCCATTTTAGTACTTTTAGTTTATTGTAGCTTCCTTTTCAGTTTGGTAGCTTTTGGACTCCATTTGCTTATATAAGTGCTTATTTCAATAAGCTTTTGGTCATCAGTTTCTATTTCCTCCTCATAAGCCCCTGTTTTTCTAATTTTCCTAGCTTCCTAATATCATTTTAGACTTTTCCTGAAATTTTCAGATTTTTCTAAGTTGTTTTGCTATTTTTCTTAATTTAAATTAGTTTTTAAGCATTTTTAAATAGCTTTTAATACAAAAAATTAAAAAAAGGTTCAAAAAAATAACTTTTCAATTTTCTTAAGTTTAGATAAATATAAAAAGCCAAAAAAGTATTTTTCCATATTTTTCTTAGTTAAAATTGTATTTTTAAATAATTTAATTAGTTTTAATAGTATTTAATTCCTAGAAAATAGAAAAATAATCATAAAAATACAAAAATAGTTTTGAAAAGTCTATTTTGATATTTTAGACTTTTCTAAGTCTTAATTTTATTTTTCTAGCTTTATTTCCTAATTTCTTGTATTTTAGGTAATTATTTAATAGTTAAAATAGTTTTTAATTAATAATAATTAATTAATTAGTTATAAAAATAATTTTCTTTTTCTATAAATTTTCTCATATCATTAGGTTTGTAAAAATGTATTTTTCATATTTTTAGGGTTAATATTGTGTAAGTTTCACTTTTTATTTTTTACTTGCGTTCGTAATTTTTATTTAAACGTAAGTTTTTAGTTTTAAGTTTTAAACGTTCATCATTTTAAAATAGTGATAGCGTTTATTTAATATTTCTTATCTTTTTAACTTTCTTTAATTTGCATTTAAGCCCCTGTAGTTTATGGGCTTTCTCTTTAGGTATAGATCAATCACAAAATCTTTTCCCGTTCAAATCTCTCGATCACTACACGTTTGACTATTCTCGTACGACTCATTTGGGACTGATACAACGACACAGGGAAACACTATACTCTCCGATCTTCATTGCATTACGTGTTTGGCGGTTTAAAGGCGATTCTGATGCGCCATTCACAAGTGGCGGGCTTGAGTGATTTAACTTGGCGGTTCTGCGGATCACCTAGTAATGGCATAAAGTTGATGGATCTGAAACTCATATCCGCTTTTGTATCAAGCGATATGGAAGCATAGCGATTATTGAAGGAATGTACCCATAACTACGTTAGGGTCCTCACCGACTTCCTTCCCAATAAGCGTAAACCGCAGCTATTCCCATGTCTCTCTGCTGATTCCTAACACCATTGTTTCTATGGTTTTCCACAACCTCACGCTCCACAGAGTTTAAGCCATTACCTCCTACACCTCGGTTAGCAAATCCTCCTACATTAAGGGATTTCCTCATCATCCCGCGGCTCGGCACTCATTCTTAAAGTGTCCCTTCTTTCCACATCCAAAGCGGTGGCCGTGGCCTTCGGTCCGCTCCTTGTGCGTTTGAGCTGCAGCAAGTGGTGAGAACCCTCTGAGTCCTTGGCTATGTGTCCTACCTTAGAGCACTTCCTACACACAATGTCAGACACGGTCCATGGTGGTGTCGGTTACAATGACCACACACAGGCTTACTACCTTCATAACCCTTCTTATCTCCATTTCCTATGGCGAACACTCTGGCTGACTCTTTCCGTTTGTTGCCATTCCCTTTAACAACTTTATTCCTCTTCCTCTTATCGTTCCTATCACTCTTACTCTTATCTCCTAATTCTAACACACAAGAGTCCATCAGACTCTGAGCCACAACAATTTCCTCATGCAAAGCGGGCTTTGGCTGATGACATCATTTGGTAGCTAAAGGCAATCCATCGTATACCTTTCAATCTTAAGTTCTTGATACGAACCATCTCGAGGGCAAAGCAAGGATAACTCTTGGAAGCGGCGAGTGTAAATCGCCATGTCGGTACCGCCTTATGGTTCCAGAAATCACTTTCTAACTTCTTAACTTCATTCCTAGGACAGTAAGTCTTAATCAGGAGAGCCTTAAATTGAGTCCAAGACATACTATAAGCAACATGAATTCCTACTGCTCCAATCAGGAGAGCCTTAAATTGAGTCCAAGACATACTATAAGCTACATGAATTCCCTCTTGCTGTGGTAGTTATTCCACCAGGTCAACGCCTCGTCCTTCAAAGTGAAGGTTCCATACTTAACCTTACCATCCTCATCATAGTTACTCACAACAAACGCAGATTCAGTTTTCTCCAACCACCTAGTTAGGTAAACTACTCCCTCAGTTCCTCCAAACTCAATGGGACCACAAAATCGGAACTCCTTATAGGTACAACGTTGAGTTCGATTCAGCACTGGGGTTCCACTAGAAGTGTTAGAAAGATTAGTCTCAGCTAGAAGTTCGCGACAATGCGACACTAGGCTGGTCAATGTGGTAAACGGGTTCACGAGTGGAGGGTTTTGTGGAACAGGACCATTCTCAGCATGGTCGTTCACATTCGGGTTTCCTACATTTGGGTTATCGGTGTTAGGGTTCTCAACGTATGTGTGCGAGCGGTCGGGGGCGGCGACCTCGATGACCAGGGGCAACAATAGCGGCGAGGGCGCTTTCAGTTGTTCCTACACGGGTTTCGTCTTGTTGCCATCATTCTATAGGCAAGAAAAACAGTTCATAAGTTCACAATTTACGCCCTAAAATAGAGTTGGGTTCAAAGGGTCACTCAATAACTCCTGAATACATAATCAAGGCCAATAGGGATAACGCTATACCAAATCAAAACAATCAACTACCGCATCATAACTAAAGATGCACGTTCCCATAACCATAACTCATAAGTTTTCAAAAGTGGGAATACATGGAAGGATTCGAAGAAATCAAAAATGATCCTAACAATGATAACTAGAAACAACTAGGATAATCCTACATCTCGAACTAAGTACTACTTAGTTTCAAGATGGTACAAACCATGCATCTAGTACTATCTAGCCGTCTCTGAGCACTCTAAATGATCTCCAAACATCATCCATCATTCTCCATAGTGATAGAATCCCCAAGCGAGAGCCAATCCTTCCTAAGATTCACGACCTCCTTCTCCAAACCATCAACCTTGCTAAAAGCGCTGAGTGCGCCTCAAAGGCATCCAAGCACTCACAGTATGCCGGTCTCCACACGCACAAAAGAGTCCCGACATGCCTTCTCTTAAGGCCATCGACTTCTTCCCTATCTTAGTCAAATCTATTCTCAAATCCTCTACACCAGTCCTCGTCACTCCATCTAATCGATCTGACAACCTATTAAGACTAATATTTTGGGATATAATCCTCCTCCAGATCTGACCCGTACCTCCATACTCCTCGGGCTCTGAAGCAATCTCTGATGGAATCTCTGATCCTAACGGGCTACCTATATAAGGTGATTAAGGTGGTGAATTAATGTCTAAAGGCTGTCCAGTGGACTCAGGCTCAGGCAAAGGAGAACCTAGTCACGGAGGAGAATGTGTCGGACTCTGAATGGAGGGTACCCACTTCAGGGATATCCTCATCATCCTCCTCACTGAGGATCCTCATCCTCATCAACATCTCATTCCTCAATCTCATCCTCCTCCTCGACCTCATGCTCTCCTCACCCTCATCCATAGGGGAGAGTCCATGAGTCCGGATCTCTGTCTTGAGGTAAATCCGAGGTGGTACACTAGGAGATCTAGGCCTCCTAAGAAATGGTGATCTTTGCTAAGCGGATAGGTGATGATGGTGGTTGCCGCGGACATGCGGGCGGTGCTATAAGCAAGCCTAGGATGCATTGCTCTCGCTAAAACGATGTAAAGTTAGCTTTGCCTAGGCGAGCTAGGGCGTCGATGATGAACTAGAGTGGCGGGCGATCTCATAGGATCACCTGCGCAAGGCCGTCATGAGAGTCAATCTTTGCGAACTAGCAACACAAGGACCTCCTCGAGACACATCAAAAGTTAGTGAAGGCATAGATGTGACAGCGGCATAGGGTAGGTATAAGTGTTAGAAACAACTAGTTTTAATAAGCGCAACAACTTAACCAAAACACATATCACATAATGTAAGCATTAAAAGTGTAGGTATCGCATTACTCAAAACATGCCTTTAAATAACACACATAAGTTCCATTCCATCACATAATCCCATATCAAATCAATCGAGTTCAAAACTCCCAAAATCACAGTATACTGTTTTCTCAAATCAAATTCCGCAATATCTCAATAATCACATCTCATTTTCCAAAACCAATAATCATGTCTCATTTCCAAAACCAATAATCATATCTCATTTCCAAAACCAATAATCATATCTCATTATCAGAACGTTTAGGAATACCCCTAACCATATCCAAATCATAACTGAAATCTCTAAATCATAACGTTTTCATAATCACTTCACAATATTCCCTAACATATCATCTCATAATTCAAATCGCATTTCATACCATAATCAAATAAGAAGCTTGGCAGCGGCGTAGCGTCGTCGATCGAGGATCAATATTTTTTAAAAGCGGTTATAGTTTAGGGTTTATAAAATACCTAGTTCTCTATAACCTTGAGCTCGGATACCAATCTGTAACACCCCCAAATCTCGGTACAGTGGAAGACTTAATCAAGTTTTCGAGGCGTTACTTTTTGGATTGGTATCGCACAAAAGTAAAATAAAAGATAACCATTTAACCATTTAAAACCAATCCCAAAATCAAATATTCAAACATTTAATCCGAAGATATAAATTTTAGGCCTAAAACATAGTTTAACAAAATAGGTCCTCATTGTTTATCAGAGTCAGAAAATGATCCTTGAACCACGCCTCCATGCCAAGCTTCCACACATCAATTAATCCAAACATCTCTCAAATACAGAGAAATACATGCTAAAAGGTCAAACCACGCTACTTTGGTGAGTTCATAGGTTTAAGTTCAACAAAATCATAGTGGATCTGTAAGAGTTGATTTGCTATGCAAGACCTAGATAGAATAATACCGTTTGCACACGCAATCCTACCGGATCACCAACCATATAATCACTTACTCGGGCCCTATGACTCTAGTCGGCAGCACTGGTGGCAACCTCTTAGAACAGTTGCCAACCCTAGGCTAGGTCGAGATAGAAGTCTATTCTTAGTTAGGCGCAGTTAAACCTAGACTAAGGAAACAACTATCGCACATCTATCTACTCAGTCAAGCATATAAGCAAATCCAAATAGTTTAGCGGTCCAAAACAGTATGATTCTCAAAATAGTTCAAAGCGTAGTTAAAAGTGGGGCTATGAAACTCACCTCAAGCAATCAGCACAATCGGCTAAGATCACTAGCGGTACTTGAGAAATCCGGCCGCAGCATTATCGACTCGGCACAATCTATTAATGTAGACCAACTTAATATATATTCCTCAAAATCAACGTTATCTACCCCAATATATTCCATTTCTTTATTTCCAAAAACTTCTCGTTTCACCATTAATCTTAGTGTTTGGTTCACCCCAAAATTGTTCAAAACGTAGTTAAAACGTATATAAAAGTGGGGCTATGAAACTCACCTCAAGCAATCAACGCACAATCAACGCACAAATATCACTAGCAGCGATACTAGAAATCCCAGCACAGCAACTATCGACTCGGCACAACCTATTAATGTAGACCAACTTAATATATATTCCTCAAAATCAACGTTATCTACCCCAATATATTCCATTTCTTTATTTCCAAAAACTTCTTGTTTCACCATTAATCTTAGTGTTTGGTATCCTCATGTGTGGGTGTATCGACTCAATATGATGCCATGAATGCACTCAAACAACCAATATATAACTCAATGCGACACAATGAGACCTCTAAACGATAAGCTCCATAGTTCAATAAGTTTCAGAATAAATAGTAGACCTTATCGAATTCGTCAACTCGATAAACTCATTCATTTATTCGTGTCGCTTATTATTCCTTAAATCAACCGTATCCTAAAGATTCATAAGGATAAGTCGCCCATTAATAAGGTTACCCAACGTACCTAGCGGGCTCTTATTAGATTAGTCAACCTAATAAGTCCGCTACCCACGTGGATCAACACTATTAATGCTAGGTTATCAGTAACCCATGCACACATAGCAAAATAAATAATTACTTATCCACTATTAAATGTCCACATTTGATATTTATTGATAAGCGTGTACTCGAAATCATAATTACTTATTTATTACAAAACCTTTCTAATTTAATCGTTAGTTTCGTTTAAAACCAGTAAATAACAAGATAAATCTTGTTATTGATATTTTTTTTACAAAAGCCCATTATTATTTACATTTCATAGTTTTATTATCATTTTCATGTATAATATATATTTCGTCAAATCCATTATTGGTTTCATAGCGTTATTCGTTTGAGTCCACAAGCCGAGTCATAACTTCTAGGCTTTTAATCAAGCAATTGTCCAAATTATACTAAAGTCCATGTTACGGCTTTGTCGGAGTCAACTACTGACTAAAAAGTCAAAGTGACACCGACGTAGCTCAAAGTCAACAATATATATATCAAGTCCATAATTAATAGTCATAGCGTTAAGCAATTCAATCTCAAACCAACTCAAAACAATCTCGCCAACCAATTATACTCGAAACCAATGTTATGACCTTAATGGTCATGACACGATCGCGGTCAAGACCACGTGAACCAAACAAGCTTCTAAAAGCTTTTCGGCCATAGCGTCTCATCAAACCTCAAATAAACCAATCAATAAGCTACCAAATCGACCCGACTCGGACCCAAGACCCAAGTGGGTCTCAATGCGGCTCCTCATGAGCCGCGTACGAGCCTAAGGTGGCTCATCTACTATTCCAAATCCATCCAAACACAACCAAATCAATTCTACAACACTCAAATCCAATCATTCAAGCTCCAAACACTATCTAAACACAAAACCCATCAACTATTTTTAATCAAGAACATGCAACTAAACCCTAAAATGCAAAACCCATCAAATTAATGCACCACACATGTACCAAACACTAATTACTTGTTTACTTAGTCACTAATTAGCTTTAATTTCATGTTCCACCCAAAAGCCCCAAAAATTGTTCATGGTTCGAAACCCTAGAAATCAATTCGTGGCTTTTTATCACCCAATCAAGCTTAATACATGTTCCCTTTACCTTATATAATCACCAATTGCAAAAGCCATTTGAAATCTTTTGAAACCCTAAAAGTACGAATCTTAATTCTTGAATTTGAAGGTGTTAATGAAGTCCAAATTGAGTGTATGATATATGGTTGGAAAGAGGAGAAAGAGATCTTGCTTTTGGTGGTGGAGGTGGTGGTGGACGCGCCGCCGTGCGACGGTGGTGGCCTGATTTATGGCCGGCGGTGGTGGTGGTGTGGTGAATTAGGGTTTTTAGAGAGAAAAAGAGCTTGTGTGTGTTTTATAGAGAGAGAAATGGAAGTCTCAAATGAGGGTTGGGTGGGATATTTATATCCTTGAGCTATCTCGTTTACCCATTCCCGAGCTCACATATCGTCCCCCGAGTGTCCCATGACATTTATTTAACTTTCCAACATCGTTAACTTACGTTTTTTTCAGAGTTTTGACTATTTATTTATCAATTTTCGAGATTCACGGTCTAAAAGTTACGATAACTCTTGTTTTAGGCTTTTCTAGTGCGGAATCGAATAGTGCCTACCAAATAGAGTTAAAACGCATATGATAACTCATTTAATAATGAAATAAACCATAAAAACCAATCGACGATATAAAAGCAAGTCACGGTTTATAAAATAGTGTTAAAGGCAAATCTCTGTTTAATTTAGCGTAATGCGGTTACCAAAAATAGACTCCCTAAATTGCCAGTTGTCACAAATAATGAGGAAGGATATAAGGCTAGAAATGATAAAAGTTAAAAATGGAAATTTTTTTTTACATATTGGTAAATATGTAAAGATATAAAATTAAAGAAAGTGTTAGGCGGATATGAGTGTTGTTTCGGGAATGATTAAGTAGGATGATTTATGATGATGTACCCTCTGAAAAGCTCGACGGACCCCCCTTCGAGATGTGTCAAAGCCCTTCTGAACGAAAGCCCAAGTTAGGTCTCCTGAATATTCGTGGGCGTCGAACCATTCGTGTACACGAAGGTTACCTACGGGTAATTCGCCATTCGAAGCCTTAAGCCCTTCGGGGTATGGCTGACGAAGGTGAAACGGATAGGAGATCTTCCAGACTTGGTCAAACCCACGATCTCCCTCTCTTTTCTGGCTTTCCCACCAAGTTTGAGAACGTGGGTCACTAAGCCCTAGCGGTTACCCACAAACATGGGATGCCCCCATGTTCTCTCCGACATTTCTTGCAGATGTGACCTCAACCCTATTTCTTCCACTATAAATAGGTTGGGCCAGGCTGAGGAAGGATATGGTAGCTCACTCAACACTCATCTCTTTACTTACACATACATATACAACCATAACTCATACTTACTCTCATCTGGGAGGTGGTTCGGGAGTCCAACCCCTGCGTAATCACTAACATAGTATCTTCGTATTTCTTATTCTGGTGAAAGACAATCTTGGGTGGAACATACACCCTTCATACCTTCGATCACCAATGAAGCTGGTACAATTTATTATGCGATCGGTGGCGCCATCCATGGAACCTTTACTATTAGTCCGTAATCACCACTTCTTGATACCCTAGCTGATTATGCTATTTTTCAGGCATGGAACTAGGAAGAGAAGATACACCTCCACCAAGTTTTTCTACTCTGGTACCTGTCACCACAACTAACACCGATAATCTCGCCCCCATAACTGCCTCCACCTTCACCACACGATCTCGCTTGGAAACCACTCCCATACATCATGCCTCAACTTCCGCTAACCCTGTTCAGTTAGCCACATAGCCGTTGAGGGCAAACTTGAGAACATTAGAGTCCTTGCTAAGGGCTCAAGAGGTTAAGCAACACTGAGATCACGAAGGGAATTGGAGTATTCCAATGAGGAATATGACGAAGAGATAGAGGTAGATGAAAGGCCTCGACCAATTAGCGGGCGTTGGCCCTCTGAAATGGTTCTTCTTCCATAAGGAGACCCAATGGAAGAAGCTGTTGATTCGAAGAAGGTCGGAGGAGATCCGGAAGAAGGGAAAGAGTGCGAGGGGAGAAGGAGTGAGAACTCCAATGGAGGAAGCAACCCGTAGGAAGCGAAGGAGTAAACCTACCACCTCTCCTGGCAGCCCACTTAGGAAGAGAAGGGATGAGGGCTCTGATACCTCCATCATACGTCTCGAGTGTTAGAGGACCTCCTCCATACGCTGGTATGAAACAGGCATGAATCCTACCTACACCTTCGATTCCATACCTATCCTCCTAAAGGGTCTCTCAACGAGTTACTAGCAAGTGCCATACGGACACCTTCACGTACACCCACACAGCGATGGGGAAACCCTGTACCAACCTCCTGCGGCCTATGCTGCATTCTAACAACCACTTCCTAACCCGTACAACCCTACACCTGTTTATCCACCTCCGTACAACCCTTTCTATGCGGAAGCTTCTGGAGCTTGCACACCTTTTGTGAAGTGGATCAAAGACTACCCTCTACCTAATGGTGTGAAGATGCCTACTCACATAGGAACCTATGATGGGAAAGGCGATCCCGACAACTTCTTACATTTGTTCGAAGGCGCTATCAAGATGCAGAAGTGGGTTACTCTCCGAGACTCTGCACGAATATGGTGGAATGGGCAAAAGGTGGGAAGAATTGTAAGTCTGGATGATCTCAAGGCTAGGTTCCGATCACACTTCAGCCAGCAGAAGAAGTACACCAAGACTCATCTAGCCGTGCATACCATCAAGCAAAGGGACAACGAAAGCACAGGGGCCTTCATCACAAGGTACACCGATGAAACTTTTCAAATTCTGGGGTTGCACGAAGAGCAAAGTATTTCTGGCTTCGTACATGGCTTACGAACTCGAAGCTTGGTGGAATTCCTGTCCACCGACCTTCCCACCACTTACAAGGCACTCGTGGAAAAGACTTACACTTGGATCGAGTCCAAGGAAGTAGCAGCTAATGGAGCTCCGATCTAGCATAGAGAGGCCTCCGACAAATTCTCTAGAGGGTCCTCCTGGGAAGGATCCAAGAATAGAAAGAAGAACAGAGACCGCTTCACTCCCTATAACAAAGGCTCGAATCATGGACTCTTAGCAAACTTGGTCAAATCTCCTAGGGAGATCCTTGCTACGAAAGCCGCCAAGTCCTTCGACCCACCACCTCGGATAAGCCGCGAAACAAAGCGAGGACATGCCAAAATTATGCCACTTTCACGAAGACCATGGGCACGACACTAACAGATGCAGAGAGCTGAAGAAGCAGATTGAAGAGGCAGTACGCTCCGGGAAATTGGCACATCTGGTTAAAGGCATCAAGAATGGGAAGGACAAGTTCTTCGACACTCAGTTGGGTGGATGAAAGGGGAAAAAAAAGGAAGCTACCCTTGCGGAAGCTCCGATACTGATGGTGCACAGGTACGATCCAACCTTAAAGCGGAAAGAAGAAGATGGAGAGTTGGGAAGTGTAGGAGAGATAGCATTCCCGTCCATTCTGGGGCGGACACCTTCAACTGACCCCGTGGTCATCAAGGTATGGGTCTCCAACGAGGGAGGTAACCGAGCATACATGGATTGTGGAAGCTCTGCAAAATCATATGAGCACTGCTTCCTAAAGCTCAAACCGTCGATACGCTCGCAGAGGGTAGACTCAAAAGTACCCTTGGTAGGATTCTCCGGCGAACATTCATGGCCTCTTGGAGAGGTACATTTGGAAATCATATCGGTGAAGGGCCCTTATCCCGCACGAAAATGCTCACCTTCGTCATAGTCAAGTCAGATTCTCCTTACAATTTGCTAATAGGAGAAACGACTATGCAAAAGATGGGCATTGTAGTCTTCACCATACCTACTTGCCATTAAGTTCCAAACTCCTTGGTGGGAACTGTTCATTCTAATTATGGGCGGATAAGGGGAGTATATGGTGTCAAGAAGGTCAAAGGGTCGAGGAGCCTCAGGATGGCAATTCTAAGCTATATGGATGAGAAGAGCGGGGTCGTAGTAAACCCTAGCTACCCCGAGCAGGCGTGGTGATAGGAAAGCAAATCGGTGAATTTCAAGGCGAAGCTCACAGACATTGCGGACTAACCTTGATATTTTTGCATTGAAATATTACGACATGTGAGGTCCCAAGAACATTGCTAATAGATAGAAAGCCCTTGACACGAACACAAGCTCAGTGAATACAAACATATTGAGCTCATGAAAAAGAAAAGAAGGAGCCTAGCCCCCGAAAGAAACGATGCCGTCTGCAAGGAGGTCGATGGTGACCTGGCAGGGCATTCTAAGGGAATTTAAATACCAAACTTGGGTGGCCAACCCGGTCATGGTAAGCGGCAAGGGTAGGCATGTGTGTTGACTTTACGACATCAACAAGGCATGCCCGAAGGACTACTACCGCCCAAAAATCGATTGGAAGGTGGAGTCCTTAGCAGGCTTCCGACTGAAGTGTTTCCTAGATGCCTATAAAGGGTATCATCAAATCCAGATGGCAAAGGAGGACGAAGAAAAGACAACCTTCTATACAAGAAAAGGTGTCTATTGTTACATAAAAATGCCCTTCGGATGAAGAACGCAGGAGCAACATACCAAAGGCTCGTAGATAAAGCCTTCAACAAGCAGATAGGTAGAAATCTCGAGGCCTACGTTGATGACATGGTTATTAAGAGCAAAACGTTGGAAGACCTACTCCTTGATGTCCAAGAGACCTTATACTAGCTTCAGGAGATCAACATGAAACTAAACCCTAAGAAATGCTCTTTTGGTGTTGAAGAAGGGCAATTCCTAGGGCATTTGACTACAAAGCAAGGGATAAAAGCTAACCCTTCTAAGGTCAAGAAATTCGGATCTCCAAGCTCCGAAATGTTTAAAGGATGTGCAAAGCTTGAATGGGAAGTTGGGTAGTGGAATTCTTGTCGAAGGGGCGATAGGTCCGGTACCATTCTTTAAGGCGTTTAAGGTTGCGTCTACAAAAAAACATTCCAATGGAGTCAAGAGGCGGAAGCCGCCTTCCAAAAGATGAAGGAGTTCATAGAGATACTTCCAACACTTATCGCCCCAATCAACAGCGAAGTGTTATTTATGTATCTGGCATCCTCAATGGAGAGCATTAGCGTGGTCTTAATGGCAGAAAGCGACAAAAGGCAAATCCCTATTTACTTTGTTAGCAGGTTTTGCAAGGAGCATAGGTTAACTACACCACGTTGGATAAGCTCATATTGGCTCTAATCTACGCAGCAAGAAGGCTCCGACGATATTTCCAGGCCTACCCAATCACAGTCTTAACCGACAAACCACTCAAGCAGATCTTGTCGATGCCTGAAAAGTCTGGAAAGGTGGCAAAATGGGCTATCGAGCTTGGGGAGCATGAAATAAAGTTCAAAGGTCGAAACTCTATTAAAGGGAAAATTCTCACAGACTTCTTGGCAGAAACACCTTCCGAACCGAGCACAGAAAAGGAAGAACCTAAGGCTAAACTTATCGAAGTGCAGGATGTTTGGAAGCTTTATACATACGGAGCATCAAGCTCCGACGGTTCCAAAGCAGGTCTAATGCTGGTCAGTCCTGAAGGGAAGGAGCATACATATGCCCTTCGGTTTGAGTTCGAAGCCACCAACAATGAAGCAGAATACGAAGCCCTATTAGCAAGCCTTCGACTAGCCAAAGATATGGAGGTCAAAGCTCTTGCCATCTTTGTTGAACCTAAGACCTTGATAGATCTTTGAGCGCTCGTGAATCGTTAGTAATGCTTATGTAATCACAAACACACTAATAGAAAGTCTATATTACTTGTATTCTAAAGCGGAAATCAAACACATGTATAAACACAGATAACTAAGAATACTTTGATCCTCTATGGATCTTTTAATAATACTAAAACTTGTTTTTCAACTTGTACACCATTCTTACTAATGTGTTCCTTTTATACACAAGGAACCCTAAACCGTTTCCCAAGAAATGTATAAACATAAAACTAAATAAGATATACATTATCACTTCCTAATAAAGCTCATGCATATCCTAACTAACTATAAAATACACGGAATATCTATCTCCGAGAAACCAACTACGGTTTTATTACTTGTGAGAATTACTTCTTCATGATTCCACAACACTTCATGAGAATCATCAGTGATAACTTCACATAATTCTTACTTAGTATAATTCCCAACAATCCTCCCCTAATCTTGAATTTGACATGGTTAAGTTCATGATTCTTGATAGATCTTTAACCTTTGCAGAACAAGAGGATTGTATTGAACATCGACAATAAAGAACCAAACCAATCACATCTCTATGATGACAAAACTTTGAAACGCCGGATCTTTGCGGCAAAAATGACAAAATGTACATCAAAACATATTAGTTTCATACTATTCTCATCACATCTGGGTGTGTTAACTCCTGTGAGAGGTGAATCATTGAAAATAATGGATTTGATGTCTCTTTACCAATAGCCATTACTACTGGAGTAGCCAAATGTTTAAGTTCGAAAACTATGGTACATTGATAACCATCTGATTTATTAGAAAATCAGCAACTATAAACGGATTTGACATGTCTTTACGTAGCCGTTTGCTCGGGACTAGTCAATTCTTAGGGGATAGAATCACGTTTGGTGAATTGAGAACCCAATATGGTATTCCACTGCCTTTACCACAAGCCGTATACTTGTGGGCTAGCCAATTCTTGGATTCCAAAAAGGAATAAACCATGGTGAATTGATGACCATACAACCCTCAGCAATTAAGCATGGGTGAGTTGCATACCCTATGATTTTGAGCAAACCATCACAACTATCAACATATTTGATTTGTCTTTACCAAAGTTGTACCCTTTGGACTAGCCAACTCTTTGATGTACACAAGGCACAGCTGGTGAGTTGATAACCATCAACAGAGAGATGTACAACAAACCTACAAGAAAAGTTAGACAAACAAAGAATATACATAATTTTTTTTAACTAAGAAATGAAACAAAGAAACAAAGAAAGAAAGAAATAATACAAGATACCAGAATCAAGAAGATGCTTGGTGTTGCAGAAGCTGAGTCTTAATCAAGCCAATCAGTTGTTCAGCATAAAGCATATCATTCCCCACTGGATCAGGAGGAACCTCCAATTTCTTTCTAATCATTCGTTGCATCAATTTCATAGACAAAGGATATAGCTTATCAGAAAACATACACACAGACATCCCACACTTGGTCTCCACAACATGCACACTGGGTATAGGATAAAATCTCCAAGTCTCAACCTTCCACTTATATGAATCCTTCCAAATTGAATACCCTTTACCATTTGGAGATTGAGAGTCAAAAAGAACTTGAAGATCTCCCAATAGGTACAAACCTGAACCCTGTGGTAGATGTGTAGCATAATAATGTGTGACTAGACCATGAAGAGTACTCAAATATTGTCTATCCACCATATGAAGGATATCTTTCAAGAAGGTAAACTGCATAGAAGAGTTATCCAACCTATAGATGGTGTTCAGCTGGTCATCAGTCAATGTCCATGTAGTCAACACACCATGAGACCCCTCAAGAAAAGTGTCAGAATATCCCTCTTTAATAAATGTTGACTCAGCAGCCTTGAGATCCAAATTCTTAGAAGAACCACCCTTTTTAGATTTAGATACTCCAGAGGCCTTCTTCCCAGTCACTCGCATAGATCTCCTGATTACAATGTGTCTTCTTCTAGACATCCTTTTCCCTCTCCCGGGCATATAAATGCCCATAGAAATAGAAGATGGTACCTTCTCGGATGTACGGGGACATCTTTAGTAGAAGCGAGAGGAAATAGGAGCAGGACCACCCATTGCATATAACTTATCAAGCTCCTCTCTATCTGTTTAGCTCTAGCGGTACCTTTCACTCTCTTAACCATATCTCCTCCTTCCAGTTCAACGGATGTATGGCGATTACTACATGAAACTTCATGAGAAACAACAAGAGGTTCAGCAGATGGCACTTGCTCAGAAGATTGTCAACCTTCAAGATGTTCCTTAGCAGAAACAACATGAGAACTTTGCTGTGCTGTATTAGTATCAAAAGAATCCACAATCTCAGGTCTTTGGTCTTTTAGCTTTGGGAGCATCAATATCACCAACAATTCTCTGCAATTTAGATGGTGGAGTAATATGCTTCATAATCTTATGATACATGCTAGTCAACTCAGAATCATCTAAAGCCGGACTTGCTTCTTCGTTAAACGGTGATAGATAGCACTACTTTGGTTATACGCTACATTCCTCATATCGTTTTCTTCTTAGTGCGCGGTTGGTGGTCTCTCCCTCTTGGCTTTAGCCTTTTGTACAACAATGGCCTTTCTTTTTGCAGTACTGACTAGCTTCTTTTGTTGTCCAAGAGCCATCATTTGTGAAACTAAGTTGTCACTATCAAAATCAGCTCCTAAAATGCTCTGAGCAAGGGTAGGATTAGAAGCGACTTGAAGAGTATAGGAATCCCATTGCTCGTGATAAAGCGAATAGATTGTGCCTCCAATTCTCTTTGTCTTTCGAGGAGGCAAATTAGTAACAAAGCGAGCTTCAACATTTGTGCCAAAGCTTTACTCTTCATCATATCTGCATACTCTGCTAGCATTCTTTGCTTAGCATTTCTGTTCACTCATAAGATGAACCAAGCTCTTCATCAATCATAACACCTTTCCCTTTATCAGCAGGACTCATGAGCGGAATCAGCATGAGGGAGTATCAACAATAAATTCAGAAGAAACACCCATGGAAGCATCAAAAGTAAAATGTTAAGGAGTGTCTTCAGCAAGAGTAGGAGAGACATCAACATTAGGATCCATATTAAAACTTCTTCCAGCAATAAATACTTCATGATGATCTACTGAAGGTGAAGAACATGATTTGTCTTGCCGCCAGATGAAACTTGACCATGTTAAGAAGAAACATCCACCATTTGAACATCAGCAATAACATGATCATCAACAGTTGCAACATTGGCAACACTTGGCACTTTTGAAGATTCAGTGGAATCCTTGGTCAAATATTGTTTTCTCCTTCTTCTAGAAAACATAATAGGTGCCTTTTGCTTTGAGGATTCAGCAGCAACTAGAGAAGAAGCATGAGTCTTTTGAGCCACATCAGCCAAGATTTCAAGTGAATCCAAATGAGTATCCTCTTGCTCCTCATCAGAAGAAACCACAAACAGCCTTTTGCTATTTTGCCCAAGTTGTTCCTCTAAGTCCTGAACCTTTCTCTTCAACCCCACAATCTCACCACCAAGTGAAGATTTAGTCTTAGCAAGCTCCTTTTTGAGATCAACAACCTCTTCCACATACCTGTTCAGTAGAGCATATATAGATGTAAGAGTAATAGGGTCTTTAGCTCCACCAGCAGATTGCTCAGTGGTACTGGGAGCTTCATTGGACCTTTCAGGAGAAATATGGTCATGCTCAAAAATAGGAGAGCTTTCAACAAATGGCTCTCTTACAGGGCTAGGTGTGGTCAGTCTATTAAACTCAGGCTCAAACTTATCAGGAGTAACATGAATAGGTGGTGGACTAGGACTAGGTGTAGGTAAAGGTGTAGGGGGAGGTTGGTCAGGAGAAACATGTGATACTTCAGCAGTCATGGAAGGGCCCTCATCCATGGCAACTGATGGATTACCATCAGCAGCAACATTGGTAGAGGGTGGAGCACCAACAACATTACCCTCATCAGCAGTCTCATTGCCTTGTGGCAACATTGCTTCTAGCAAAGGATGATGTGTCCCAACATAATTAGTCTTCATTGAAGCAAATAATTTCGCACTTAGAGCTCCTATGGGACAAAATACTCTATCTTGGGTTGTTATGTCTAAAATCATTTGTAAAAATCTGGGATACATAAGAAACTTATGCCTTTTCTTTTGAACATTTTCAACCATATTATCAAAAGTATACTTAGAAAAATTATAAGTTAAACCCTGTGAAAGACATACCATACCACAACCTAATTGGGTAGAGAATTGGTCCCATCCGCCTGACTTATTACTTATGCCTGAAGTAAGTGTGTACCAAAAAACTCCACATGGGGCAAAGTTGTTTTTGTGCCACATATCTGTTCTAGTACTCTGATAACCTCGACTCTTAGCCCGAGCAAGTATCTCAGGTATTAGAGTGATAAACCCATCTTCATCCTCCAAGCGAAGTTGTCTCCTTATCAAACCCTCAGTCACTACATACTCTGTTTCATCAATCATAGCAACAATCTCACGTGTCACTTAGTTTTAGTAGCGGATGCCCAAAATGTTGAACCAACAATTCATATATCACATTTGGAGAGTGCGTTAGAGCATAATGAATCTTGTACCGTTTCAAGAAATCCACCATTGGTTCATAGAGTTCATGTCCCTTTGCTTTTCCCAGAAAAGCAACATTGTTATGATCTTTCTTAAATTGAAGCGCCATGTGAGAAATTGTAAGAATGGGTTATGATACACGCAACTGGAAGTGTGTTTAAATCGAGTGAAGAGGGAATCAGTTAATTTTAGGCGAAGATATGCGAATAAGGTTATTAATAGAAGTTACCCAATTTATGGTCAAAATTTGGAACATGTTTTGACCATATCGGCGTAATAAATAACTCAACCAAATTCAAAATTAACACTTGTGAAAGGATGGTCAATCTGGCGAAAGGTCAATCAGAGAAACAACTCAAGTGGCTAAGTATGCTTGATAAATATCTTGAGTTTTCTTTGACACTGCGTTAATTGTTATCAAGCCTTGACTCCTCCTATAAGATAATCCCAATGCACAATTAACACATACCAATTACCCCCAAATAACTTCAAAAACCCTAATTTCTCCAAAATTCCACAATCATCAACAATAACTATGTCTACCAACAGTAATCAATCTAACTTCCTCATCATCATCATCATCATCATCATCATCAGCATCCGATGATGATTCCGCCCATTATTTGATATCCCTATCAAGATGAGCCTCGACCTTAAAGTCCCCTTTCTCCCTTCTTACGAAGATGGCAGTGTAGTGGATCCAAGTGATTCATCAGGGATCGATGACTCAAAGATCGTCTAGAGCCAATACAGATCCACCACCACTCCAGATAAGAGGTGGTGATTGCACTTCCTACTCCGAGGCGGTGCTTCATCCCATGGAAGCAAGGGGAAGGGCAAGAGGCGGTGAAGGGAAGGAAAAGGGAAGATGGAGTGATGCTCAATGGTGGAGCAGTAGATGGAACAACTGAACATTTATCATATCACAAAATCCATCATGCCAGGACCAAAGATATAAAAACTAGGTTCTTGAGCATCTTCATCGTCGTTTTCATCAATCCATCCTTTCCATTTTCATCTTCAGCTTCTTCATCGTACTGGTCAAGCATATCCACTAGCTTTTGTAATAGATGATAGGAACTAGTATATGTTTGGTAGATCTTGTATAGGAATGGTCTTGTATTTCATTTGAAGTTGATTGTAAGCTGTAAATTGTTTCTTGAATGAATGATCAACATGACTTTCTCTCAATGATTAGCACTTAATCTATACTTTAGTACTTTCCTTCAGTAGAATCACTAAGATAACTTGTAACAATACTTGTGCTCTTCTTCAGTAGAAACAAACTTTAAGCTTACATGACCATATCCCCATTTACCAACTTGGTGAACTTCAACTCAAATAAGCATTCGCAAAATAGACACCACGTAGCAAACACACCCAAACCAAAACAAACAAAACTGAAAGAACATTAGCGAGGTTAGTGTTAGCAACCAAAAAGATAACCAAATATCTACAAAGTTTACAAAATATACAACTAAAATCCTCCCGTGAGGCATATGCCTCCCTGGAGCCTATGCCTCCCCTCAAACTGCTGATTAAGGGTTAACCATTCAAATATGGACAACTAGGTGTTGAAACCTAGGTCCATCAAAAGCTTTAGTCAATAAATGTGCCACATTATCATCTGTGTGAATCTTACACCTTTATCAAATGTTTTTCATATGCATCTCTTATAAAATGGTGCCTGATCTTAATATGCTTAGTTCTATTATGAAAAACTGGATTTTTAACAATACATATGGTACTTTGATTATCAATAAAGATTGTGGTGTTCATGAAATTAAACCCATAATCCAACAATTGATTTTGGATCCATAGTACCTGACCACAACAATTGGCGTGACAACATACTCTGCTCATGGGGAGGTAGCAACAATAGTTTGTTTCGTGCATTGCCAAGAAATCAATCTTCTACCAAGGAATTGGCAACCTCGGTTGTGGATCTCCTATCCAAATCGCACCGGCATAATCACTATCACTATATGCTTCCAATACAAAAGGAGACTCTTTTGCCTACCAAAGACTTAACTTGGGTTGGCCTTTCAGATACTTGAAGATCTTTTTTACTGCATTCAAGTTGGAAGTAAGTGGAGTGACTTGATGTCTAGAACAAGCACTCACGGCAAATGTAATGTCGGGCCTATAAGGTACATTAAATACATCAATGAACCAATCATAGATCTGTATAAGTGAACATTCACAGCTGGATCTGGTTCAATATTGTTCTTTGGTTTTGGAGCTTCATAAGGTGTAGTGGCGGTTCGACATTTTCCATATCAAACTTCTTCAAATGTCTCTCACATATTTATCATGTGATAAATATACCATCGGGTTCTGAACTTGTAGACCCAAAAAAGTAAGCTCCCCATTGCACTCATCTGAAACTCTCCCTTCATTAACTTCTCAAACTCCCTGCACCAAGCTTCTTTAGTGGATCCAAAGATAATGTCATCCACATAAACTTGCACAAGGATGATGTCTGTTATTCTTTTTTAGGAAGAGTGTTTTGTCAATGGCACCTCTTCTGTAACCATGCTTTAGCAGAAATCAGAATAGCCTAGCATACCTTGCTCTTGGTGCCTGATGGAGTCCATAGAGAGCTTTCACAACCTTGTAAACATGTTGTGGATGATCTGGATCTTCAAAGCCTTTGGGTTGAGTGACATATACCTCTTCTTCTATCTCACCATACAGAAAAGCACCTTTCACATCCATTTGATAAACCATGAACCCCATATAAGATGCATAAGCCAAGAAGATGCGAATGGCTTCATTTCAAGCTGAGGGTGCAAAAAACTTCATCATAATCAATTCCTTCCTCTTGCTTGAACCCCTGAGCCACTAATCGTGCTTTGTTTTTAACCACAATACCCCTTGCATCTCTTTTATTCTTTAAGATCCATTTCATCCCAATTGCAATCTTCCCATGTGGTAGTGGTACTCATCTTCATGCTCCATAGAAGTTACTTTAGAATGATCGCCTGCAAAATGGTTAGGAGAGAAGGAAGGTACAAGTATTGGTTGTTCATCATGATCAGACTCACTCTTTGAGTCATCATTCAGGGTACCTGCATTGTCAGTGGGAGACTCTTGAGTACCTACAGATTGGTTAGCCACATGTCTAGTATAGCCCAAGTAATCAGTTAAGTAATCCAAATCAAAGGACCAAACATGACCTTGACCACGAACATTAGGCTTATCTTCTAGGTATCTCAGGTTAAGTATCTCCACAATCTTTCTAGCATTAAAATTATATACCCTATAAGCCTTACTATGAGCGAATAGCATACAATATACCCCTCATCAGCTTTCTCATTAAATTTTCCCAATGGATCCTTTGGTGTTCAAAATGGTCACTTGATATCCAAGCGGTTTGAGGTAATGTATAGCGGGAACTTTCCCGATGAGAAGTTCATAAGGTGTCTTGAAATGAGGTCTATTAATGGATACCATGTTTAGTACATAGCAAGCGTGCTAGCTGCTTGATCCAGAACATAGTGGGTAATTTAGAGTCAGCAAGCATGGATCTTGCTGCCTCTATTAAGGTCCTATTCTTTCTTTAGGCCACCTATTTTGTTGTGGGGTTCTTGGAGAGCTATAGTCCCTTTTATCCCTTTAGACTTACAGTTCTATTAATACAATTTTGAACTGTCCCATTATCACACCGAATTCCTTTAACCTTTTTGTTCAACTGGTATTCAACAAGGGTAATGAACTCTTTTAAAACTTGAGAAGTTTCATCTTTAGTCCTCAAAAAGAATACCCAACAAAACCTGCTATAGTCATCAGTGATTACCAGGCATAAATACTTGTGATCAATACTCCTGACTTGTGTTGGACCAAAGAGATCCATATGCAGCCCGAAGAGGTTAGAGATAGTGCTCACGGTAATGTGGCTTTGTATGAGGCTTTTTGTTGCTTTCCTTTGTTGCAGGCAACACAATTGTGTTCATTGGTGAAGACTTTGGAAGGAAGTCCTTCAACTAGACCCATTTTAGAAAGCTTGTTAATGGTCTTGAAGTTCACATGAGCCATCCTTCTATGCCATTTTGTAGACTCATCCAGTGATGCTTTAGCCACCAAACATGTTAGATCACCTTCTGGTTGAACATCATTCAAATTAAATGTGTATAAATTGTGGCTTCTAGGAACTCTCAGTAGAATGGATGTATCTTAGGAAGTGTAAAGTCTTTAGAGAGCACAATACATTCATTTCACACAAAATAATACTTTGTTCTTGGTGTCACAAATTTGTGATCTGAGAACAAGTTGAAATGTTGCAGTTCCTTTACATAGTACACATTCTCAAAATTCAAATGAGGTGTTCTAATAGTGCCTTTCCCTGTGATTCCACCATCTCCTCCACCAAAAGTCCACTTGCCTCCTCCTTATGGGTACAAAATCATGCATCTTTTCTTTGTTTCTGACATGCTTAAAACAACCACTATCCACTCGCCAACATCTTTACTCCTCGAGGATGATCCTACAACAACAATAAGAAAATATACAGAATATTAGTACACTATGGAGACTCAAGTCATTACTGACTTGAGCCTGCCATGTGGATCATAAGATTTAGGCCAAGTAGATGTATAAGATCCACCATTGTTCTTGGGTTTCCATTGAAAACTAGGTCCCCTTTTAGTCCAAGAACAACCTGCTGAGGGCTTCACAGCAGTATCCCTATATCCCTTCCCATCATACATTAAGTCAACACATCCAGGCCAATAACCATTTTAACAATATGAACTAGTTGGTCTCTCATATGGTCTAGCAACAGATCTTCTCCAAGGAAATGGAAGAAGTTTATTATGATTTGCTTGTGGAATAAAAGAGGGTATATCATTAACATTTTTCCACATTCGTCTAGGTTTCTTTTGACTAGCACATACACCCATTCTTTGCTCATGAAAATTACAATCCTTAATCAAATAAAATTTACTTCCTCAAACAAAACATGTCTTCTTTTTAGAAGATTTATTCAAAGTGAAAGATGTCTCATTACATGCAAAAGCATTCAAACCACAAACATTAACAGAATTATTTTTAACATAATTAAAAGCATTATTATGCAAAGAATTAAAAGACAATTCTTCAGAGGAAACTGTCTTGGAAGATGATTCCTCAGCAACAACTCTAACAGGCTTGTAGGGAGTCTTGGGTGTAGGCTTGGGTGTGGTCTTGGGAAGTTCTGACTTTTCATTTGAATCACAACCTGTAGTAGACCCTTGGTGAGGACTTCCTTTGTCACAACAAGAGACAAAGTCGGTAGATGAAGAATCAGGGTCTGGTAAGTCTTTTGACTTTTTGCCATAAAGATGGCGTGATCCATCAAAGTCAACTGTGATGGAAAGGTCAATGGGCATATGTTCACCTCTAATAGGTCTAGGGACTGCATGTAATTTTCCTTCTTTTACAAAATTAGCTAATCCTGCTGGTGTAGATTTACGTAGGTCATCCCTAGCTTCTAACCCTACATACTTCTTAAAACCTAAACTTATTGCGATTAGGTTTTGACTAGCATAGATATGACCACTAACTTGTTACAGGACAATAACCATTCTTTATGCCTAGCTACTTCCTCATCTAGTTTCTCTTTTAGCACTTGATTTTCAGAAACTACATCAGCTTTTCTTTCTCCATTATGTTTTAAATCAATTTTAGCACATTCTAAATCACTTTATAACACCCTTATCTTTTCATCATAAGCCAGTTGATTCTTTTGAAACCAAACTTTTTGTCTTTCTAATGTTTTTAAAGCCTGTTTATAAGCCTCAACTTCTACATAACATTCATTATATTTAGGTTTCAACTCATCATAGGCTTCCTTAAGTTCATTATATCTTTCACTACAACCAAAAACACAATTATGTAGCTGAGAGATGCCCATTAAGGCAACTTGATCATGCCGATCCTCTGAAGTCTGACTTGCCAGCAATCAATATTCTCGAACCGGGAGCATCATCATTCAGGCTCATGCAGCTTCCATTGACATGGTCATCGGTGACCATAGCAGTTGAGGCTCCAGCTTTGGAATTTCTTCTTGCGATGGGAAGAATACCTAACCGCATCACCAGCCTTCCTATCCTTGCATTCTCTTGAGAAGTGACCCATCTGACCACAAGTATAGCACTTGACTTTCTCTTGTCAAATCTTGTTGGATCTCTCCCGGAAACCAAACTTTCTCCAGACTTATGCTCAAACCTCTTGATGTCCATTGAGAGCATGGCGATTGCCACTTCAAGTTCATCTCTTCCATATCAAGTGGATCCACTGTTCAAGGTTCTCAAAGCTAGTTGCTGCGATTGTCATGTCGGCAACAAAAGAGTGAAGTACATCTTCCAACACACCACTAGATTTAGGTTGAGAATTTGATGGAGTGGAGATGTAGGATGATGATCTGAGAAGCTGGGCTTGGAGCATAGTTCATCTTATTTGAGGATGCCCCACAAATCTTGAGTGGTGGAAGTGCATGAGCGAAAGGGACTTGACATCGGGGCTCAAAGATTTAAGTCATTTGTATAGTTCATCAAAAGTGAGTATATCTAGCCCACATTTAGCTTTGAGTGCAATGCTTACTTGCAACCAAGATGGAGGTAAAGATCGTAAGAACTTTGAATTGCAATCATCATTATGCGGCCTTGCCTTGGTGATTCAATTGACTCAAAATCTTATGGAACTGTCATACCCCTTGTGAATACCTTCTTCTTGAGACTTGGAATTCTTGGCTAGCTGACATTGATTTCCTCATTCTCCTTGATTACGCATGTAGAAAGTCACCCATGTGATCATAGGGCATAGCACGAAGGAGAATAGTTCTAACTTTTTCTCTCTCTGAACGGCCAGTATCTCTTGGTAGTTTTGGGACCAACTATGGTAACGGATACCATCTGGATCGTGATATGCCTCTTCAAACTCTTACCCTTCTTTACAACTTCCCAAAGATTTCAATCAATATTGGAAATCAATTCGCATCTTCATAGCCCACAAATCATACTCCTCCTTCTTGGTATGGGAACTTTGCATTCTTTGTTTGAGAGATTGAGTTGTTGCAAGGATGTGGTGTTGGTATTGTTGGTGACTTCAATTTTATTATCTGACCCAGGCATGGTTAAAGTTATTTTGGTTGTGAGGGTGTAAAGCAAAGAATGTTCTTAGAAACACAGAGACTCTCCCGAGGCTCTGATACCACTTGTAGAACCTAGACCTTGAGAGATCTTTGGCTTGTGAATCGTTAGTAATGCTTATGTAATCACAAACACACTAATAGAAAGTCTCTATTACTTGTATTCTAAAGCAGAAATCAAACACAAGTATAAACACAGATAACTAAGAATACTTTGATCCTCTATGGATCTTTTAATAATACTAAAACTTGTTTTTCAACTCGTACATCATTCATACTAATGTGTTCCTTTAATACACAAGGAATCCTAAACTGTTTCCCAAGAAATGTATAACCATAGAACTAAATAAGATATACATTATCACTTCCTAATAAAGCTCATGCATATCCTAACTAACTATAAAATATGCGGAATATCTATCTCTGCAGAAACCAACTACACGGTTTTATTACTTCAGCAGAATTACTTCTTCAGAATTCCCAACAGAATCATCAGAATCATCAGCAGTGACTTTAGCATAATTCTTACACTTATTGGGAATCATCAGCAGTAACTTTAGCATAATTCTTACTTAGTAGAATTCCCAACAATCTTCGTAGATTCTCAGTTGGTGGCAAACCAAGTGACAGGCTCCTATGAAGCAAGGCAGCCTGTCATCAAGCAATACTTGGACAAAACAAGGGAGATGCTGGATAGTTTCAATTCCTACACCATCCAACACGTTAGGGAATCGGAACAAGAAGCGGATGCCTGCAAAAACTTGCCTCTATGGCCTTCATCATCTACCAAAAAGTACTAGTTGAAGTTCTGCCCGAAGGTCCATTATTAAATAAGAGGTCAGCGGCGTTGTTCATGAAGAAGGAGACACATGGATGAATCCCATCGAGGAGTACTTGATAAGTGGTCTTCTCCCCGAGGATCCCAAGCTAGCAAGGAAGATACGGGTTAAGTCTCCACAATACCGGCTAATGGGAGAAAACCTGTACAGAAGGTCGTTTCTCTCACCTTGGCTCAGATGTGTCAAACCTAAGCAGGCTTCGAGCATCTTCACAAAAGTCCATGAAGGATCTTGTGGCCTCCATGCAGGGCCCCGTTCAGTTTTCTCGAAGATAATGAAGTTAGGCTACTACTGGCCATCGATGCATAGGGATGCTGCGGAAATCATTATAAAATGTGAAGCTTGTCAGATACATTCAAAGGTTCCCAATTTGCCGAGGCGGGACATGACAAGTGTGACATCTGCATGGCCCTTCTCCCAATGGGGAATTGATATCGTAGGACCTATGCCTGTGGCTCCTGGTGGGGTCAAATTCTTATTGGTGGCAATTGATTACTTCACAAAGTGGGTTGAGGCTAAACCTTTAGCTTCCATTACGAGGAGATAGATCGAGAAGTTTGTGTGGGAGCACATTGTGTGCGGTCAGTGCCCATCATCATATCCGAAAATGGCAAGCAATTTGCGAATGAGTCTTCTATGACCATGGGGGCTTAATATAAAGCAGTCTTGGACGTCCGTGTACCATCCACAAGGAAACGGACAAGTAGAAGTTACTAATAGAGACATCGTCAAAGGGATTGAAAAAAGGCTAGGACGAACTCATCATGGGTGGGTTGATGAGCTTCCTCAAGTGCTATGGGCTCATAGGGCCTTAAGTCAAGCAATGGTGAAACCCCTTCACTAACATACGGAACATAGCGGTCATCCCTTGAGACTAAGTGTGCACACGAAGCGTATGGCCACGTATGAAGCTTCTCAAAATGATGAAAAAATCAAAGAGAACCTTGATCTATTAGAAGAAAGGAGAGAGATAGCCTCCAACCGAGAAGCCATGCACAAACATAAGATCGAAGGCTACTATAACAAAAGGGTCAGGACTTCCACCTTCAAGCCTTGGGAATATGTGTTACGCCTCAACAGTGCAAGCAAAGCAGAGTACTAGGGGAAGCTAGGACCTACTTGGGAAGGACCCTACGTTATAGGCTGAAGCCTCACAATGGAGCCTGGTGGCTACTCTTCTCGGGAGAACCATCGACGAACATGGAATGAATGCAGAACCGAAAGTTCTATGTTTAAGAATTATTTTAACTTTTCATTCTTGTAATTAAAAGCTTCTCATGGGAAAGAAAGAATTATTGGTAGTTGTCTTCGTATACATTTCAAGAATGATGTAATCCTCTCTAACAATTCAATGATGAATAATACATTTCCCACAAATCTCTTGCTTCATTTCTTAAACACAAAGTTTGTTCAGCCAAGTTGTTTATGAGTTTCAATGTCGAATTGGAAGGCATACGGTGTACCAAACACCTCATACCACTACTTAAGCCTACCAACACATTCACATTAACTCTCCTAATAGTTTATGGCAATTATGAAAATAAAAACCAGCCATATTACTTAAAGGATTTAAGATAGAGTGGGTCGCGACCCTCTGTCAATGATCAAAGTTTGTTATTATATTCTTGGTGTTGTAATTTACACACAATGAGGTTGTTCAACCTTAGGTTGTAAAGTTTAAGCGTTGGAAAAATGGCGTAAGAGAAGTTCACAAGACAAAAACAATTAAGTGTGTAGGAATATTTTCCCACACCATAGCATTCAAAAGAAGGCCCTATGCCCTTATCCCTGCATATGAGGCCAAAGCCTCGTTCAAATTGTCTTTGGCCGAAGCCATGCATCACAAACAGTCAATTGTTTAAAGTAACAGACCAATAGCATAAGAAACATTAAATTGTTTTAAAAAGGTACATGCTACCCTTGAAACTAAATTACTGCCAATAGGGCAGCCTTCATTCTTGCTTCTAAGGAGATAGAGTTGGGGATGGAAGAGCTGAGGCAAGCTTCTTTGGAGGCTGTCTTCTTTGTTGGGGTCGCAGGCTTGATCTTGCGGCGGCCGTCGAAGGAGTTCTTTAAGAGGTGCCATGGGGTCTTTGGTAGCTTCAGCCAAGAAGGGTACTCTGCTGGTTGCAAATGCATTTCTTGCCTCTTCATATTACGCCCGATGAGGGATGGTAGCGAGAAACTGTGGAGGTCTATAGAGCGTTACCTTTTAGCCACCTCCTCCGGGCAAGCAGATCCATGGAAGATAGCGGCCTTGATCACTTTCCACATCGTAGCTCCCACCTCATCACTATGATATAGTTCCATGGCTATGTACGGTACCACTTTTGATAGGACCTCAACACGGTCTTTTTGGAGCATTTTATACCTCATCTGCAGGCCATCAATCTCCTCTCTCATTTTCACCTCTAGTTCTCCAAGCCTAACCCTCTCACCTTCCAATCTGGCACACTTAGCCTCTAACACAACATGTTGGCTAGTGAGGGTCACCACCTTAGCCTCCTCCAACCTGAGTTTGCCACACTTTGCTTGTCACTCTGCTGTCTTGGATGAGAGGATTCTTCTCAATATCTTTCTCAATTTCATCACACTTTGCCTCCAGCTCGGCATACTCTTGGTCTCTGTGCTTCTCCCTCTCTAGCAAAACATCCATTTCTTGCCTTGCCTTTGTCCTTTGCATGAAGCAATTCCCTTGTCCGACCATTCAAGTGGTTGTCCAGCCACGACCTACCTGCGACACTTTTGCGTCGCGGATCGCAAACCCCCGATGGACATGGACATCAAGCCCGATCCTACAGCGAGGAGGGTGACATGATCCACAATTCAGTGGAAGGCCAAGGCATTCAGAAGCTCCTTCGTGTCAGGAAGTCCTGTGACCAATACAGTACATAAGGGCAAAGTTAGTCATGACAATTGGTATTTTATATAATTTAAAAAGCAAATGCTTACCATGCATCTCCTTACCATCATCCGGAAATTCAAAGGCAGACTTCACAGCTTTCTTGCCTTCGAAAATCTTCTATCGCACGGCCCAGGATCCAGATGCTGGGATAGGAGCCTTTCTCTTGTTGGCATACTTGATGGCTTTACCAGATGTTCCCTTCCTACTCTTTAACCTGTCAGCTATGCCTGTAGAGCCTGTGATTCGAACTTCCTCCTCCACAGGATCATCCGAATCTACCATGTTCTCAACCAATTGGAAGGGACCCTCCAGCAATGCTTGTGGGGGTGCTGAGGCAACAGGCTCTATTCTGGGAGTGTCCACGTCGTTGTTATTGACAGAGGTAGAAGGTGAACCAACACCATAAGACTCTTCAGCTTTCTCCGCAGGCATAAAGCTCAAGTCTTCATCAAAGTCTTGATGCATGAAGTTCCTAAATGCCATTTCTGCAAAAAAGGAACAAGAAAAGATAAATATCAGCGCTACATTGGTCCTACTTAAATAAAAGTGGAAGTACATACTTTTTACATGATAAATGATCATGGGCTTCTTGGGAGACCCCTCTCAGCTGTGTGCAATCCCAGCCATATACAGAATTGGCTCAGGGAAGGCTTGAACATCTGCAGGATACCTAGCCAAACGCTGATAACATGGATTCCTCCGGACCTCATAAGGTAGGGGGTCATTAAAACGTTTTGCATCAAACATAAATTCCTTATTCAGCAATGCTGGATAGTCAGGTGGTACAATGGTGCTCTGAACAAAAAAGAAGCTACCCTTCCATTCCCTTATGTTTGTGTATGGCTTCGTAACAAGATTAGGCACATCTCCTTCAGGCCTTTTTCCCAAAGTTAACCAATTTCCACCAGGGTAAAGGTTCAAAAATCCCCTCAAAACCTTAAGAGTTGGTACATAGCCATAAGCTTTACACATAACAATGAATGTGGTAAGCTTAGCTAAACCAAAGGGGTTAAATCGAGAGATATGCACTTTGTAATACTGCATTAACTCTAAGACCAGAGGGTGGATAGGTATCCTAAGATTTGAATGGCTAAAGGAGTGGGTATATAGCCCTACGAAGCCTTCAGGGGCATAAAAAATACCTTGGTTTGATTTGGGTAACATGACTTTAAACTCCTGGGGGATTGGGTAATCAGCAAGGTGATCATGTAACTCCTTAGCGGTCAAAGTGCATTTTTGTTGTTTAATTATAAATTTTGAATCCATAACTATTTTACGCTACGAGAAGATAGGAGGAAGACTTTACCTTTTGTTCGAAGCTCTTGATGGGTAGGAAGTTACTGTGTGTAAAAGGTAGGCGAAGAGGGTAAAGTGTTTTAGGGTTACCTTAACCTCGCTTTAAATAGCCCTTTCTACCTTTGTTTCAACCGCACACGTGTATTTCGGATTTACCATATTCGGATTTCAAAAGACTTTTTTTAATTTTGAAAATTGTTTTGGTCAACCGAGTAAATGGGGATAAGGATTTACTGTAGCGGGTAGATAAATGGTTTAGGTAGCATTAAATGCGCGAGCTGAAGCATGATTATCTTGTTTACGATAAGCTTCGCAATGAACGGTTGATTTTATTCGCAGGATGAAGTCGAAAGCAATGCCTCCTCGTTCATATGCATCACTTTTGACTGGGGGGCTTGATGATGTACCATCTGAACAGCTCGACGGACCCCCCTTCGAGATGTGTCGAAGCCCTTCTGAACGAAGGCCCAAGTTAGGTCTCCTGAATATTCGTGGGCGTCAAACCATTCATGCACACGAAGGTTACCTACTGGGAATTCGCCATTCGAAGCCTTAAGCCCTTCGGGGTATGGCTGACGAAGGAGCAACGGTTAGGAGATCTTCCTGACTTGGTCAAACCCACGATCTCCCTCTCTTTCCTGGCTTTCCTGCCAAGTTTGAGAATGTGGGTCACTAAGCCCTAGCGGTTACCCACAAACATGGGACGCCCCCATGTTCTCCGACATTTGCGCAGAGGTGCCCTCAACCCTATTTCTTCCACTATAAATAGGTTGGACTGGCAAAGGATTATGGTAAGCTCACTCAACACTCATCTCTTTACTTACACACACATATACAACCATAACTCATACTTACTCTCAAACTGAGGGACCCCTGCGTAATCACTTAACGTAGTGTCTTCGTATTTCTTATTCTCGGGTGAAAGACAATCTTGGTTGGAACATACACCCCTCATACCTTCGATCACCATTGAATCCTGGTAGTGCAATTTATTGTAAAATCAATTTATAATCTTCCTATTTAAATGGATTGAGACGCCTCTTCATTTAAATAAAGAAGTTGTAAATCACCGAACCGTAAGTTTATAATTTCCTACTTACATAGATTGGGATGCTTTTTTAGGTAAATAAAGAATTATAAATGAGTGAGCTTATGTGTATCCGATATGGCAAGAGTACGGGTAGATATATGAGAAAATGAAAACTAAAATAAGTTAGACGTCATAAAAAGCGAGATTAGATGTGATTGGTAGCAAGCATTAGATAAAGAGATTTCGGGGAGAAATCTAATAATGGGGTAGAATTTTAACACCCCAAAATTAATTTTTAAGTATTTTAATGATATAGCGCCTTGAATAGTTGACTATGACTTTTATGAGTTGGGAGACTCGATATGATTGGCTAGTCAATGGAAGTAAAGTTAGTAGTCAAGCCTAAAGTTAAATATTATGTATAATATGGTCTTAGATATTACAATGTGTTACAAACCTAAGAGAACAACACTTGAGGGACGTAGTATGTAATATGACAAAAGATGAGGTAGCTTCATAGTGAAGCAAGTCTTAGGATAATTCCCGGGACTTTCTACACTTCTCCAAAGTCTTCCATTTTTGGGGGGTGTGTGTGTGTGGGTCAGATTTATAAGAGAAAATGATGGAAAGCATTGAACGCGTGTAGATTACGTGAAGAACTATTCAAGGGTTAGGCCTAGTGATCATTCCAACACAAGTAAGTAATCTGTATCCTGTGTTAATTGGTTAATTGAAATTACGGTTCATGAGAATAATTTGGAATTCATCATATGATCAAGATATGATCATATAATGATTAAAGATAGAATTTGGGTTGTGTAAAACCCTTGTTTTTGATATTTTATTAAATGATAAATGTTGTTATAATGATTTATAGCTTAGGAAAGCAAACAAGGATGATGATGATGATGATTGGTAAATATAGCTTTGATTTAATGTAAGTAAATTGACTATAATTAGATGTTATATTGAGTTTATCATGTTCTATATTATGTGCTATGTGTTAGGTGATTGTTTGTGTTAATGATATGAAAGTTCTAAGACTAGTGTGATTGGAATAAGAATAAGATGAGGCTAGTTGATTAAACTAGCTAGTTGTGTTTTACATAGTTGATATGCGATAGCAAGATATGTGGAGCTTAAGAGTTGAATAAAATTAGTTTATGTGTACCTGCAAAGATGTGAATAGTCTAGTTGTGAAAAAAACAAGGTATGTAGAGTTTATGTCTATATGAATGATTAATAGATTAAGTGAAGCTTATGATGCAAATTATGATTTATGATATATAATAACTTGTTATGTCTTTTACTTACTAATCGAAAGCTTATGGTTTAGTTGTCTAATCGTTATATAGGTTCATAAGTGGAGGAAGTAAGGTCTTGACTAAAGACCTAGATTTTGGAAGCATGGAATTGGAAGTGTTTGTTAAGTGCGTAGGAGCTTAATAGTAGATATCGAGTTCAATCATGGTTGAACCTTGAGTCGTTAAAAATGATTTACAAATGTCAATTGAAGTGTCAAGGTCTTGTATATCAAACAAATGGTAATGTAAGTTTTGTAAAAAATATGTTTGAAAGTGGGTCAAAATGGGTGTTTGGCAAACCCTGTAAAATATGTATTATGGTTTGTTTAGACCAAGTAAGTAAATAAAAGTGAAATTTATGTTATTTTAATGAATTTTGGAAGTTTTCGATATAATAAGAAAGTAGTATAAGCCATATGTAAGAAGATGGGTCAAAACGCGAGTAGTGGGTCTGTAGACTCCCAACCGCGCGGTTGGAGTATATCTATAGGGACAGAAAATGCCAACCTCGCGGTTGGGGAGTATTTGCCAGATTTTATTGATTTTCGAAAAATCATACTTCCTTTGTCCCTAAATAAATGTCGACTTTGACTTTTTGAAGTCAATCTTTTTAAACTTTGACTTTAATTATTTTTTTGTGTGTTATATAATACTTGATGTAAAATATACGAACGGATTGGGTTTTAAATTTATTTTTATTGTTATAATTTTTATCAAGTATTATATAACACAAACTAAAATACTTATAATGTCAAAGTCGAAAAACAAAGACTTTAAAAGTCAAAAGTGGACACATATTTAGGGACGAAGAGAGTATCTTTTAAATCGTAAATCGTCTTGGGACGTGCCACCCGTCATTTTAAAGGTATTTGAGTATAGTTTCATTTAAAAATACTTGCAAGGGCTGATTTATTATAGATTTTTGTTAGTTTTTTAAAGAGTAACTGAAGGTGTTATAGGTGAGTCGTTTCTACGAAAGTTAAAATTTTTGGTCAAATTGGTAAACGGGCATTTTAATGCTATACCTCTCTGCTCCCGTCACTATAAAAGCACCAATTGAAGCACCAATTTCAACTGATGATGTGTATCTTCTATCGTAAGCGGGCCCCAATCATTGTTAACTCTACAAGCGAAACCAAAAAATGAGACTAAAGATTGTTGTAAATTGTAAGTACTGCACTCTATGGCAGCATCAAAATTCATTGCTCATACTTGTAACCGGCTATTGGCCAATGTCTCTTGTTGCAAGGCTCGTTTAATTTCTGCATTGGCTCAGATACTTTGCTGGCAACAAAAAACGGTTGCATTTAATGCACTCCAGTTTGTGCCATGCCAAATTATGACAGTCCATCAAATAGAATCATCATTGCCAAGCAACCTAGCATCCAAATTAGATAAAAAACAACCTACAAAGTATATAGGAAACTAAATAGCCTTAAACCAATAGATCGTGGTCTAAATTATTCGTGGTTGCATTAAGCTAAAACTAATAAGCTAACGCAATAAGCTAACGCCAAACATCAGAGCCAAAGATACCTAGAAAAAACAACCGTGTTTTAAACATCAACCTTAACGATCACTCACAATAGAAGCTTAGTAATCTCAAACGGGGAAAAAAACCACAAAACCAATAAATATCGTACATCAAAAAAGTCATCTCAAAAATAATAAAACAATGCACTAATTACGATTATAAACACCATGTATCATCTAAACTTTTAAAGACCATTACACAAACAGATCGATCATTCATCTCCATTTTTTCACACACTTCCAAACAACAACCAATCTACCAGCAACAACTATAAAATGGACCAAAACTGATAATATCTAAATAATGACATATAATAATAGCAACAGACAAATGATAAAATCCTGCTACTTTCTGTATGATGTAATAAAGTAACAACAATAGGCATAGCAACTTACAGCAGCAATGAAAGGCCTGGAATCCTCTTCGCAGTGGGAATGAGCAACGTCGGCATACACCAATATATGGTTGTGGCTTTCCATTCCTCACTCCGCATTTTGCTGCTAAATGGATCGCCAAGCAACCACCTTGCCTCCTTGGGTTCTGGAGTTAGCCTATTAATCAAGGCATATTTCGTATCGAAAATTCTTCTTGAAGCATCACATAGTACCTTTATATTGATTTCTTCTAGCCTCCGCAACCCAACATTAGAATGTCTAGCTAACATTTCTTGGACACCCTAAATACTAAAAGGAAAAAAAATCTATTAACAATTGAACAAAAAATATTTATTCCTAACATCAGATATGGTAGTAGGTACAAAACGCTGATCCAATTTTATGTGTTATTGTTTTTGCCATGACAATAATAAGCTTTATTTCCACGTTTAAAAAAACATCTATCTGCAATAGATACTAACTTAGTAAGCTGGAACGCCAAGGAACATGTGGTTTCACTTACAACATATTCTAATTTTTTCACCACAGGTTCATATAAATTCAAACGCCGTCATTTATGCATATCAAAATATGAAGGCGTGAAGAGCGAACCACCTTAAACTAACAGTCCACATTTGACTGCTCAACGGTCCGACAAACAATCAACTTATTCCCTAGGCTTTTGGAGGTGGGCTATTAATCTGGACATACTTCATAACTCAAACCCACCTCCAAGCACCAAACATAATCTTTACATCGATTTATTCCATCCTCCTCACTCCAATATTAGCACGGCCGGCTGACATTTCTTGGATAAGCTACATACAAAAGCGAACAATCTATTGTTAACCGGAATACAAATTAATGCCTAGGAGCATACATCATATTATTGGGTTAATCCCAATCGACCCAACCCAGCGACCCAAGTCAACACCCATTATGACCCGGTCAACAAAAGTTAACGAAAGTCAACAAGAAGCAGTTACAGAAACGGTTATGTAGCAGTTATGCAATAACTGCCATATCCTTGAACCGACACAATGGTTCACTAGTACCCATTCATTTAGTATTTATACTTAGAACATTTATGTAAGAAACATGATGACAGATTTGTAGAAATAAAAGTCTATTTCATTATATTTGGTATATCTTGATTAAAGATCTAGAAAAACGGGCCAACAATTGGTATCAGAGCCAAAATCATCATATACCATATTCATTTAGTTCCAGAATCAAATAAAAAAAAACAGTTTCGACAGAAATTTTGCAAATCGATTCGAACACAAATCCTAGACGTCATCTTTATGTTCCACACTTCTGTCGCAACAGGGGAACAATCACAACAGTGATTACTCTCAACCCGGCATCAGAAAACATTCGCAAAAATTTATTCCTTTTATTTCGAAACCATTTTTCTTTTACCCAATCCAATCGGATCAGAAAAAAAAACGAACAAAATCGTTTTATATCTGATTCACTTAAAACTAAACGAAGTCATCATCAAGGGGCAATAATCAAATCATAAAAGGAACAAACACACCTGTTCCAAATAAAGAATCAAGCCCAGAACGTTAATTAAGCCACCAATTTGACTTAATTAAAGCCTCCAATCTTTCATATCACTCACGGTTTAAAAACCCCCAAATCAACGAAACCCTAAAAATTTTGATTGAAGGGATCAGGTGTTCGCAAAGATCACCACGTACCGGAGAAGAGAAGTAGGCCATTCAACCTTATCATAGGCGTTTGACCACAAAGATTAGGAGAAGAAGAAGGATCCATTCCCAGAAAAGGGAGAGAGACCAACAAAGTCTCCAAAGGAGACGTTTTTACTACTTATCTCAATAATAAGATATATAAGAAAAAATATATACGGAGCCATCTTTATCTCACAAAAGAGATAAATAAACAAAAAAGTGGCGCAGTATTTTCAGTGGGCAAGGATTACTTTTATTTATTTAAGGCATCGGGTTAGACTATCAACCCATTCAGGTTCCAAAACTTATAACACGACTCTTTCATTTTTTTTATATAGTATATATATTCTTCATTTTAGATATATATTATTTTTAATTTGATAAGTTATTTAAATTTACAAATTTAGTACTTCATCAAATTTTTAGATATAATAACCTAGTTATTACACTGCTTATTATATTAGAAATAACTTTTAAAGAATAATTAACCTTAGGTTATTCATTTTTAAAATATAATAATCTCCGAGGAGAGTTTTGGATTTAAAAACCAGTCCTATAAAGTTTTATAGCCTATAAGGAAAAATAAAACATTTTTCAACACACCTCGTGTTAAATTTTTTTTGGAGATATTTTTTTATTGTCAGTAAATTTAAAATATGACGAAAGGAAGTGGAAATAAGGACCCTAGTACTAATTTTACAAATAGTACACCTCAATTTCAATGCCCAATCCTAAAGCCCGCGAATTACTCATTATGGGCAATTCGCATGAAAATCATTCTCGAAGCAAATAACTTATGAGAAACAATAGAGCCGACTGAGTCGACTCAACCCAATAAGACAAAAGAGAAAACCGCTATTCTAGGACACACCATAGAAGATGAAACCTTAGTACGGAAACTATTAAATGTTGTACCCGATAGGTATCTGCAAATAGTTGCATCTATAGAGCAATACTCCGACCTAAGTGAAATGATGATGGAAGAAGCAATTAGGAGACTCAAGACGTACGAGGAAAGAATAAAGTTTAAGAAGAATAGGGACAATAACGATCAATATAAGTTATTGTTTACACATCACAAGAATAACATTACTCGCGAAAGACATTGTGAAAAATGTGGACATGATTTGTTGCGAGACCAAGAAAATAATTTCAAGGAACAATCAAACAGCAACTCAAATAAACTTACTCATGATAAGAGTAAGGTGATGTGTTTTAAATGCAAGGAGTATGGGCATTTTGCAAACAAATGTCCATCAAAGAAAGAAGAAGAATCTAATCTCATTGAAGAAGACTCAGAACCAACATTGCTTATGGCAACTGTTGAAGAAGAACCAAGAAAATATGATCAACCTTGACTTAAGGAAGATCACAAAGGTGGAAATAACAAGAAGAACATGATCAACCTAGACTTAAGGAAGATCACAAAGGTGGAAATAACCAGAAGAACATGATAAACCTGGACTTAAGGAAGATCACAAAGGTGGAAATAACCAGATCAACCTGGACTTAAGGAAGATCACAAATGTGGATCAACATGGACATAATGAAGATCACAGAAGAAAAAGGTGGAAATAACCAGATCAACATGGACATAATGAAGATCATAGAAGAAAAAGGTGGAAATAAACAGATCAACATGGACATAATGAAGATCACAGAAGAAAAGGTGGAAATAACCAAAGGAAAATTGATCTACCTGGATATAAGGATGATCACAAGCACTACAAGAAATTAAAAGCTCAGATGGTGGATTTAACCAGAAGATGAATCAAGAAGACTTAAAGACCTACGTCACAGCGATTGTGATTAAGGGGGAGAATATTGGGTTAATCCCAATCGACCCAACCCAGCGACCCAAGTCAACACCCATTATGACCCGGTCAACAAAAGTCAACGAAAGTCAACCTCAACGAAAGTCAACAAGAAGCAGTTACAGAAACGGTTATGTAGCAGTTATACAATAACTGCCATATCCTTGAACTGACACAATGGTTCACTAGTACCCATTTATTTAGTATTTATACTTAGAACATTTATGTAAGAAACATGATGACAGATTTGTAGAAATAAAAGTCTATTTCATTGTATTTGGTATATCTTGATTAAAGATCCAGAAAAACGGGCCAACACATATCAGGAACAAAGCGCAGATGCATTTTTATACATTACATTAATTGCCCATTCTCTAAAAAAATCATATAAATTAGATTCATAAAAACAATGTAAGAAGTATACAGAAAAACACAATACCTTACAACAATGCCTAATAATGTAAAGTATTACCCTTAAAAACAAATCATGTACCCGTGCTAAAGGGTCTCCCTCACTAAAAGTACTTATTGTTGTAGCTTGGTTCAATTATCACTCGTGTTGTGTCAAATCTGTGTTTGTTTATAAAATCTTCCAATAATAACGCAACCATGGTCTTTGTGCAGTTAATGCTAGTCATGGTGATGGTGGCGTTTCTAAAATTACATTCGAAGGAGTTGAAGTAAAAGATCGAGTATGAAATTATTTTAAAATAATTTGTTCCAAAGAGCTTTTACTTTCATGATATTCAGCTTGTTTTTACAACCTTGTCCAAGGTTAGCAGATAAATTGTAGTTTTATAACCATATTTGTCTTTTCACGTATATGCGATTAATGACCATAATTCAATGGTTAGTGCCATACAAAAAATCCATAACATCGAGATTGTAGTCACTTGAAGGTTGGGTTGGGATTTAAGCTACTAGTGGAATAGGCTCGTAGCCTTTAATGATGGTAAGCGTAGCCGATAGATCGAGGCGAGGGGGGCTTTGTTTGAGGAATTCAGCGGTAATACATAGAATTTTATATACCGACTAATAACCCTTTACCAAAAAAATCATGAAAACTACTTGCCTATTTATATAATTATTCCGTATGAGGTAAATTTGGGTCCCCAAAAATTTGAGTGCCTCTGGCGCTCACCCTCCTCGCCCATCATCAACTAGCGGCACTAGTTATCTGGCCTTATTGAAAACACACATGGTTCCCGGGAGCTCGGACACACAACGCCTAGTATGATGACAAAAAGAGCATGGGGCAAAATTGTTATGCAATAGAATGCATAGTGAAACCGGACAAAACTAAGACGGGCGCTATGGTCACCCACAGTGAAATGTTAATTCTAACATAAACGCATACCACGAAGTAAAACAAAGCACTTTATTCAATTTCACGTTTTATTCTTTTTTCATGTTATCATGGTTTGCATACATAAAAAGTAATCATAGACCAAGTCATTATTATGCCGTATAAATTATAACTGTTAATTCTAAGATGGCAGCCAAATCATAATCTAGCATTTAGGAAGGGTAACGCCACATTGTCCAGCAACTCGGTGAGCATCCTGTGGAGAGACATACTGGCGGAGTGAGGGGTTGCTTGCATACCCACAAAAGCAATTCTTTTGTTCCTTTACCTTAGAGCAACATTCGCTTGATGGTGCTTGATGGGACGTGATTGTATTAGCACATGTTAGAAGCTCCGTGTAGTTGCAATTTGTTGCTTGAATGCATGGAACTTGGCTCATGAATGCCACCAATAATGCAGAAAGTACAAACACACAACATGTCACGGAGGATCTCATCATTTTGGAGTAATATTTGTTAAGGAAAGAGTGTTGTGGTTTGAACAATGGAACGGGACACAATTTATAGATTGAAAGGAGTAGGTACCAATTTAATATCTATCCAACTTGGGATTTTGTTCGGTTTACAAGATTGTATTTTTAATCGAAAAGCATTAAACACTGTTTAGGTTGCGATGATAACTTCTAATGATAAATCTATCACAGGTTACATGTAAATAACCAAAGTTGTACAAACAACAATCCTATGGCCCTATGGGTACGTAAAACCGTTCTTTCACATACTAGAATATGTACTTACAGTTACATTACCATATTAATCATTACACTTTAGAAAGTTGTGACTAATAAAATCATGACTATAACCATGTCTATTACTCACGAACATAGATATGTAACTGTTAGATATTGGTTTTCACAAACACACAAACACACAATAATATGGCTCGAATAAGATAGAGTTTTAGAGAGAGAAAGTGGAGGATGGAATCCTTTCTAGAGAGAGAAAGAAACAAAAGAAAGAAAGGTTAGATTGAAAGAAAGGTCCAACCCTCTACCTTGGGAGGTAGAGAGTATTTATAGTTACATACTACACGTCCTCCTTCGGACTGTGGATCAGGCATACAGTGGGTAAAGACCCGTCCTTCCTCCACGGTGTTACTCTAAACTAAACTAAGCTAATAACTATGCTAATAAACACGTAAATAACGATATGTCTACGAGCTAACTTATGCTAGATTATATTTTGGGTGACCGACTCTTCACAATGGAATTTCTAATTCCTAACAATCTCCCCCTAAGGGAGGTCACCCTATGAAATACATTTTGTATCTTAGAATTCTATCTTTATCTTCATGCTCGAGCTCGTAGACTACAATTCTTCAATTCTGCAATCTTTGTGCTTTAGCAGTGATACTTCAAAGTCCGAATGCTTTGTACTTTTAGTGGAGGTCTTTTCCTGATCCACGTTTGGCGATTCTTTTAGCCAGGTTAGAGATCATCAGCCACAGCAGATCTTCAGATCATCCTTTTGTTGTATCGCCATGATGTGAAGTTGTGACCTTCGGACCGACATGCTCACATTTTGGATCATGATATCTTCTCATCAGAGTAGTGGAAGCTTTTTGTTGGTTCGTGATATTTGTATCAGAGTAGCAGAAGCATGGATTGAAAATATCAGAGCCAGTTGATGAAGATAGGCACTTATCATGATTTCTTTAGATTGTGAGTGCGATGTGTGAGCATGCGGCAATGGATTGACTCCCCAATTCTAATTAGCTGCAAATGTCGGGAGAACCTGCAGACAACAGTTAGCAATAAAGCGCACGAAAGTGTCTTTGATCACTTTCGTTGAATTGAGGTGCACGGCCCACGGTTCCCCGTTGATCAGTACAAGTACTGCTTGTGATCATGTATAATTCCGAGGAATCTCCTTGATAGAGTTTCGCAGCTGCTCTAGCTGTTCTCAAACCGGAACATCTCAAAGAAGACAGCACGGAGTGAGTGAACCAGCGAATTGAGATTCACTGATTGATAATAAATTGATTTGAAAAAACAATCGCGTATTGCTTAAGAGAGAGTTTTGCAATACGACGAAGGTTTTATGAGAAAGATCAATTTTCAATCATAAATACCTTTTAATTTTGAAACATTAATACATAGTCGAAGTGCTAGAGAAAATAATTGTTGAGCACAACGAGGTTTACAAAGGTATCCGTCCATTTCTGGACCAAGGTTGATTCAAGATTGAATCGCCCCATCATTTCTATCCGTTGTCAAGCTTGATCTTATAAAAAGATCTCACATGTCACCCACCAAGAGCTTGTTTGATGTTGGCTCTAGAAGGATTTCCATCTTCATTGTGAATACTTTTACATATCACTCGAATGTTCTGGCAATACCACAAGGATAATACATAGGACTCTTAATATATTTTTACTTTCCACATTGTGTGAAACAGCAAGTCTTCATTAATTTTGTGTCCTAATGAGATATTGTGGATGATCTCTTGGCTCTAGACTCAATAGTGCACTTTTGGTTTCCTATGCCGGAGACTAGGGAGAGGGTCTCCTTCTTCAATATCAACAATCTCTAAGAGAAAGTCGATAGATTATGTAGGTTCCCCGTGAGAATGAAACAAGCCCTTTTAAGAGGAAATTGAGTAGCTTGGAAAGTTTAGTGCAGTGCGTCACTGGGTCCATGACGTCTTGTCTTCAATATCGGCGTTATCTTAGTAACCACCAGTAGCATATGTATTGAACCCGGTTTCTGCCCTAAGGTTGAATTAATTGAGGGCTATTTCTTTTCACCCTTTTTACATTCAATTCTTTTTCATTCTTCAACCCCTTCAGTGCTTACCGAGACTTCATAACTAGAACCTTGTTGGGTTTATTCCAGTACTAGCTCTGTCTCAGTCCGCACTCTTCCCGTATTCTCATTTTTCTCCTTTTTTCATCATACCTAAGGATTTCTACACTATCTAGTGAATTGTCCATGGGTAGATCCCTCCGGCTCTAGCGGGATCGTGGGAATGAATACCTAACCTAACAATCCTTATAACACCATGCATAAAGTAAATTGGTCGGTCTTTTGTTATTGTTCATTCCTTCTTGAAACCAATTGAAAAATCATTTGGAAAATCAATCAAGGTACTTGTGATATAATATCAAAGCATTTTGTACCTTACTTGTTTTGATCATTTAGAAATGCTCCCCCTCAGCATGTGCATATGATTTTGAAATTGTTTAGCACATAGAGGCAAGAGTTCTTTGAAATGATTTCATGATCAGAATTTCCTTAGAAAAAGCCATTTGAATTTCTTTGGTAAATTGCCCCCTCAATATGTGTGTAGGATACGTGAAATCATTTTATCACATAGAGGAAAGAGTTCTTTTGAAGTACATCCACGATCACAAAAGCCATTAAGAAACCATTAGAAAATCAATCAAGGTACTTTATGTTGAAACATAGAAATCTTTGTACCTTGAAAGTTTATTTTCTTTTTGAAGTGCTCCCCCTCAATATGTGCTTCGAGATTCGAAAGCGTTTAGAAGATATGGGAGAGCAGTATGCACATTTGAATCAAAGTGATCACCTTTTATCAAATTTCATTATTAAATCACAAATTCTCCCCCGATCAAAAATATCAAACCCTTTGAGATTTTGGATCCCAAGTGATTTAATAAGGTTTAGAAAACATGGGAGAAAATGTGCCTGATTTAAAAGCTCTTATGGTTTATGGTTAAATGCTCCTCCACAATCATGTGCATTATGTATTTCAAAATCGTTTGGCACATGAAGGAATGAGTGCTTTTGAAACAATCACCATTTAAAACCGATTTGAGATTTAAATCACGATCTCTCCCCCGATCAAAAATTTCAAACCAATTGAGATTTTGGATCCCGATTGATTTAAATCATTTAGAAAATTTTGGGGAAAGACGTGGCAAAATTTAATTTTGAAAAATGACTGATAAGGATCAATTTTAGGCATTAAAGATTGTTAGTGTCAGGTATGATAGTTTTAAGAGATCTTTAAGTAAAATAAAACAATTTCACAATCAAACAAGAACATAAAATTTTTATTCAAAAAGATCTTTGAGTATTAAAGAAAATCATACCATGACATAACATTAAATCTTTAGATCACCACTTTATTACGTACAAACCGGAACTTTTATGAAGAAATATCGTTTGAAAATATTTTATTTTAAATCACTCTCCCCCTCAATCGATGACCGTAGTCAATGATTGAGTGACTTCAGATTTGATAAAATGAAGTCCGGTGATTTCCAAAATTTAAGTCCAATTTATTTTCAAAACAATATTTTTAGAATTGTTTAAAAATTGTATCATTCACTACTTTTCCTGCACAAGATACATTAGGTGGTGTAGAAGATGCTTATGTTGTTGTTGTAGGGCTTGAATAAAATCATCTGCTGATGCAGTGAGACCTCTGAAGTTGAATCTATTGTGCCAACTTTCCATAGAGAGATCCAATTAAGCTCCGTTTCTTCGTTTGTCGACCCAAGATATAGTTACCCTTTCCTTTCGGCATCCAATCATCTTTATTTGTGGTATCTGGATCGGGAACATTCTTTTATAAACCATCTTATTTGCATACGTTAGTCTACACAAATGGATATATGGTGGTCGACAACACCCAAACAGCAATCGACTAATAAAAGTCAATTTAACATATTAATCAGATCATATAAAGGCATGGGAAAAATGTGTTTATCAAACTTTAATCATCTAATCCTAATAATCATATCCTAGATTCCTAGTCCTTCGACATAGGCACATATCTTTTTCAGTTTAAGCACGTAGGATGCTTATATAAGCTCGTTAGATGATATAAATTTGAAAACATTCTCCCCCTCAATCAATGACTCAATTCATAAAAAGTTTTAAATAAGCTGAAGTCATTGATTGGGTTTTGCAAATTTATGAAAACAAGATACTGATTGATTTTCAAGCAACTCATTTACCACCATTTTGTTAAAACAAATATTTTTCTGAAGAATTTTTAGAAGGAAAAATATTTGAGTAGGAACAGCAGTCCTTCGACATACTTTCCTCATTTTGTTTTAGGATAAGTGCATGAAATATTTGAAAATTGGTTTAGCGCAGCACTTTCCTTTCTTGAAGAACGGGTTGCTATCTGAAATAATAGCAAACCATGGTTTTAAGCACGGGTTACAGTCTGAAGTAACTGCACGCCATAGTTTTAGACATGTTTTGAAAAAATATTTACACCTCCTGCTCGAACTTCATCTAAAGTCCCGTGCCATTATTGAATGACATTTCTAAGACCGTAGATGTTATCGATACCAGAAGACATGCCTTGAGAAAAACAATATTTCTGGTATTTTCTGATTTTTTAAATTTTTTAATGGGGTTTTTTTTATGGATTTTTAAAATTTTATATTTTTCTATTTTCTTTTTGTTGGTTTTATAATTTTGTATTTTGATTTTTTTCTATAAGATATATACAAAGAAGATAATTTAGTTTAAGAGGATGATGAAATTACTACCGAGATAAGGATATCGTTCAGCACGTAGAAGAAGAAAGAAATCAACATCTCTTAAACTTTCACCACCAAAGTATTCGAGGCTTCTAAGAAAAATCGTCTGACCATGAGCCTTCTAAATTTGAATCTTTGGTAGCTTCCCCCCAAACCGAAAATCTTCGAATTAAGACCATTTCCCCCAGAAGATGAAGTGAAGCAAACAGCCTAATTGTATGAAGCTCAAGAACCCGAAGAAGACGATAACAACGAAGTAACAAGATAACACGGATCATCTCTGTGGATATCAAACCCGGAATACATAATTAAGCCCGATCACATGATCTTGTTGTGCGTCCCCGATGTACACATTACTCTTCGAGATTGAGCAGTTATCAGTTCGGGAGAACAATATATCAACATCTTCATTTCACCAAATGCATTCCAGTTATAAGTAACATGTTTAGTCACTAATCATCTCTGCTGTTGCCAACTCTGGAATAACTTATTAAGCCCGATTATGTGAACATGTTGTACATCCCTGATGTACACATATCTCTCCCTTGATGGATGCGATCTCACTGGAATCATCATAACAATGTGTACATGAAGTACTAACCGGAAGCACTTTATCATGAATAATATAGAAGATGTCGATAAGCAATATCATCTCACTCACCAGGTATTCTTTTCTTATTTCTTCCTACTGAAGGCTGAGTTAACACATACCAAAAGTATCCAGAGACCACTTCCTCTCAAATGGTTGGAATAATACATCCTTCCCCCAAATAGTTGGAATAATATATCCTTCCCCCAAATAGTTGGAATAACACACCAAAGGCTAGGAGTTAAACACTGAGATTCTCTGCGGTTATGACATTTGTCTCCCCGGAATAACTTCAATAGAGAAGAAGTATTAAGTTCATCACGTGTACTCGTTGTGTGTTTAGACATATGTCTCCTTCCCCCTTGCTGGTTTTGATACCTCAGAATCAGCAACACATTATACATACCAAGTAATCTTGAAATAGAGAAGAACAAACAATTAGCTCAACTGAATCCTGTGAGAATCAACTGCTATAGAAACTCTCTCTAACTATCTTTATCACCCCATATATAGACAACTTGAAGTGACCACTAAAGAAGAAAACCCGATATACCAAACTTGAAACTGAAGTCGAATTCCCCAAATTTGTATCTTAAGCTTGCACTTAATGATGGAAGAACGATGTTCAGAATTTATGCACCAAGCAAATCTCTAAGTGCTCGATACTCAAACAAAGTATGAGACATTAACACCTCTTGCGATTATCCACAACGACATCTGTGTGTGACACTGAGTAAAAAAACGTAACTCCTTAAAGTGATAGTTAACCAGGTCTTCAACCATACATCCCGACTGCTGGTAACTAGATAAACCAAGTCTTCAACTCAAATTCTTAAGCCCGAGCAAGTTATCAAATAAGAACACGCCTTAGTGAAAGTCAACTTCAATCTCAAATAAGTGATAAATAATTAATTCCGAAGTAATCAACTTGTGTCAAATGCCCAACACATGAATAAACATACAATCGGATGTACATTGACCCACTGAATGAACCGGAACAAATGATTCCTCAACATCAATTCATTCTTCTGAAAGGTATACATGTAGAGACTGATTTGGAAGATTCACCAATAATTTCTTCGAGCGGATGAGGAAGTCATTTTCCTTAATGCTCATGTGGTTGATTTACAAAGTGCACATTGGAAGGAACAATAATCCGTGAAGATTTGGCAAAGGAATACCAAAGAGCGGATCATTATTCATGAGTGCAACTGCAATATTATGATAGTCATTATCAACGCCTTAAGGACTAACTAGAGATTAGGTTTCTTGAGTTGTACTTCTTGGAAGGTGTACCAGTTGAATCAGCAGGAACCGGAGCAGGAGCTTCAGGAACCAGATGATCATCATTCGTAGGAAGTTGGAAGTCCTCATCAACCATATCTTGAAACAATGAATCCCAACCAATAAATCTCAGTTATCTTTAGTAAGTGAAACATTAGGCATTTGAGGAGAGTTGTATGACCATTATTCAAGAATCCATCAATAAGTAGAATATGCACCCTTCTCCCCCTCAAAAATTGCAAAAGAATTTTTCCATTTTTGATTGAGCTAGTGAATAAGAATATGCACCAATGAACGTAGACCCACATGATGATTGAATGAGCATGTGAAAAACGTGAAGCTTGTTGATGCAGAATGTAGAAGAGAATGGTCATAAGCATGAAGATTTCTCTTCTTCTAAAGATAACGCGCACTGAAGCGTACACCTTTCTTTTCTTTAAGGAACGGGGCCTGAAGTGTTATCTGCAAACGCCATAATGATGAAGTACGAGGCCTGAACTGATGTGAACAGACGTCATAGCCGATTGAATATCAAGGTTGAGTTACTTGAACCCGGGAGTTATGAGATATCAATCCTTTTGTTATCCATACTTTAAGCCACTCCATGTATTGAAGGATCGAAGTATCTGCAACTGAGTAAGGACTACCTGCACTAATGATAACATCAAATAGTCATGAATATTAAGTGTCAATTTCCCCCGATAATGCTTGTAATTTATATCATTTATATGGATTTACGCTTGTTTTCCATTGTTTTCTACTTTCAGGTAAATTACGAGCATTGGAGCTAAAGAGACGCGGAACTGGAGAAATATCTAAAGATTTATCACAGTACGCTACTTTGAAGAAGTTACGGCGTAACTCATCTCTCAAATTACGCCATAACTATTGCGTGACTCAGAAAACCAACTTATCAGAAGGTTACGGCGTAATTCTTCCTAAAGGTTACGATGTAACTATATTAGGTCAAACGAGTTTCCATGCCGCTGATACTGACGCCGTAACTATTGCATCTACTACGACTTAACCGAGTTTATTGAAGACTACAGCATAACCACTCATAAGGTTACGCCGTAACCAGCAGATCTAGTGCAAAATACGATGAAATAGAAGGTTATGGCGTAACTCTTGTTATGGTTACGCCGTAACCCAGATCTGGCCTATAAATACCCTACGAATTCCAGCATTTCTAATCATCCCATTCCACACACAACACTCAGGGAACGTGGGAAAAAGCTCAAGGCAGGTCTAGAGGAGCATACGGAGCTGTCTCCAAGGGAGAAATCACTCCCCTACGATAAGCATTAGCGTTTTATATTTTTTTACTTTCAATTCATGTATTTCGTACCTTTGAATATTGAATTGGTTTGCATGATTAATATGAGTGGCTAAGCACCTCTTGGTGCTAGCCTAGTTATGATTCCTTAATTGTTTTGTTTGCGTTTACTTTACTTCTGTACAATTATTTCTAAGTGTATGCATGCATAGTTTATTGGTAGCCACCCTTGGTTCGGTAGTTTTGAATGGCGGTAGAGGCTAATTGCCTTGGAGATATGACCAACTGACCCTAGGTGAGTGGACTGAGACGGGAAGGGTAAGATATGACCAACTGAAGACCCTTTCTACTTGTGCGATTTGACCAACTGATCACCTATCGTTTGGATGAACTTAAGAATTAGGGGGTGCGTGTCTAAGTTTCTAACGGCCGGGCATTCACTATTATAAATCTAGCATGTAGCGGTACTTAATGACTTGGCTTAGGGAACCAAGAACAACAAGACTTATGAGGGGACACCTGACTTCTCCTGTGGTGGCATCTTTGCTGATAGGTTAGGGCGAATTGACCAAATGATGTCCTCTCGACTTTGAACCCACCTGAAGTAATTGGCAGTAAGTAGATGTAGACATAACTAGCTAGGAGGATTAACTAGGTTAGCACCTGTTAGGATTTGGAAAATCCAGTAGTTAAAGTGTCTGTCACCTCAAGTATATGTAATCGTTAGAAAGCTCATAGTCGTAGTTATTTAATGTTAAGTAGTATTTAGTTTGTAACACCATGGAGGACGAACGGGTCTTTACCCACTGTATGCCTGATCCACAGCCCGTCAGGTGGCATTTTATGTAATGACTATAAATACTCTCTACCTCCCAAGGTAGAGAGTTGGAGCTCATAATAAGATTTTTCTTTCTCTCACTAAAGTTCCCAAACCTCTAACTTTCTCTCTCTAAACTCATCTATATTATACGCCTACTTTGTTAGTGATATGATGTGTATGTGAATTCCAATATGTTACAAATGGTATCAAGAGCCATGGTTAGATCATCTCTTACACATCTTTGGATTTCTAGTGGTTTTTAGATAGTTTTTGAGTTTGAAAAAGTTTAGTGGTTTTTGCATCATTTGGTTTACTTCTTGTGTTAAAGTTTGAATTTTGGGTGTACTTTTGTGTTTAGGATCATTATATGTGTTTGGGTTTTGATTTGGTAAGCTTGAATCACTGTGGTTGAGCTTCTTTTGGATTGAAAAGTGTGTTTTTAAAGTTTTTCTTGGTAGCGACTTGGGTCTCGGTGTGAATTTCTTGGTAGTGACTTGCTTCAGTAAAAGGTAGCGAGTTGTAGTGTGTTTTGGTAGCGACTTGGTCGTAGCGACTTGCCTCTTGAGACAAGCCGACAAACAGTACACTTAGTGGATTCTCCACTACGGGTAGCGACTTGGTAAGGTAGCGACTTGCTTTCACTTTTGATAGCGACTTGCTCTTTAAGTTTCTTAGCGACTTGGTGGTAGCGATTTGGTCCTTAGCGAGTTGCTATTTAGCGATTTGACATCTTAGCGACTTGGTGTATAGCGACTTGCTGTCAAAATTCGTAGCGATTTGGAAACTTAGCAACTTGTCTTCAAATTACTTAGCAACTTGGTGCCTAGCGACTTGGTTGACTTTGTGTGTAATACGGTTTTCTCTTGATTTAGTAAAATCCCGTGAAAGAATCTATTTCCCAGTTTAATCATTGAGTCATAAAATCCCGTGTAATCTTTAAACATGTCTACCACCATACCTACACTCATCTCCACTGTTGCCGAGGATGTTCAAGCAGCTGGTTCAGATACCCGTCCACCCATGCTTGACAGAACTGACTACGACTCTTGGGCTCAAAGAATCGAACTTCGTCTTGGAAAAGAAAATGGGGTCAACATTCTCAAATCGATTGATGAAGGTCCTTATCAGATTGAGACTACAAGAGACTTAATTGATCACTGCAGATGGAACAATAGTCTATGGAATAGACAGACCAAAGACATATGATGAGCTCAATGATAAGGAGAAAAAGATTCGATGTTGATACCAGGGCTTCTAACATCGTACTTCAAGGTCTTCCAAAAGATATCTACAAGCTTATCAATCACAACACCGAAGTCAAGGCAGTGTGGGATAATGTCAAGATGCTTCTTTCTGGTTCTGAATTAACTATGGAAGATAGAGAATCACAACTCTATGATGAATTTGAGCACTTCAAGATGAAACCAGGTGAGAGTGTCTACGAGTATTACGTGAGATTCCACAAGCTTGTTAATGACATGAGGAACATCAAATGACTATGCCAAATTAGTTGAACTCAAAGTTTGCGAACAACATGAATCCCGAATGGCATAAGTTTGTCACCTCTGTGAAGCTAACCAAAGGATTAAAGAATACAAACTATGAGCAACTCTATGCCTTCCTTCTTCAGAATGAAAGACATGCTATGTTTGAAAAAAGGATTCTTTGATCGTTCAAAACAAACCAAGGAGAGACAAGCTCATCAAATGATTCAACTGCCTTCTACTCAAACATTGGAATTACCACCAAAGCATCTCAAGTTATACCCATGGGCAATGGTAATCACAAACTCATTCCCGATCCTATGTTCAAACAAGCTGATGCTGATGCACACGTGGGAAACTTCATTAATCAACTGGCTCTCCTGATTAGTCAAAAAATGAACTCTCTTCCACACACCAACAACAATCTCAGAACTGCATCCAATCCACACAATCAAGCCACTGTCAGAGATGGGAAAGTTATGGTGCAGCCAGTTCAAGAAAGACATTATGAACAAGGAAGATATGTGGCAAATCAGAATAGGGGAAGGAATGGAAATCAGGGACAAGCAAAGCCGATCAAGTGTTACAACTGTGGAGGTGAGGGACACATTGCAAGGAACTGCACATCGCCAAAACGCCCTCAGAATGCAGAGTACTTCAGGGATAAGATGTTGCTTGTTCAAGCTCAAGATAATGGTGCAGCTTTGGATGAAGAAGAGTTGTTGTTTCTTGCTGAGGGAAATGCCAAGACGTATGATGCAGATGTGGATGAGCAGCCAATTTAGGAGATAGGCAACAATCATCAGAATGCCTTTCAAGTCGCTGATTGTGATGCATATGACTCTGACGTTGATGATGAACCTACTGCATAAACAATTTTCATGGCTAGAATTTCTCCAATGGTCCCTCCTAAAGTCTCTTCATCTCCACAAGCTGGTCCATCCAAAGACAAAATCATTTCTGAGGTACTAAAACTATCCGATGAAGTTGATGAGCAAAAGATACATGACGAAGTACAATCAACTGTAATTATTGAGTCAGATATTGAAAATATGGTTAATATTAATGTTGTCCCATATGATCAATATGTGAAACAAAGTGAAAGTGAGATTGTACCAAGTGATGTATCTTGTGCAGTCAATGATGACTATGTTTTTTATGAATACACTGCATGTACCCCTGATGATTCTGTTATCTCTGAACTTAATGCCTATAAAGAACGTGTTGCTATCTATAAACAACGAGCTAAGTTTGAATTAACTACTCGTGAGCAGGAGTTGGATAACCAAATGCGTACAATTATTAGAAAAAGTAATTTTAGAGAAGAAGTGTTAAAACAAGAGTTAAACTCCTTACAAGAAAAGATTTCTAAAACTGCTAAGCAAAAACAAGAACTTCAAGAAAATGTTAAAGTGCTTAAGCAGGAGTTTCATGCTAAGGAATCAAAAATTTTGAATGATTTTTCCAATCTAAAAACTTTGAAGAACAAACTTGAAAATAAGTTGTACGTACAAGGGAATACCATTCAGACTGCTCACATGGTCACTAAGCATAGAGTTTTAAGCGATAAGCATAGTGTTCCCATTATAGATAAACCCAACCCTGAGTACGGTAAGATAGCAAAGGCGGCTCAAAATGTAATCTATGATGGCAATGAGATTCTTAAACCTAGACAGAAACCTAGTTGCATTGAGTACACTGAGGAAGATAGAAAATTAGATGATGCATCTAGGGAGAAAATGAATAAGAAGCTAGAAGATCCTGAATGTAAAAAGAATAACATAACGATCAAACCCCATGATTACAAGAAGAAAAACTGGATTTCCTTAAACAAGTTTAAGCCTCAAACGTTGTTAACACCTGAACAAGTTTTCTGGAAAAAGGACTTAGATAAGCAAAATGCAGAGAATCTTGTTGTTACAAACCCTCCCCTTAGGAAAATGCCTGCAGCGACTGTGTATCCTCCAAATACACCAATGCATTTAGTTCCTAGGACTATTGCCACTAAGAGCAAGACCTTAATCAGTCAATATGTTATTTTTCAACTATTTGTCGATTTTGAGAAAACTTGTAAGAAAAGGATCACACCCACTGGGATTACTGAAGGGGAAAGGGGTTTTGAGCAAACAAAAGAATGTTATTTAACTGAGGTCATGTCTTTCTTTAAACAACTAAAAGATCATTTTGAGAGTCTTAAAAAGGGTATTGTGACATTAAAGGAATGGAAAAGGAATTTGATGCAATGATAGTTGAGGTTTGTAGGATATTGGATTTCACATACACATCAAACCATAACACAAAGTAGGCGTACAAGAGGAATTTAAGAGAGAGAAAGTTAGAAGTTTAGGGAACTTTAGTGAGAGAAAGAAAAATCTTATTATGAGCTCCAACTCTCTACCTTGGAAGGTAGAGAGTATTTATAGTCTTACAATAAAACGCCACACAACGGGCTGTGGATCAGGCATACAGTGGGTAAAGACCCGTCCGTCCTCCACAGTGTTACTAAACTAAATACTACTTAACATAAAAGTACTGTGACTACGAGCTTTCTAACGATTACATATACTTGAGGTGACCGACTCTTTAATACCTGGAATTTCTAATTCCTAACAATCTCCCTAAGGAGGTCACCTCAAACATATACTAAAATGACATTGAATACAATCAGATATTACATTAACAATTGATCTTGCATTCTTGATGTAGTACTTTGCTCTGGAGCTCGTAGTCATTGATTCCACTCATTGCATGTTTGGTTAATCCAAGTGGAGGTCTTTACTGATCCACGTGATAATAATGTTGAGCCAGCTTTTGAGATCATCAGCTAATAGAAAATCTCTGATACATCCATTGTGGTGTTGGTATTATGTGATGTTGTGACTTTCGGACCGACATGCTCATGTTCTGGATCATGATATCTTCTCATCAGAGCTAAGCGGAAGCTTTCATTGATTCATGATATTGGCAGTCACGAAAGGAAGCATGGAGTTAGAATATCGAGTCATTGATGCACTAATCATGATTTCTTTTGGAACTGAGTGTGTTGAGTGAGCATGCGGCTACGGATTGACCGCTCCATTCTGATCAGCTGCAAACGTCGGGGTGTACCTGCATAAATGTTAGCAATAAAGCGCACAAAGTGTCCTTGATCACTTTCGATGAATTGAGGTACACGACCCACGGTTCCCGTTGATCAGTACAAGTACTGCCTGTGATCAGGTATAATTCCGAAGAATTTCCTTGACATGGTTTCGCAGCTGCTCTAGCTGTTCTCAAACCGGAACGTCTCAAAGAAGACAACACGGAGTGAGTGAACCAGCGAATTTAAGTCTACTGATTGATGAAAAGAGATTTGAAAAACAATCGTGTATTGCTCAATAGAAATTGTTTTTGCAATATAACGAAGGTTTTAATGAACATCAATTATCAATCATAAAACACCTTTTGATTTGAAAAATTAGTACACGGTCGACGTGCTAATGAAAAGAGTTTTAAAGCACAAAGACCGGTTTTTCAAAGGTATCCGTCAATCCATAACCTGAACCAGGATTGATTCAAAAGATTGAATCGCCCCATTGTTTCTGTTCAGTTGTCACATGGTTGATCTGTATAATAGATCTCACATGCCACCTACCAGGAGCTTGTTAGATGTTGGCTCCAGAAGGCTTTCCATCTTCCCAGTGAATATGTAAACACATCACTGATGTTCGGCAATACCACAAGGATAATGCGTAGGACTCAGGATATAATTTCTCTTTCCACATTGTGTGAACAGAGAGTCTTCATTGAAATTGTCCTAATGAGATTTATTGATGATCTCGTGGCTCTAGACTAAATTTGTGCATTTTTGGATCCTATATCGGAGACTAGGGAGAGGGTCTCCTTCTTCAATATCAACAATCTCTAAGAGAAAGTCGATAGATAATGTAGGTTCCCAGTGAGAATGAAACAAGCCCTTTTAAGAGGAAGTTGAGTAGCTTGGGAAGTTTAGTGCAGTGCGTCACTGGGTCCATGACGTCTTGTCTTCAATACCGGAGTTACCTAAGTAACCACCAGTAGCATATGTATTGAACCCGGTTTCTGCCCTAAGGTTGAATTATTGGAGGGCTATTTCTTTTCACCCTTTTCACATTCAATTCTTTTTCATTCTTCAACCCCTTCAGTGCTTACGAGACTTCATTACTAGAACCTTGTTGGGTTTATTCCATATAGCTCTGCCTCATCCGCACTCTTCCCGTTTCTCACTTTTCTCCTTTTTTTTTCAATATACCTAAGGACTCTACACTATCTAGTGGATTGTCCGGGGGTAGATCCCTCCGGCTCTGGCGGGATCATGGGAACCAATACCTAACCTTATCATCCTTATATCACCGTACATAAAGTAAAGTTGGTCGGTCTATTTGGTATTGTTCATCTGCCATAGGAACCAATTGAAAACCATTTGAAAATCAATCCAGATACTTGTGATATATTATCAAAGCATTTTGTACCTGAATTGTTTTTGATATTTTTAGAAGAAGAACTCCCCCTCAACATGTGAATCAAGTATTTGAAATAGTTTTCCACACGGAGGCAAGAGAAAGAATTAACTTCTTTGATTACCATTTTCTAAAAAATATCAACATCACTTCCCTAATCGAATCAAGTAGATAAAGCATTTTGGGGAAGGAGGAGGTTTTCATGATTTTGCTCCCCCTCAATATGTGCCTCGAGATTTGAAAAGAGTTTTGCACATACTAGAGGGAACCTGCACATTGAGATAAGTGATCACGTTTCAAATCATAGGTTTAAGATAGATGCTCCCCCTCAACATGTGCATGGAAAATTTGAAATCGTTTGTCACATGTGGGAAGGAGAGCTTGTACATCCTTATAAAACCATTTACTGAATTATCAGTTTAAATCCAATTTAAATCACACATTCTCCCCCTATCACAATTATCAAATCATTTGAGATTTGTGATCTCTTATAGATTTAAATTGATTTTGAAAGCTTTTGAGGAGAATTGTGACTTGATTATGAAAGCGTTTTAACTGATAAGGATCTGATTTTGAGATTTTAAACTCCATTGGTTAAACATGCATGACCTCCCTTAGGGGGAGACTGTTAGGAATTAGAAAATTCCATAGTAAAGTGTCGGTCACCCCAAATATTATCTAGCATAAGTTAGCTCGTAGATTCGTTATTAGTTACGTTATTTAGCAGTTTATTAGTTAGTTTGTAGCGTAGTTTAGTTTAGAGCAACACCGTGGAGGAAGGACGGGTCTTTACCCACTGTATACCTGATCCACAGGCCGATAGGAGGTCGTGTATTGTGTAAGTATAAATACCCCTTCCATCCATGGAAGGGGTGGTGCTTCATTTTAATCTAACCTTTTACATTTGAGAACCAAGTCTCTAGCAAGAACGCCATCTCTATCTTTCTCTCTCTAAATATGGCAAACATGTATTTTGATCATCCAAGACCACCCGAATCATCAACACAATAATATTTGGATCCTAACAATTGGTATCAAGAGCCAAGGTTATTGTGTTGTATTGATTTGTGTGGCTTAGTATCATGGTTATGGTGGTTTTTGAATCATTTTTTTAAACAGTTTTGGTACTTTATACGGCAAACATTTGTTTCTGTTTTACTGTGGTATAACAGTTTTTTTTGTTTGGGCTTCAAATTGTTGAGTCGTTTCTGTCCATATATATTTGGTCCGTTTTCTGTATTAGTTTGGTCATATAAGTTTTATCCATATTATGGTCATGTCTTTTGTCCAAACAGTTATGGTCATATGAATATCTGGTCATCTTTTTGTGGTCAAAACTTGGGTCAAGGAAGCAGTTTTATGCAAGTTTTCTGGGTTGTGCAACTTGGTCCGAAAAAATGGTCCTCATGTTCATCATAGCGACTTGTTTCAAACGAAAGTCAGCGATTTGTGTTATCATCTAAATATAGCGAGTTGATATTTTGGTCAAGTTGGGTTTGTTTGACTTTTGAGTCAAACAGTCAAAGCACTTATCTGGCATAAAATGTAGCAACTTGGTGGCTGTTTTTTTTAGCGACTTGGGTATGAGCAAAGCAAAACCTAGCGACTTGACTCATGTAGCTACTTGTTATTTAACAAGTAGCGAGTTGTGTTTAATAAAAGATGCTAGCGACTTGACAAAGAGTAGCGACTTATGATGACCTAGCGACTTGAATGGTTTAAAATGACTAGCGACTTGTAAGTTGTGAAAAATGGTAGCGACTTGTCATTTTTGAATGACAAGCGAGTTGGTTTTATTAATGGTAGCGACTTGTGAGTTGGTTTTAGACCTAGCAACTTGTTGCTAGGTATGGTCTAGCAACTTGACAGAAAAAAGTAGATGAAGAATGTTAATAGACATGACCATAAGACCAAATACAAAATACCACAAAGACACAACATGAACAAAATCATCAGCTTCTTCATGAACATCAATCAGTCACAATAAATCAGTCCGCATCCAAACTCAAAACAAAACCTACTACCCATATCCTTCCACAACCTACCTCAGATCATTCAAGACTCGGATTTAAAAATAATATCAATTACATTCACGATCTCAGTTTAATTTTTATTCATGATTCTCAATGATAAATCAGAACTTAAAGGTTCATTATCACGAAAAATTAACATCATCGATCTATGTTTGAAGTTCTTACCTCAAGTAACTATCCGAACATAAAGATATGAATGCAACAATTATGTTACTTCACTTTCTTGGTTCGGTTGAATGAAAAAGGATTAACTAAACGACTCAACACATTAAACCTATTAGGCCGAGACCCTTATTAGTTTTAGCCTTGAAGAACGCGGTCCCCCCCCCCCCCCCCCCCCCCCCCCCCCCCCCCCCCCCCCCTTCCCCCCCCCCCCCCCCCCCCCCCCCCCCCCCCCCCCCCCCCCCCCTCCCCCCCCCCCCCCCCCCCCCCCCCCCCCCCCCCCCCCCCCCCCCCCCCCCCCCCCCCCCCCCCCCCCCCCCCCCCCCCCCACCCCCCCCCCCCCCCCCCCCCCCCCCCCCCCCCCCCCCCCCCCCCCCCCCTCCCCCCCCCCCCCCTCCCCCCCCCCCCCCCCCCCTCCCCCCCCCCCCCCCCCTCCCCCCCCCCCCCCCCCCCCCCCCCCCCCCCCCCCCCCCCCCCCCGCCCCCCCCCCCCCCCCCCCCCCCCCCCCCCCCCCCCCCCCCCCCCCCCCCCCCCCCCCCCCCCCCCCCCCCCCCCCCCCCCCCCCCCCCCCCCCCCCCCCCCCCCCCCCCCCTCCCCCCCCCCCCCCCCCCCCCCCCCCCCCCCCCCCCCCCCCCCCCCCCCCCCCCCCCCCCCCCCCCCCCCCCCCCCCCCCCCCCCCCCCCCCCCCCCCTCCCCCCCCCCCCCCCCCCCCCCCCCCCCCCCCCCCCCCCCCCCCCCCCCCCCCCCCCCCCCCTGTGCCATCCCTGTGCTACCCCATGTCCTTCCCATCAAAGATTCTCAAACCATCTCTGTGGTGAGGTCATTTAGGTTAACAAGGATGTTATGCTTGGCTTATGTTGATGATATAATGAGATTAGGATATCAATTAGATGAAAAGGAATACGATTTGATTGGAGTGAGAGATGTTTGAGTGTATAACATAAGGAGGGGGCGGAGTTTTCTGATAAGTATGTTAGGGTTAAGCTGCTTTTGGGCGTGAGTATGTGAGGATTTTAGGGTAAACACGTTAGTCATGTGTTAAATACCCGTATGATTATGTCAATGGTGCTATTGGATCGTGGGTATTATAAATGGGCCGTGTGATTCTTTACTCTCATTGTTGGGCTCTATCAATCATTTGAGTAAATGGACTGGTATGACTAGCTTGGACATATATCTTGTATATGCTTTAAGTTGAACGCATATATGGATATTAAGTGATGTGTGAATCTGCTTTAAGATGAATATGGTTAACGTAGGATCTGTTTCATTATATTTTTTAGTTGGAGTTTATTTTGTTATATGGACTATTTTTTTGATATTGAAGCTGACCTATATAAAATCTTGATTAAGTAAACCAGAAAATGAGCATAATTGAATATGGGATTTATAAAGCTTAATATTGTCGGGTTTTGATCGGGTTCATAGTTAGCGGATGGGTTTCTCAAAATTGGATCATATCTATGAGAGTTGGATTATACGCAACTTGTTGAAGAGATTTGAATTTGTTGAGATTTGTGATATGAGATTTGTCGATGTCTTGAGATAATGAGTTTTGATGATGAGATTTGGTGTGATTCAATGTGATATGCGGTTTGGTACTTTGGTGTATACACATTCACGGAGAATATTTTGTCACGGTTTGAATTGTTATTGGAACTAGGATGACTACGGGCTTATTTGTTGTCGGCATTTCTTATTTGGATGTGAAGTGAGGTTTTCCGGGCGCGTTTACTTATTTCGTCTTCTTTCTTTCTACCCTTCCGCGAAGATGACTTGTTTGGGCATTTATAGAAGGTGATAAAGACTTGGCTATTTAGTTGCGTTTGTGATTCTTTCTCGGTTAACCTGCAACGTAGCTATCACTTCGGTGTCTCACCCAGTGGAGAATGTCAAGAGGTTTTGTACATTGGGTACACCGTTTCTTGTTCACGACGATTAGTACAAGTTTAAGTAACAAATCTGGGGAATTTTACTTCTTGTTCAAGTTTGGTATATCGGATCTACTTCACCAAGTAGTTACTGCAATAGCCGTCAGAATATGTGGAAGATGTGTTTACCAAAGTGATTATTGATTGGTTGATGATGTTGGATAACGAACCGTTGATGAACCACTGCATGTTCCCCTAAAACAGACATTCACCGAAACCAAAGTTGTCATAACGCATTCAAGCTGACACTGTTTACGGTTTTGTCTTGATTTTGTAAAATCCAGCGAAAGAACCTATTTCTCGGTTTAAATCATAGACTTGTAAAATCCCGTGACAATGGAAACATCCTGGTATTAGTGAAGTGCATTTCCGGATCTATCCTACGGTTTATTCTTGGTTTTGTAAAATCCCGCGAAAGAAACTATTTTTCGGTTTAAACCATAGAGTTGTAAAATCCCGTATTGATGGAACCATCGAGAAAGGAAAGTGTATTTCAGGGATAATGCTGGTGCTACGTTTTCTACTTCGAAGAAGGGATAAAAGGGTGTACTTCATGAATTGGGTGTGTGTTTGGGTTGTCTTTATGGCGCTTTAGTTATTATATGGTTTTACGGGTTATGTGCTTTTAACCAGTGGTCGGATGAAACCATTATCAAAGTTCACTTAAAACGTCAAAGAAGGCTAGTTTTGAGCTTTTAACGAAGATGTGACAACGGTGTTAATTCACTATTATTTATTTGAGGTTGAAGTGAAATATCACGGGCAAGTGTACTTAGTATCTAAAGGTATCGGGGATGGTTGGATGAAGATTCTTCAAGATCCTTGTTCGAGCTTATTATCTAAACGAGACTTGGAAATCTAGTTATTGTTGGGTGTCTTTTACCTTTTCTTTTACCACTTGGGGAATTGGGCTCTTACCACTACAAAATAACTATCACTTTAAGGAGTTACGTTGTAGTGCTCGGTGTCACATTCAATTGTGGATTTTCAAGAGGTAATGTACGTCTATTACTTGATGGTTGGTTGGATGAAGATTATAGAGTACTTAGAGAGTACTTAGAGATGCTAATGGAAATCGGCACCGCTCTTTGTTACATATGTGCAAGTTTAAGTCACGAGTTGGGATAGTTTACTTCAGAGGTCAAATTCATCATACTAGGTTTTCTCCATCAGCTGTCACGACAAAGAGCCTACTGAATGATAATGGGTGGATTACATGTTTTGCTAAGAGAGTTGAAAAGAGAGAGATTATGACGCCTCGTTCATTCACCTCGTCCTTCAACATTATGGTATGAACACAACAGTTAATGCCTCGTTCTCTAAAGAAAAGAAAAGTGTACATTTCAGTGCGCTTTATCTTCAAAAGAAGAGAAATCTTCTTATGACGTATGAACATAATGATTCATGCCTCGTTCTCTAAAGAAAGAAAAGTGTAATGCGTTTCATGCGCTTTATCTTGGAAAGAAGAGAAATCTTCTTATGACGCTTATGACATTTCAGTTCATGCCTCGTTCCTCAAAGAAAAGAAATGTGTACGCTTCAGTGCGCATTATCTTTTCAAGAAGAGAAATCTTCTTATTTATGACCATTCTCATCAACATGCTTCATGCTTTTTCCATGTGCTTTCGATTATCAAGTGAACCGAGATACCATTGATTGTTTTCTTATTCCACTTGCTCAATATAATGAAGATGGTGACATCACGTGCTAAATTTTGCGGGGGAGAAGTGTGAATAGAATACTTTTGGATGATATTCACTTACTTAATCAAGAATGGCATCTCCGTATGCAATTCTTGAGGGGGAGAAGAAGTGTGATTTTTTGCATTGTTGATTGATACTTGAGAATATATATGGTCATACGGCTCTAAACTCATGTAAGAACCGAGCTTCTTCTTATCGGGTCATCTTCACATGGAGTTTTTCTCTTCTAAGAGCCGTTGGTTGACATCTTCACTCGGATTGATGAGTTTATCAACAAAGTGCTTCCGGTTAATGCTTCACGTATACTTCAACATGATGATTCCGAACAATCTTTCTGTTCTTGTTTGATGTGATTGGTAGTTTGGTGTTACCATCTTGTGTGTTCGCGGCTTATTTGCTTGATTGCTGATTTCCTTGATGAACATCTTTCTGTTCTTGTTTGATTGGGAGGGATTAGTTAAGGGGATTTGCAATATGTAAGTTAATTGGGATGCTTTTGGTGATGCTTTTTCTTGGTGTGAGTTGAAGATGTTAACGGTCTATTCCCAACTAGACAATCTTGAAGAAGGTCGAGTCTATCAGATGTTCTACATTTCCTGTTACATGTTAGAAGACTAAAGACGAGTTGCAATTAACGATCTAAAGACTTCTTCTTAATCTGGGCTGTAATCAAACAGATTGTCGGTTTAGGGGAGAGCACTAATTGGGGGAGAGTGAAAAGTCAGATTTAATCCCCAATTAGACTTGCTCACATTCTGCAGCAAGTTGATTCTCACAGATACATCTGAGCTAATGATGTTCTTCTCAAATGATTTCTAGTACATGGGCTTAAAATATGTTGCTGATTCTGAAGTATCAAAACCAGCAAGGGGGAAGGAGACATGTATCTAAACGCGAGTAAACTTGATGAACTTAATACTTCTAAGTAATTGAAGATATCTCGGGAAGACAAATGTTATTACCGCAGAGAAACTCAAGGTTTGACTCATGGCGAGTAAACTTGATGAACTTAACTCTTCTAAGTAATTGAAGATATCCCGGGAAACCAAATGTCATGACCGCAGAGAAACTCAAGGTTTTACTCATCAAGGCGTTTAGTGTTCTTATTCCACTATGTGGGGAAGAAATGTTAGAGAAGTTTCTGAAGATAAAAGAGGTACACAAGTACGACATAATTAGGGGAGATAAATGTGTAACATGAGGGAGGTGTTATCAGTTATTCTCGTTCGGGAATGTGTACTTCGGATTCTTGAGCTTCATACACACTTTCTCATGACTAAAGATGTGAACATTAGGGAGGTGTTCTTCATTACCCTCATGATGTGTATTCGGGAGAGTTCTTGGATATTGGTGTACTTCGGGTTCTTGAGCTTCATACACGTCATCGGGAAGAAAAATGTGAACATGGGAAGGTGTTCTTCATTCCCCTCATGAAATGTATTCGGGAGAGTTCTTGAGCATTATACAAAGAGACTGACTGCATCAATTCAACTACTTGGGGGAAGTGGTCTCTTGACACCTTTTGGAATGGATTGCTTCAGACTTCAGTGGTTATGAAATTTGAGAAGATTATTTTATGTGTGGGATGATACGTTGCTGTTCTTCTATTGGATGATATAACCTCGAACGAAGAATCACGGTGATTATTCTTAAAGGAGCGCAATTTAATGATAATGGTGTGCTTCTTTGTGCACCTGCTAAGAAGCTTGAAATAAAGCTTGAATCTGCTCAGCTAAAGGATTTTCGGTTTGGGGGAAGCTGCCAAAGTCTCACTTTCAGACGGTTCAATTTATTTCTTCAATTCAAGAGCCTCGAAAGCTTTGGTGGTGAATGTTTAAGAGATGATGACTTCTATCTTCTACAACGGGCTGCTCGATATCCTTATCTCGATTTTCGTATCATCATCTTCTTAAAACTATATCATCTAATCTATCTTTGTAAATATTTTTCAGAAAATCAAAATACAAAAATATAAAACCAACAAAAGAAAATAGAAAAATATAAAATCTTCAAAAACCCATAAAAATCAGAAAATTTAAAAATACCAAAAATATTTTTTCTCAAGACATGTCTTCTGGTATCGATAACATCTACGGTCTTAGAAATGTCATTCAATAATGGCACGGGACCATAGATGAAGTTCGAGCAGGAGGTGTAAATATTCTTTTCAAAACATGTCCAAAAACCATGGCTTACAGTTATTTCAGACTGTAACCCGGGCTTCAAATGATGGCTTGCAGTTACTTCAGACTGTAACCCGTGCTTAAAACTACGGTTTGCTATTTTTTCAGATAGCAACCCGCTCTTTAAAGGAAGGAAATTGTTGCGCTAAAAAATTTTTCAAATATTTCGTGCACTTATCCTAAAACAATTTGAGGAAAGTATGTCGAAGGACTGCTGTTCCTACACAAATGTTTTTCCGTCTAAAATTCTTCAGAAAATATTTGTTGTTTTCAAAAATGGTGGTAAATGAGTTGCTTGTAAATCAATCAGATTCAATTTTCATAAATTTTCAAAACCCATCAATGACTTCAGCTTTTTAAAACTTTTCAAGAAAAAGAGTCATTGATTGAGGGGGAGAATGTTTTTCAAATTTATATCATCTAACGGGCTTTCTTAATCATCCTACGTGCTTATCTGTAAAAACATAATTGCCTATGTTGAAGGACTAGGTTTCTAGGATGTGATTGTTAGGTTTAGATGATTATAGATTGATGAACATTATTCCCATGCCTTATATGAACTGATTGATATGTTGAATTGACTTTTATTAGTCGATTGTTGTTTGGGTGATGTCGACCACCATATATATGTATGTGTGTTCACTAATGTATGCAGGTATATTGGTATAAGAATGTTCCCGATCCGGATCCCACAATTGAAGATGATTGGATGCCGAAAGGAAAGGGTAACTATATCTTGGGTTGACAAATGAAGAAACGGAGCTTAATTGGACTTCTATGGAGAGTTGGCATAAATGCAACGTAAGAGGTCTCACTGCATCAGCGGATGGTTTTCTTCTAAGTGATTGAAGAAACGGAGCTTAATTTGACCTCAGTTGGCATTCAAATGCAACGTAAGAAGAAGTCTCACTGCATTTGCAGACGGTTTTTCTTCCAAGCCCTACAGCAACAATAGAAGCTTCTCAACCACCTAACGTATCTTTGTGCAGGATAATTGTGATGATACCATTTTTCTAAAATTTGAAAAATTTGTTTTGAAAATGGAAAAATATTGTTTTGAAAATATATGGACTAAATTTTGAAAATCACAAGACTTCTTTTAATCAAAACCTAAGTCACTCAATTACTGACTTCTGTCATCGATTGAGGGGGAGAGTGATTTAATTTAAATATATTTCTCTTCAAAAGAGTCCGTTTTTACGAAATAATGTGGTGATCTAAAGATTTAATGTTATGTCATGGTATGATTTTTCTTTTGAATCAAGGTCTTTCAAAATGAAATTTTTTCTGTTCTTGTTTGATTGTGAAATTGTTTTGTTTTACTTAAAAGATCTCTTAAAACAATCATACCTGACACTAACAATCTTTAATGTTGAAAAACTGTTCCTTATTAATCATTTTTCAAAATTAAATTTTGCCACATCTTTCCCTAAAACTTTTTTAAATGATTTAAATCAATTGGGATCACAAATCTCAAAAGGTTTGAAATTTTGATCGGGGTAGAGATCGTGATTTAAATCTCAAATCTGTTTTAATGGAATTGGTTTTAGTCCTTCAAAGGCACTCCTGCCTCCATGTGCCAAACGATTTCAAATACACAATGCACATGTTGAGGAGGAGGATTTATCCAAAAACAAGATGAGTATTTAAACCTGGCCACATTTTCTCCCATGTTTTCTAAACCTTATTAAATCACTTGGGATCCAAAATCTCAAAGGGTTTGATATTTTTGATCGGGGGAGAATTTGTGATTTAATAATGAAATTTGATAAAAGGTGATCGTTTTGATTCAATTGTGCAGGCTGCTCTCTCATATGTGCTAACGCTTCAATCTTGAAGCACATATTGAGGGGGAGTATTTTAAAGGAAAATAAACTATCGAGGTAAAAAAGCTTTTATGTTTTAACATAAAGTACCTTGATTGAGTTTTCAAATGGTTTCTTAATGGATTTTGTGATTGTGGATGTGCTTCAAAGAACTCCTGCCTCTATGTGATAAAATGTTTTCAAATATCCTATGCACATATTGAGGGGAGAATTTACCAAGAAAATCAAATGGCTTTTCTATGAAAATTGTGATCAAAGAAAATATTTCAAAGTCCTCTTGCCTCCATGTGCTAAACAATTTCTAAATCATATGCACATGTTGAGGGGGAGGTTTTCTAAATGATCAAAACTATTAAGGTACAAAATGCTTTGATCTCGTATCACAAGTACCTTGATTGTTTTTCCAAATGATTTTTCAATTGGTTTCAAGGAAGAATGAACTGTACCAAAAGACCGACCAATTTACTTTATGCATGGTGTTATAAGGATGGTTAGGTTAGGTATTAGTTCCCACGATCCGCCGAGAAACCGGAGGGATCTACCCCGGGACAATCCACTAGATAGTGTAGAGTCCTTAGGTATATTGAAAAAAGGAGAAAATGAGAAATGGGAAAAGTGCGGACTGAGACAGAGCTAGTACTGGAATAAACCCAACAAGGTTCTATTAATGAAGTCTCGGTAAGCACTGAAGGGGTTGAAGAATGAAAAAGAAATGAATGTTAAAAAGGGTGAAAAGAAATAGCCCTCCAATAATTCAACCTTAGGGCAGTAACCGAGTTCAATACATATGCTACTGGTGGTTACTAAGGTAACTCCGGTATTGAAGACAAGACGTCATGGACCCTGTGACGCACTGCACTAAACTTCCCAAGCTACTCAAGTTCCTCTTAAAAGGGCTTGTTTCATTCTCACCGGGAACCTACATAATCTATCGACTTTCTCTTAGAGATTGTTGATATTGAAGAAGGAGACCCTCTCCCTAGTCTCCGGCATAGGAACCAAATGTGCACTATTGAGTCTAGAGCCAAGAGATCATCCACAATATCTCATTAGGACACTAAATTAATGAAGACTTGCTGTTTCACACAATGTGGAAAGTAAGTATATATTAAGAGTCCTACGCATTATCCTTGTGGTATTGCCAGAACATCCGAGTGATATGTAAAAATATTCACAATGAAGATGGAAATCCTTCTAGAGCCAACATCAAACAAGCTCTTGGTGGGTGACATGTGAGATCTTTTCTAAAGATCAAGCTTGTGACAACTGGATAGAAACGATGGGGCGATTCACTCTTGAATCAACCTTGGTCCAGGAAATGAATTGACGAATACTTTTGGAAAAACCGTTCGATGTGCAAACCCTATTTTCTCTAGCAC